>JAJJWW010014738.1:0-348717 GCA_023531295.1 Papaver armeniacum | reverse complement strand
GGAGAAGAAATCACCATATTTTAGCAAAAGGGTAAAATTGTCATTTCACCAAGGAGGGAATACTATATGGAGCCCAGCCAAGGTTAAGGGGTGACTCAAATTACTGAAGGAAGGACAATAATAGTTAAGGGGAGGTCAAAGAGGTGTCCCTTATCCAAAAGAAGGGAGTGAGAATAGCACAATTGGGATGTACTTATGGTGGGTGTTTGAATCCACCCACACCCTAAACTCTGACCCATACCCAAGCCCACATGTCTGAATCCACCCATACCCCTAACCTAAGCCCATCTATCCATACCCTAACCGTACCCGGATCCATGCCCGAATCCGCCCCATTTAACCTAACCCTAAAATCGAGAAAGGGTTGTCTTTCTCTCTTATCAATCATTTCATTTATTCCTGTGTCTGAAAACCGAGAAGAGTGAGATCGATCAAGAGATGAGAAATTCATAGAAATGGAGAAACGGTTTGAAGGCACTGAATTGAGAGAAGGAAGTCGGGCGTTTAATTTGAAAGATGGGTGAGGGTTTGCTGACGATGATGTTCGATCTGTGGAGATGGGTTGGTGGTGGAATTGATGGATTCGATGAAGGAATTGAAGCTCAGAGAGGAGGAATCAGAGATGGGTTAATGGCAGATTACACAGGGAAGAGCTAATCGAAGTTGGTAGCTGGTGGAACTAGGGTTTCTGAGATTCTATTGAGACTGGGTTTGAGCGAGATTGCTGTTGGTAAAAGAAGTGATGGGTTTGAGTGAAAGAATGGGTTCTGGTGGTGTTGTGAGATGGGTAAGGTGGTGATTTGAAGACACAGAGAGGCACAGCTTGGCAGATGGATGAAATTGACATCGAGTACAAAAGAACACTGCTGAATCTAGGTTTTGGCAGCTGTTGTTTGAAGAGAAAGAGCAGATGAACCCGATCTTTGGAGATGGATCTCGCCGTGATGAACGATGAAAAACTACGGATGAGGAATCTGGTAGTGAGGAAGAAGACTCCGTTGTTGAGAGAGGACCGAAATTGAAGTCGGTGAAGCTCGGGCCGTGTATGGATGAAAAGGTGTTGTTACCGCTCAACAAATGGAGAAATTGGTGGCATCTCGAGGCTCGAGTTGATTGTGAGATAATGAGTAAATAGGGATTGTGAATGAGGCAGGGAAAATGGGTTCGGTTGAGAAGAACAAAGCTTGATGCTGCTGCTTTGGGTTGGCTACAAATTTGGGATCGATGTGTGAGCAGGGAAGCAAGGATTAAGATGGCAGTGGTAATGGAGCTAGTTTTAGTGGTGACCAGATGGGTTCTGAGCTGCCAATAGTATGTAATAAGGGAAGAGCGTGGGCTAATTGAAAGTGATGTCTTTGATTTTGAATCGAGTATGCTCGTTTAAGAACCGGGTGGTGCGAGGTGAGATAGTACAGCTGCAGAGCTGGGCATTGTTGCCTGGAGTTGTAGTGGAGGCATTGCAGAGCTATTGCAAGCCATGATTTTGAGTCGCAGGCAGTGATAGAATGGGACTATGAAGGTGGACTTGTGAATTGTGAATGAGTTTAATTGAGCTAGAAAGGTATGAAGCAGGGCTGAAGAACAGGGTGTTATGGAGCTGCATATGATTGAATGGATGCTTGATTTGAATAGATGTATGTGTAGGGTTTCTTAACAGGGAAGTGAAGGAAAAGAGGCCCGAATGTGGCCTGGAAATCCCAAAAACAGCCAAGACTCGGCCGGACTCTGGTTCTGGTGAGTCAACCCGGCGATCCAGCCGATTCAGTGATCCAGCTCAGCCGAGTCAGACTATTCAGCTAATTAAGCTGCTGACTCATTCCTTTCCCTTGACCGTTGACTGACGACTGACCGTTAGTTTGACCCGTTTGACCGTTAGTCCTAACGGTGCACTGACGGAATATTCCGTCGAATATTCCGCTGACGGAGAAATTTTCAGTGGCCGGCGGCGATTATTCCGGCCGGATTCCTACCATAATCCCGCTTTTCCGATGAAAAAATTCCAGAATTTTCTATGGATTTCTCTCATGGGTGTGAAGACTTGGACTAGGAATTGGATGGAGAATTTGGCTCAAATTTGGAAAGAGAAGATGAAGAGTTGAGAAAGACTTGAATTTGGAAGTTGAATTGCTAAAGGAAAAGGATTCTAATCCTTGGAAGAGTTGGAGAATATTAAAGCCTATAAATAGAGAAGTTTTCTACATCTTTTACACACCTCTTTACACACACAACACTTGTGTTTTTGCTTTAAATTCTTCTTCTTAATTACTTGTGTGAACTTGAAAATTCTCCTTTTAATAATTATTTGTGTGAATTTCAAAAGCATGAGTAGCTAATTTTCTTATTGATTGAGGATGAATTCCTAGTTCTTAACATGATTTGAGTTTTGTTTCAATTCTATCTTGAGATTTTTCACATGATTATCGATTGTTTTTACTAATAGGAATGTTTATTCATTCATGATTGATTGATAGATTGTTTGGAGTGCACGCTAAATTGATTTGTTAATTGATCTAAATCTAGTATAAGTTAGGGAATACGTAATCGTTCTCGACACTTTACACAAGTAGAAAACACAAGACCTTTGCGAGGGATTCCGTGGAGCAATTGTGTGTAAAAACAACGCTAGAAAGTGGACCAAGCGAACCGAGTTTAACTACTAGTACTAAACCTAAATTCATAGATCTTAATGCATTCAGGAATTACATCTTGTAAGCGAACCTCGTGGTGGTTCTTTTGAATAGAATCGATAACTAAGCGGACTGTTACTCGGTGAAATTAGGGATTTTTGGGCTAGCTAAGCGGACCTGCTATCCTACGGTTGGTGATAATCTGTGACTAATAACAAGTAGAAAAGAACATAACTTTAATCATTGTTTTGCAAGGAAGAATGATTCCTTGATCTTGTCTCTCTTATTGCTTTCAACTTTATCTTTTAATTGCTTTGCTTATTTTCTTTTGCTTTTTACACCCCCCTTTCGTGACAATTTTTACAACTAGAATCTCTTGCTCCTCGTGGGAACGAACTTGACTTCCATTATATTATTTTTAATTGAGTGGAAACATTAATTAATTTGATTGCACCTACGACACGCATCATCCCAGAACTTGACCTCACGCAGTACGCGTATCGGTATGCGTACTGAGTCCCCGGACCTTGGCTAAACCAAACAGTATGCATACTTGTATGCATATCATGGTTCCCGGACTTGGATTATACATATGCAAGTATGCATATTGTGCTTATATCCAATTGTTTTAAACTCTCATTTCAACCATTGAAACATTCTCGGAAGACGGGAATAGCTGTCTCACACAAACTATTAGCTTAAAAGCAATTTTCAAGTGATCGAATGATCAATACGAAACATTCCGAGTCTACATCAAATGATTGTCTCACACAAATCATGTAAGATGTTACCAGGTGTTTTGGGGAAAAAAATAATTCTGCTGGAAATGGTAAATCTGGGTGTGCCGCCGAGAAACGAATCTAAACCCTAAACAAATGCACCGCACGTGAGTACTTTAGATTCGAGAGATCAATCTGTACAATTCTGGCCTAAACCAAGAAATGGCCGTTCCAGCCTTGCTTCGATCACAAAGTGAAGGAGAAGGGTTGATCTTAGGTAGGGAAGCGAAGAAGGTGTTAAGATTAGAATGGTTAACTCTGAAGGTGTGGTTGTTTTATGACTTGTATCAGAATGTGGAACTTGCTTACGGAATATAAGCTATCAGTTCTTGGTGTTTCCTGGATACTTGCGTTGATAACCGTTGTTATTAGTTGAAATAAGTTGAAACCTATTTATACAAGTCATAGTTGAATGCACCCTGATCTCATAGGAAGTGGAAGTAGTGGAGTGATTGAGAAGTTGGGTTTTTGAAAACCACGTCCCTAATATGAGGTGAAAAGACTGGTCAATTTACACTCACTAGTTCTCTGCTACCATTAACTGTCCGCCTTTCCTGACACTTTCTCATAATGGGCATGTTGCATGTCGCACGCTATAAACCGCCAGACCAATACCCTGATGAACATCCCCCAGTTTGTGAGATGTTTGATGTCTCGGGTATTTTATAGAAAATATGTAGCAAGTTGCTGAGTGGGTCTTGCCTAATTGTTCTGACTAATCACGCCCAAGCTAGGCGGCGGGTAGTCATGTGTGACGAGTCAAGTCATGAGACTTGCAGCAAAGAATATCATGTAACTGTTTATGAGTGAAAACTATTTCTGCCGGATTTGGTAATTTGGGTGTGTGGATGAGAAATTAATTTAAACCCTAAATAAATGCACTGCACGGGAGTGCTTGTGATTCGAGAAATCAATCTGTACAACTCTGGACTAAACCAAGAAATGGCCGTTCCAGACTTGCTTCGGTCACAAAGTGAAGGAGATGGGGTTGTGGTAGGCTGAGAAGATGGTATATATTTATGCCTACTTGTAATAACCGCAAGTGCACGGTGTCTAGTGTAAGACAGTGGCAAATACGGGTCGAACCACAGAGACTTTTGGTGCTGATGTAGATCTATGGCTTACTTAACTGATTTCTAGGAGTGACAGAACTATTGTTTGGTGTCGTAGATACGACTGAGCTGTTTTGTGCCTCTAAACTAAGGCAAGGAAATAAGTTGTAACAAATTGAAAACATCAAAGTGGTGAATCCACCTCTAATCTCATGTCGTGCAATCTAACTTAAACTATGTTCTTGAGCTTTCCCATGAAAGTCTAACATGGATGTTTGTTAACCGATTTTTCTAATCAACCCCTAGTATGAGTCAGTCTTCTTGAAGATCTGACTCATCACAAAGCTTCTTAGCTTCCTCAATTACTTACTAATCCTACATAATATAACACAAAGAAGAATACATCATAAATTAGATATGCTTAGCCATGGAAATCAGGGGTTTCATCAAACACCCTGGAAAATTACTTAGAACATAACAAGATACAAATAAAGCTAAAGTGGTGCTCTGGCTAGCCCAGGCATACCTTCAAACATCCACAGTTCCTCTATTTATACATGCAAAGAAAACCAAACCCTAAATTCACTTTAAAATAGAAATTAAATGAAAACCTCTCACCCACGTCGCTCAATCCGCTCTCTCTTCTGTCAATCGCCTCAGAGCTCCATGTATGGGTTGATTTGGTGTGACCTAACCCTAGTTCTTTCTATCTCTCACTTAGCTTCTAGGTAAGAGGCTATGGGAGAGATAGAGAGCAGGTAGGGGGTGGTGTGGCTGCTCTGATAGAGTTGTTGGTGATGGAGGAAGATGATGAAGGTGGCGACTGCAACAGGTATGGTCGGGGAGATGGGGAGAAGATGGTTCTTCTCCGCAGAGAAGAAAGAGAAAGAGAAGAGAAAATGGGTATGGCTCGAATGGGTATAGGTATAGGGGATTTTGTTGTGAAGCGGGTGCAGCGACGGACGATGGGAAGGATACAGCGAGCGTTGGATGTGGCGGGTGAGATCTGAACGGCTGAGGGATAATTGGGTTGTTTTGGTGTTGAGCGGAGGCATCGAGAGTTGATGAGGAGGCTGTAGCGACCATAGGATGTGGATGAGCGAGATCTCAACGGTTCAGAGGGAACGAGTTCGGATCCGGGTCGTGGCTAGCTCAAGCCCATGTCTTGTAAATGGGTTGCTACTTGTTGGGTTGCAACTGATGCGCGCGCGGGCTTTGGCTTTTTGCTCCATAGATGCTTGCCTCCAATTTTCTGCTCTTTTGGCTCCTCAGATTCTCCGAACTTTATTTATTACCTAAAAACACAAAATTAATTAATACAAATATTTAATCTTGAAAACAAAGAAAACACGTAACTGGGATAATATCTCGATTTCAACACAAAAGATGAGTTAAATGCCAATAAATAGATGTATAAATATGCAATATTTGGCACTCATCAAATACCCCCAAACCTGAATTTTACTTGTCCTCAAGTGAAACAAAATGAAGAAATCCTAACTATACCACTTGTCGCTGGTCTCTCGAATGCATTTAGCGTATGCACTAAGCCTTTAAACCCCTAGGTGTCCCTAGTGGACGAGTTGTAGTCTCGTGAGGGTTTACCAGAGGTGTACCCACAAAACCTTCTCCAACTTCAGAGTGTAAAAGAGTCTCAAGCATCCAAGGAGCTATGAGGACATAGAGTTTCTGCATGATAGTAACACGAAGTTAGAAGTACCAAAGAACGCATTCTCATCCTTAAGTGCTGAGCGAGAAGTAACCATACCATATGAAAGAATTCGGATTCGATTGTGATCATAAGCCTCGACTTCGCCTCACCATTAGGTTTTATGATAATTGCACTAAAAAAGACCGCTTTTTAGTCTCTCATGTGTGCAGGTAGGAATAAAGAGAGAATTCATGCACACGTTGCCTGGTGAGAAGGATAACCTTCCGAAATAATTTCTGGAGACTCCACAGAAGTGTGGACAAAAAGAATCTTTTTCTGACGATCTCTAAGAAAGGAAATCAACCATTAGCAAGGATGGGAGTACTCACTTACCTTCTCACCCGATCGGCAATTAATATCACTCTCTCAGCATTCATAGAAACGTCTTCAATCTTCGGTCTTCGGTCTTCAATAGCTGATGATGAACTTCTGACTTCACAAAAACTTGACAAACATACAACAATTTTTTTTTTTTTTTTTTTTTTTTTTTTGACTTAACTTGGAATAAAAATAACAATAAAACAATAAGACTCAATTTTTTACACTTGTCTTGATTTCACAAACTTCATTAATTTTCATCCTATTTTTCTTTTCTTTGTTGCACATAAACCTTGGACTATCTCAACTTTTCTTCAAATATTCTGATGATGCTCTGCTTGCTGACGATGATGTGTTTCTATGAATGTGTTGATGTTGTTGAGAGGGAGAGAGTGATGCTAACTCGAAATCGGTGCAAGACGTCACCCTCATGATTGACAAAAATATTTAGAAGGAGTTTTCATCTTTAGACGTCACACCTCATTGCATTGACAAAAATAGCACTCAAGAGATCAAATATCTAATCAACTAAGAAACCCGATTAAGTTCTCGGTCAGAAAATGGATTTTGCCTAATTAATCCATTAGAAGATTCAAGAACATTTATTGATTGAATTCATGCAGGAAAATAGAATTACACCACTCTTAAACTTTCTCTCTCCTAATGACTAGCCTAACCTCCCAAGATCCCCCATTCAACGTGACTCATTTAGATATAGGGTAATACATAGTGGATTTTAGGACACACAAACATTCATTCTCGCGACACTCCTTAACCCTCGCCAAGTCTCGCCTTTTTTATGTTTTGCCTATCTATTCATTACATCGTTTAAAGTTGCAAAATCAAATATTGGTCTTTAAGGAAAAATGCAATCTTTGATTTTGGTTGATGAAGGAACGAGCGGAAGAATCTCGGACTTGGAAAAGTACGCTTTGCCTCATGTAAATTGGATATATAAGTCTCCATCACTAGGGAGGAGTATCATAAAAAGTTTTATAATATTCTTGCCGGTGATCTTTATCCGTTTGATTTTGTACTTTTACACGATTTTGATTATTAATGTCTTTTCTCGACTAACCGCTTAATTGATGTCTAAAATGACCTCGTTTTTCCTTTTAGGATCTTTCCCTCACTTTTCCTCCTTTTCATTCTTTAGTTTCTCTCTGATTTCTTTGACTCTCTCCTTCCGCAATTTGCGCTCCATGGTTAAATCCAAATTTAAAATGGCGCTCGTGCAGGTATAAAACTTCTTTGAAGAAACAACTTTTACTCTAGATTCCTAACCTTCGTTTTGATCATCAATGTGATGATCAAAAGATTATAGTCTCCTAGGTCGCCTTCTGTACTTCCCATTCCCTTTGTACAATCCCGTGCCTCTATTTTATGTGAAATCTTTGGCCCATGAAAATTCTCTCCGTTTATCAATTAAGTGGCGGTGTATTCGCAGATGCTTGACTGCAGGCAAAGGATCTTTATACCCTAACACCGTAAACATAGCTAAAATTTTTTCGAAAATTACTCAAGGATAACATGCTAGTGACTCTAAATTACTCATGCAAATCTCTAAAAGTTGGAGGTTTTTTGATCTTATTTGCAAAAGTTCATTATTTTTTGTTTATTTCTTTCTATAATTAGTTTATTTTTAATAAAAGAAACTACGACATTGCTTCGATTGCTTGACACTTCCTTTCTTCTTATTTAAAACAAAGGTTGTTGCCTCCGCTTATTTTCGTATGCGAAGGTTAGAGTTGAAGAAACACCGTCTCAAGGATGATATCTGTTCGCAGGAAGAATATTTTTGTTTTAAGATCAAGGGTACGACCCACCATTTCTCATCTTTGGAATGATGAGGAGAGGTATTACGTTTGCCAATCAATGTCTTGCATGAGTAATTTATCTTCGAGAGACATTATCCTTTTTCTTCGCGAACCATCCATTCACCATAGTTATCACTGAGTAATTATGTATATAATCTCTCCGAGTCCTATGGATAATAACCTTCTTCACCTTTCAACAACTCTTTAAGTAGTTCATCAAACAAAATTAACTCCTTTCATTAAATGAACTTCGGACAAATATCGCCTTTTAGAAATTGAACATAGATCTCAAGTTAAGTGTTTGTCAACCAATTTAAAACGAATGTTTCTCGGGTCCAATAAAGAAATCAAAATTTTGAGGAAGAAAATTAGGGACCTTATAGATGATAAAGACGGATTGCTAACAATGGTGCACTTAGAACATTTCAAAAATCTCTCCTTGAACTACAAATTGAACGGGATAAGTGAGCTCAAATTAAGATGAATTCGCACCAGGAATAACCTAGGTGTTGATGTTAGTCTTCACCCTTCCTTGATTAAAGATATGATATCTCTAAGGTTATTTATTACACCTTACTACCTCTTACTTATCAGATTAAGCTTGTAAATTATTAACTTGTTGTTACTTATTTGAATTTCAAGTTAGAATTAGAGAGTTGAATTGAGAAAGAACAACTCGCGGAATTTTCCCTCAAACCGAAAAGAGAACAAAAAGAATTAAATAGATATTCCAGTTGAAGAAACAATTTCTAACAACAAAGGGAGAATTTTACTTGATGCTTTCGCATGCAATGGAGGCATGGAGTATGTTTGTAAGGATCTAATCCCTCTCGCATTCATATCCCCGCTCCTTGAAAAGGTTCCCGAGAATCACCCACCTCGGGGACGTTTCGGATGGGGCTTGTCAAGAAGAAGATTTCAATGAGAATAATCGGTTCAAGAATCGTCACCAAAGAGATAACTTTTTTTTTTTTTTTTTTTTCTTTCTTGTATTCTCGTACATTACGATCCTTATTATAGTGTATTTCTTGGATTTTTTCTTGTGATATAATCGGCTAACATTAGATGTATAACTCTTTCATCGAAGATGAATAACAATATTTCACTTTCCCCCATTCCCATACTTGCCTGCGTTATTTAGCGTGATGAAAGATCTTATTTGTCATCATTGTTATTAAATGTATCTTGCGACAATGTCGCCTATGCTTTTGGTTGTCTTCATTTATTTTTTTCTTGTTGCGACAAGGTCGCAAGCCGCCTTTACATTTTCATGGCCCATTGACCTTGCCTTATCATTTTTGTGGTCTTCCAAGTCGTCCCCAATAGAGGTCCTCCCCTTTTTATCATTCGTTTTACACTTGTATTAAGGACCCCTTGATCTTGCCTTATCATTTTCCAAGTATTTTGCCTCGCAGATGTTTTAAACAATATAACAGTGGAATATCCTTTGCGAACATAAAGCCCCATGACATTGACGAAATCGCAGACGCCCGTACACACCCGTTGATCTCGCCTTACCCTCGCGTTAGTATTATTGCCTCTCAAGGATCATCGCACAAATATGACAAGCCTAAGTCTCCTTGCGAAACAAAGCCTCATGACATTTACCTCTGTTTTGACACTCCTAATGGAGAGCGGCCGCTCTTATCATCTCCTGGTTGCCCTTCAAGGAGGCGAAACATCGCCATACAAGACTAGCTCCTCCCATCCGGGTCTTATCAACAACCGTTGTTTTTGCACCTCTTATCCCTTATACCTATGGTTTATGGTTACGAGACCGCACCACAAGTGGGAGTTTTCTTCGGGCGAGTGCAACGCATGCAAGACTTGCCAAGAATGAGGTTCATCCATCCTGGGCACTCCTCTCACCGTACCCTCGGTACATCTCCTAAGAAGAGACAACCCGGACATATATAGTTGGGAATCCAAGGTACCTTCTTCCTGATAGGCTTTCATGGGCTTAAATTTCCATGACTCAAGTTCAGGAGCGGTGTAACCTTCCCCGAGCCATGTCGAGAGATACCCCGTTATGACGCACTTTAGGTCTTACATTTGCCTCTTTACGAAATGTTATTCGCGAACTAGGGTGTACGCCATAAAGGTTCATTCTTTTTTACTCATTCATATTTGTTAAATCATTCAATCATTCATGTTTCATTATTTGGCTTGATACTTGTTTGCGAAGTATTCGCACAATTCGTATTTTCATTTTTCTTTCTTAACTCGAATTCCCATATACTCTTTGTCTTCATGAGATTCTCGTCATTACTCAATTGCTAATGTTTCTCCTGCTTTTGTTGATTATTCACTTATGCCTTTTGCTCCTCATATCCTTTGCTTCTTTATTACCATAATATTCGCCCGTCTCTGAGGCATTCACCTCGCGAGGTATGTTCAATCCCCTTACTTCTAAGGCGGCATCCACCATCAATTTCTCCTTTTCTCCGCTTCATCTCTCTCACATGTTGTTTCCAACCTTTTCTTTTGGCATTTCTTTCTTCGCAGCTTTCTACATCTACTTCATGACATTGTTGCGACTCCTTCCAATCTCCCTGTATGATACCAATGCCATTTGGATGTGGAAATTTAATACATTGATGATATGTTGACGCGACTCCCAAGATTTCATGAAGCCATGGCCTCCCAATCAACGCATTTTTCCACGTTAGAATAAAATATCGATTGATAATCCTTGTATATTCTCATGTGAACCTCTCCTTTGGTTTGTTTGCGGTGCCAAAAGCCATATATCTTGTATGTGAAGAAATCCTCATCTTTTCCTCCCATCGTCTTGTAAGTATGGTAGAAGAGAATATTCACCGAACTTAGGTCGACAAGACCGCAAATCGGTATTTAGAAGGAGTTTTCATCTTTAGACGTCACCCTCATGATTGACAAAAATAGCACTCAAGAGATCAAAAATAGTGCTTGAAAATGGTGCGAAGTTGGGTAGCTCACCATTCCTACCCTGAATTGACGGTGGCGGTGACACACACTCTAATGATTTTTTCTAGAAAGTTGCAAAAAATTGAAGGTTGGTGCCTCACTTGATGTAAATTGGGTAGTCTCCACTATGGGTGATCACAATTCTACTACCGAATATCTAAACAAAGACCTAATTCGCCCTCCGGTATGGTTAAATCCAAATTTAACGCTCTAATCAACTAAGAAACCCGATTGCGTTCTCCAAACTTCCAAGTTCTCCTTTTTTTCGATTTCGTGTCGTGACTCTATGTAAACATAGCTAGAAGCATGCTAGTGACTCTAAAATCTCTAAAAGTTGGAGGTTTTTATTTGCAAAAAGTTATTTTTTTTATTTTTTTATTTTTTTTAATAAAAGAAAGACTAAAAACTCTATATGCAAATGCAAATGCACCCCCAAACCTAAATCAAACATTGTCCTCAATGTGTCGACAGATAGAAAAAAAAATTTAAACAGTCACATGCCAAGAGAACTATGTTGAGTAGAGAAAAGGGAAGAGATTACCGGATGTCGGCGGGAGCAAGGTTAGAGCTTCAATAGTGAAGGCTAGAATCCAACATTCTCAATGGAGATCATATCGGATTAGCACAAAATATGCACAAGAAGACTCAACCGATTCAAGAAAAGAAAAATTTAACAAGTCCTACTGGATTATATACAATGAAAATTTACCATATACTAACAATCTAAAGAGTTGAGGATCAACCCAATAGAAAATATGTACAAACATCAACAGCCTTACACAAATATAATATGAGAGTGCAAGTAAGACTGTGTATGTGAATGAGTTTCCCCCAAACCTAAACTTGTCAACAGGTGTGTTTGAGAGCACAAAATCTTGCGATTTTAAAGGTACATCATGCAAAAGGTCTAACTCAAAATGAGTTTTGCTAAGAACAGGCAGATATACACATTCCAACTGTGGCTCCCTAAAGGTGTCATACTTTGATGCAAAATAGTCCAAGAGGACTTAGGAGGCACAAAGTTCTAGGCCTAAATTGGGAACTCTCAGAAAAGTTGGTTTAAGATTTTTGTGACAAACTACACCTAGGTTTGGTGGAGGAGTTTCAATCTGTGACTCAGGAGAGAGGCTAGGTACATCTAGGTTGTTTTCATGTATAAGATCATTTGCACCATCACATATTTTCCTAAGGTCAGAAGAAGGTAAATCATGCTCACTTGCATAGAACAATTCATCAATCTCCATGTCATAATCATCAGAGGAGGCAACATGTTGTGACATGGGCAGGGAATCAGACACAAAAATAATATCATGATCCAAAAGAACATTAGTGTCAACAGAAGATTCATCCTTTCTTAAGTCACAAGCAAGTTGTGTAGCATGCTCACATTCACTGAAGAATTTCACAAATCCAAGCTCAGAGTTAATATCACATGTATGAATGTTAGAAGAAGTATCATTCATAGGGTTCACAGAAGAGACGCCTAACGTCTCTGAACCCAAAAATTCCATCATATTTTCAGTTTGCACATGCTCTTCTAACATATCATATTCATCATCATCATCCTCCTCATAACAAAAGTGCGTTTCCCTATTCAAAATTGTAGCATTTCTAGTGTACTCATTTACCTCTAGATTAGGTTCATATTCTGTATTAATTGCATGGGTAGGTATAGAAACACTATTTTCAAAATTTTCTTCATTAGGGACAACAATCATCCTATCATGAACTTCCTCCATTCTTCTTTTTCTAAATGAATCAGGTTCATCTTTAAGAACGAGTAACACTGCTTCAATGGAAGGAGAGTCTTCAATAGTGGGTATGCATGTTTCATATGAATGATCATTATATGGTTGTGCACATGGTTCACTACACAAGGGAAACTCAGACATGTTGCTATATGGATGGTCATGTATTGCATTCAGTTCAAGCCTAGCATTTTGCTCCATGAGCGTTTCCATTAGTGATTGTAAACAAGGAGTCGGGGGAGTATAAAATTGTTCAACTCCCCACTGTGGTGACTGATACATGTGCTCATGATGGTTAGGGTATGAGTATTCAAGGTCAGGGCCCTGAGAAGGCTCATAATACTCCATAAAATCATTATGGTCTGTGGGGGTTTCATATGGTGAAGCATGCCCGTAAGAAAGCTCTCTAATGGATTTGTTCGTATCCCCAGTTGCAGACCAAAATCCTGACATGATTTAGCAACTCAAAGTGGGCTCAGTTTTGGTTTAAGTGGGTTTTGGTTTATGTGGGATTTGGTTTATTGGGCTTCAATTTGGTTTATTGTGGGAATGTACACCCCAGTGGAACTGTGGGCTCAGTTATGTTACAGAGCCCAGGTTTGGGTTCAGTTAGCCCAGTGGAACTGGGTTCCAGCCCAGCAATTGGCAGCTTAGGTTGAGCCCAATGGTTGGGTGACAGGTTAACAGCCCAGGTGCACAACCCAGTATTTGGGCTTCAGTTTGATGCAGAGAACAAGTTTGGTTTAAGTGGGCTGGTTTACTCACAGAGCCCAGGTTATGTGGTCTGGGTTTGAGCACAAATTGTCTCTGTGTAGGTTTTAAGCACAAGTTGAGTTGCACAGAGCAAGGACAACACAAGGAAACTCAACTTGGGCAGTTGCAGATTTGCATAGCAAGGAGAACACAACTTTAACAAGGAAAGCAAGATGCATTAGTTGGCAGCTCAATCAATTTCAACACAGATTGGCAGCTCAATCAAAACTTGTACACAAAGACACGGTTTGGGATCAAGTCCACTCACAAAGACAGACAACCACAAATAGATTTATGTGAATAAAGACAAAATGATGCACGCCTCTCAAAACAAAAGACACAAAGACACGCCTTGGTAACAAGAGATGTATCAGAGCAATGTGTGCACAAAGACAGATGCATTAAGAGCACTCACAAAGACAAATTGCGGGTATTGGTTCATAGAAGCACGAGATGCTACAAATTCTAACGATTTAGTAGAGTGTCAACTGGTTTAGTTGATGTCACTCTTCACAGGTTAATGCTCAATGATTTGTAGGGTAGATGGCACAAATAATACCAATTCACAAATGCAACAAGGTTGACAGGGTAATGCTCGGTGGTATGCAACTCCAATGGCTATACAAGCATAATATCGATTTTAACACACTTGCCAACGAGAATAGAGCCTCAAAGGGTCTGACAACAATTTAAGCACAGGGTGCGTCAACTGGCTTGGTTGATATTACTTTTCAAAGATTAAACTCACAAGTATGCAAATATTAGCAGGGCAGATGGCCTAGCAATTGACAGGTTTTCGCAACAAATCTGAAGGGAAAATGACCAAGCTCAGTTGATGGCAGCATGTTGCAAGTTTGCACAAATGAATATACTTTAGCATCTACACAGAGATTTACACAGGATCTTAGCCCAGATGCACTCAAGGTGACTAGCTTGGCACGTGATCAAATGACAGGAAATGCGCACTGGTTTATGCTCATGCCACACAAGGTTCAGCTGATATCACAGGGGCTCACATAGGGGTGTAGATGGTTCTAGTTGACTGAGTATAGCATGCATAAGGGTACAGGGCAACTATCTCAGTTGACTTCAGCTGGGCTTGTAGCTAAGCTGGTTATCCAAGCTGCAACTCAAGCTCAACAGCTACAGGGGCTGTTGCTGAGCACAAGGTAGATTGTTTTCATACATTCATGCCAAGAGGTTCATGCAAGGGTGATACAATCTATGCTCACAGACACAGGCTTTAGATTGCACACATTTCAGATAGTGCAAGGTTGAGCAATGCTTAGCAAAGTGACTGGCTTATCATGCAAAGGCACCAGGGTTGATTGTTTAGCAGGCAAGCAAGGTAATGGCACAGGTTATGTTCAGGTCATACAAGGATCATTCACAGCTTAAGCTCAAACTTGCACTTCAGGGGGCTAGCAAGGGGCGGGACTATCATGCATTCAAGGTTATCATACAAATATCATACGAGACAGGGGCAATGATAGAAGACAATACCACCAAGTGTTAACCGGGTTTAGGCACTCCACTAATTGTTCTGCTCCTTTGTGTTTTCCTTTTCCTTGGTTACACAAAGAACACAAAGATGTACCGTTGCTCAAAGCCACGTGTTTAGTACCCGAAAAGTGCGTTAACACATGAAAAGGTGCATAGATGCACAGTTACAATGGATCAGGTCTAAGTTAGACAAGAATTTCTAAGGTGCTTGTGCTCATGTGTCACAGGAGGATGAAAAATGTAACCAATATTGCCTATGCTCAATACACAGATGCTCTGTTTTATGAGAGTGAAAGAGATTATAGCTACAGCCTCAGATGAGAACTACAAGCTGGAGATTGTACCAGTTACCCTAAGCTACTCAACAGTCTCAGTTGCTGTCAAATGAATATGAGAAGATATGCAGTGCATCTAAGACGAAACAATGGTGATAAGCCAAGTACGAAGTTGCAAGGACCAATGGACTAAACAAGCTTGAGCACAAAGACGTAGATACCAAAATGCAGGACTATTGTGCAAAGTGTACACAAGTCGCTAGATTAATGCCTAATCAAATGGGAATGCAGATATGCAGCTCAGATGGGCTAAAATGCAATGATACAATTAGCAATATGCAATAAAAGATGCAAAGAAGGAAGACTACAACTAATTTACAGTAAAACAGGGTTACAAGCAATAATACAAAGTAATTATGTACAGGGTGAAATGAACTCAGTAAAGGCAAGCAATGGATCAGGATAGCACACGCCAAGTCCCCGGCAACGGCGCCAAAAACTTGGTAGGCTGAGAAGATGGTCTATATTTATGCCTACTTGTAATAACCGCAAGTGCACGGTGTCTAGTGTAAGACAGGGCAAATACGGGTCGAACCACAGAGACTTGTGGTGCTGATGTAGATCTATGGCTTACTTAACTGATTTCTAGGAGTGACAGAACTATTGTTTGGTGTCGTAGATACGACTGAGCTATTTTGTGCCTCTAAACTAAGGCAAGGAAATAAGTTGTAACAAATTGGAAAACATCAGGGTGGTGAATCCACCTCTAATCTCATGTCAGGCAATCTAACTTAAACTATGTTCTTGAGCTTTCCCATGAAAGTCTAAACTGATTTTTCTAATCAACCCCTAGTATGAGCTGTCTTCTTACAGTACAGCTCATCACAGGCTTCTTAGCTTCCTCAATTACTTACTAATCCTACATAATATAACACAGCAAGAATACATCATAAATTAGATATGCTTAGCCATGGAAATCAAGGGTTTCATCAAACACCCTGGAAAATTACTTAGAACATAACAAGATACAAATAAAGCTAAAGTGGTGCTCTGGCTAGCCCAGGCATACCTTCAAACATCCACAGTTCCTCTATTTATACATGCAAAGAAAACCAAACCCTGAATTCACTTTAAAATAGAAATTAAATGAAAACCTCTCACCCACGTCGCTCAATCCGCTCTCTCTCTTCACAATCGCCTCGAGCTCCATGTATGGGTTGATTTGGTGTGACCTAACCCTAGTTCTTTCTATCTCTCACTTAGCTTCTAGGTAAGAGGCTATGGGAGAGATAGAGAGCAGGTAGGGGGTGGTGTGGCTGCTCTGATAGAGTTGTTGGTGATGGAGGAAGATGATGAAGGTGGCGACTGCAACAGGTATGGTCGGGGAGATGGGGAGAAGATGGTTCTTCTCTGCAGAGAAGAAAGAGAAAGAGAAGAGAAAATGGGTATGGCTCGAATGGGTATAGGTATAGGGGATTTTGTTGTGAAGCGGGTGCAGCGACGGACGATGGGAAGGATACAGCGAGCGTTGGATGTGGCGGGTGAGATCTGAATGGCTGAGGGAGAATTGGGTTGTTTTGGTGTTGAGCGGAGGCATCGAGAGTTGATGAGGAGGCTGTAGCGACCATAGGATGTGGATGAGCGAGATCTCAACGGTTCGGAGGGAACGGGTTCGGATCCGGTCGTGGCTAGCTCAAGCCCATGTCTTGTAAATGGGTTGCAACCGATGCGCGCGCGGGCTTTGGCTTTTGCTCCATAGATGCTTGCCTCCAATTTTCTCTCTTTTTGGCTCCTCGATTCTCCGAACTTTATTTTTTACCTAAAAACACAAAATTAATTAATACAAATATTTAATCTTGAAAACAAAGAAAACACAGAATCTGGGATAATATCTGATTTCTGAACACAAAAGATGAGTTAAATGCCAATAAATAGATGTATAAATATGCAATATTTGGCACTCATCAGGTTGATCTTAGGGAGGGAAGCGAAGAAGGTGTTGAGATTGTGAAGGTGTTGGCTGTGTACGACTTGTATCATAAAGCTGAACTGGCCTGCAGAATGGAAGCTATCAGTTCTTGTGTTGGGATACGATTGTATCAACACTTGGTTTTCTGTCTTGTCTTTGTGTGTCTTGTGGAAATAGGCAGGAGAACCTATTTATACAAGTCATAAAGCACAAACCTCGTCTCTCGTAGGAAGTGGAGGAAGTGGAGTGATGGAGTAGTGGAGTCGTGTGTTAGTGTCACACGATCAGTCTTGCCCACTTCTCCCATCATCACTAGTCGTCCATGTATTCCTGACACGTTCTTGTGATGGCGCGTTGTTCGCTGCACGATGTAAACCGCCAGACCAATACCCCAGTAAGTATCCCCCAGTTTGGGACATGCTGATGTCTCGATTGTATGGATCGTGGGACCCATAGAAGGTAGCATACAGTGCTAGGTTTAAATAACTAAGTTATTTGGGAAATCGATATTTATGAAATATCGCGTGTATTCTATGCATGTAATGCATTGAATATATTCAGCATGTATGAAACATCGCTGTTTTAAGGCTTAACGGAGTAAGTCACGATCAAGAGTCTTAAAACAGCATCATGTCCAACCATCTTCGAGTGATTGTTTGGAGGCTGCATGGGCGAGCCATACTTTGGCCGATCACTCTATGTGGAAGAGTGGCGGACGGTGATCATGGGGATGCCTCATTGGTCGCTTAACTCCTAACAAGGGCTTCTTAACCAAGCTGGTAGAGTTGGACGGACGAGATGATCTGTGACGCTCATCTGCGACCGTTGATGAAGTTTTAGGGTTTTGAAGAGGTGCGCAAGCATCACTCTTCAGCTTGGTCGAATCCAAGCATGGGAGACGTTTTTGACAGGACCGACCGGGCATGCGTGTAGACGGCTTTCCGGTGTACACGTCCGTACCTCACTATCCCATGAAAGTGTGATCTAAACCACTCAATTTGTCCGGCAAAGAGGAGCGACTGAGATTGATTTGCGATAGAAATCCCATGCCGCAAAGGAGTTGAAGATCGCACGTCATGCCTACTTCGAGCGCGCGTTTCGAGACGTCCAGTCATGGTTGGCCTTGGTCGATCAGTCAGGGTGTAGATGGGCCCACGGTGATCGTGTTGACATGCTCGGGACCCTTGAATCTACATCTACACCCTCCATATATGCTTGCGAAGATGGACGCTCGTGATCGATTAGCGACACATGTAATATGCCGCAAACCCTAATTAGGGTTTTGATCGGTCGTGTGTACACGACTTCAGCCTAACGGTTTGGTAGGCTATGCTCCTCCTTTGGGGAGGCCGACCATGTGGGGCCCACATTAGGTCGGTGGTGAACATGGTGATACCTGACTGACAGTCCTAGGCCTTATCTAATCCATCCAAACATGCTGGTGAAGTTGGATGGTCGTGATCAATTTGAGACCTTAGTGGAATTTCCTGCGACCCTTTAAGCATTACGCCGGCCATACTTTGGGCAAACGCACGTTGGTCTATGGCTAGGTCAGGAGATGGTCGACTAGGCAGGTAGAAAGGGGGCCCGTCGGTGTGCAGGACAAGCTTGTCCAACCGGTCATGGGATAATCTACGCCGTCCAATCATGCCGGTGAAGTTGGACGACCGTGACTAGTTTTGAGACTGTCGTTGGCGGTCTTGTGCGCACAAGCTTTTCTAAGATGCTCCACACCAGTCCAACCATCCTACTTTAGGCTGGTGTTCGGTGGTTATTTTGGAGGCATGATATGTATTCGACCGACCAGGACATAAACGGGCCTGCTGGTGGTCATTAAGGTGGTAGCCTGCTCCTGCTGAGGATCGTCTAGGCTGGTTAAATCATGCGGCCAACTTGCGTAGTCGTGATTGTTTCTGAGACTGATATGGACAGTCCAGATTCAAATATGCTCAATCGGGCTAGTATAACACACCGAGAGATGTATGCTCAATCGGGCTAGTATAACACACCGAGAGATGTAGCCTGTACGGGTATTTCGTACATGCCTCACTATTAACACTTGGAGATTTGTGTTACTCTGCTGAGAGCAACACTCAGTCGTCATGCCGCACTAATAATGAGAGTTATGTGGGAACAAAGACAGAAATACAAGGCTAGTCATGCATTAATTAATAATGCTATAAATTCACAGGTATATGGGATTGTTGCCACATGCTCCAACCTGGATGAATTTTGTGTATTTAATTCACAGAATACTGGGATTGTTGCCACATGCTCCATTCTAGGTGAATTAGTAAAGTGAAGAAGTATTCATCACTTATCATTGGCTTTATCCTTTGCAGGATGTCAGCACATAAATTTGGTTTTACAATTTTAGCCCTAAACTAAAATCCACCATCAACATTAAGTCCCCTGCCTAGCTCATAATGGTTACACTATTGTGGGGTAGGCATTAGATGGTGAAAAATAAAGATAAAACTTTTGAGACAAAGTTAGATGTTACCAGGAGAGACGGATCGTCCTGCCCTTGGATCATGTCACGTTCAAGAGGTGTCCAGGCGAGTGTTCCCCTAGCATGATGTCGGTCTTGCCTGCTTCGATGGACCTTTGCTATGCCTGATTCGGTCGAGAGCCTGCTTCGTTCGTGGGGCTACTGTGCCTGCTTTGCTCGATCGTGGGACTCATCATGCGCCTGCTTGATCGAACATGGGCTTGTTGTGCCTGCTTCGTTCATGGGGCTACTGCGCCTGCTTCGCTCGATCGTGGGACTCATCATGCGCCTGCTTGATCGAACGTGGGCTTGTTGGGCCTGTTTTGCCCGTACGGTTGATGTGCTTGCTCGAGTGTCATCCTTGCTACTTCGACCAAAAACCGACTCTGCTATCTTGACCAAACACCGGCTTTGCTGCCTTGACCAAACACCGACCTTGCAGCCTGTTTTGCTTCACTCGAACGTGGGACCCACCGCGTGCTTGCTTTGCTCAAAAATGAACCTTGTGTGCTCAAATGTGAATGTGGGTCCTGCAGATAGCGTCGGAGCAGCTTTTGGAGCAAGCAGGTCCCGGAGAGCGTTGAAGCAGCTTCTGGAGTGTACGTCTAAGTGGGTCCCGGAAAGAGCGTTGAAGTGCTGAAGCGACTTCTTCTGGAGAGAGCTAAAACGCCTTCTTCTGGAGAGAGAGCATTGAAGCGGCTTCTTCTGGAGGGAGCGTTGAAGCGGCTTCTTCTTCTGTTTGGTTTCCCCTTGCGAATTACATGCTTCTTGATTGACCATCTCTCTTGTGCTGAAGAAGTTCTTGACTGACGGCAAAGGAATTTCATGCTGAGCCTCAGTCCCCAAGCGTGGTCTACGTGGCTCTATCTTGTATGCCCGATGGGTCTTTTGTACGTAGTGGTCGTTGATATGGTGAAGCTATGGATGGTATCAATCGACGAGAAACAACGGTTCTTGGCAGCAGACGTGATCAGAAGAGACTGGCAGGGAGAGGCGTGGTGGCAACTTGCACGAACTTGGCACCCTTCATACAATGGTAGATATCGTCTCGTTATTAGAGGGAGAAGCTGGAACCGATGGCTTTCTTGATGTTTCTTCATGGAATAGAGAAGAGGGAGACAGTCCCCTGCCCACGAGTATCCACTGAGCTTTAGACTTGATAGATGTTGTCACGCTGGGTTCATGAGGCCGTCTTTACGCCTGCATTGTGATGCATAGACGTCCAGGAATATTACCGGCCTTTGACAATACGTCTGCACTCTTGAGTATATCCTCGTCTTTGGACATCTTGGAATGATAGCGTGCTTGCATCTCTCTAAATTCACCATCTTTGAGATGGGCAGTACTAAGCGTCATACTCCTTTGCCATTATCATCTTTGGATAGTGTCTTTGAGGAGTAGGGAAGTTCCTTCATGCGAATGACTTAACTAATGATGAAGCTCTTGACATGGAGAATCTGTATGTACCTCTTAAGACCCAGGCGCAATCTCCTTTGGTAACGCAACTACTTCTTCTACGGGAGACGAAATTCTGAAAGCGTCTCTCATTGATGTTGCTTCCGTCGAGCCAGACATGGAATGTCTTGGACGTTGTTTCATCATTGTGGCAGTCGTGCATGCGGTACTAGAGTTGTAGTTGACGCGTAGGATGTTGTATCTCGGTGGTTTTCCTCCTACAAGAAACTGCTTACAAAAGGCTGAAGGTTGTATTGCCTGTTGGTGAAATATATGCTTCCACGAACATCGTGAGGCTCTTCATTACTGGCAGGCTTGCTGTTTCTAGCAGGGAAGGTGCTGTCGCAACTGAGCGTTTAGCAGCTTCACGGAGTTCAGAGGATGTCTGAAAGCGCTGGTTTTTTAACAAAGCATGATTGACAGGTACCGCCCTATTGATGCGCAATTACACCTTGAGGTGTCGGCTCCAGTAGATCTGAAGATGTCCCCGGGCCCGGTCTCGTCCGGGATGACATAATAGGCGAACCCTTTGTGATGATTTGAAGATGAAAATATTCGTTGAATCTTCAGAAAAGCTTCCTGCTATAGTGCGGTCCAGACGAAACTTGAGCAACGAGCTAGGCTAGACCAGGTATAAAACGTCGAATGTAGTTCACCTTGACCATGAAGCTTTGGATCTCCTTCACGGTTCTCGGCAGCGACATTGTGAGGATAACTTGAGTCTTGGATTTGATTGCATCATGCTCATACATCCTTATCTGGTTGTAGCCGCTACATCCATCCATGGAGGATAACATGCCGTGTCTACTGGTAGCATCTACCAACATGTCGATGTTAGGTAGAGGAAAATCGTCTTTGGGGCAGCATTCGTTCAAGTCTCTGGAATCCATGCAACTAGGGCTGCACATGGTTCGGTTTTCATCGGTTTTTGGCAAAAGCTAAACCGAAACCAAAGTACTCGGTTTTCTAATATTGAAAACCAATGAAACCATTTAGCCTACTCGGTTTTACTCGGTTCGGTTTCTACTCGGTTTGGTAATTAACCAATCGGTTTTGGTTAACTAACAAATCTATAAACAGTTTTTCATATTATTTAGTTTCGCATATCCGCCAGGTAAAATTTTCAATAAAAAATGTCAGTAACATGAAACTGACATAATTTAACCTGCTACAACTACAAGCCTACAAACACAATTTTTAAGGCATTAAGGTTTCAAACATGTACTAATACAAAGTAGACTCCAATCAATTTCTTATCACCATAAGTTCATAACTGGTTGTTCCTTCTGAAGTTTCTTCATCTCTTTAGATGGGAAATCAAACCAGTGGTCTCATTCTTCATAGGATCAGCACGAAATCTTGTGTTACAATACCGACACATACTACATCCCTAATTTGACGATGCCTACCAAGTGTTGCTGCTACGTTTTCCATGGAAGGTTTAATAGTACCTACACATAAGTTGAATCTTGTTTACTCAGTATTCTATATTGTAGATAATGAAGAATCTTGTGTTACAATATCAAAGTTTTAGCAATCAATAAGTGGAACCAAAATTTCAGCAATCAATAAATGTGTCCAAGATTTCAGTCCGCAGAATGCAGCCACAACTTATGTAATACTTTCAGTAGTAAACGTGACCTGATGCTCTTGAAAATTTTACCATATTTTTATCACTTAATGAATTACTAAATGCTAAAATCTCATAACAATCCAACCATTGGGTCTAAGACATCAACAGAACAAGAAAATACATTCCAACAAATTTGAATAAATCTCTTCAATACAACATGAATTTGGGTGAAACTACAGGAACTCATACAAGCATTTAGCATGAATTAGACGTTTCCAACAAATTTGAGAAAAAGCCCAAACACATACAAGATTCAAACAAATAAGGTTGATTAGTTTTAGTTATTATCATAACTCTTTCTCTTGACAAGAACCCTAAAATTAAAAATCCCTAAAATCAAAATCCCCCGAACATGAAGTTTAACTAAATTAAGAGATTTGAGTAACATAGATCTACCTTTCTTTTGTTTTACAGATGGAAAACAACCTTAACAGTGAAACCGAATAATCGGCAGGTAGATCTCCTCCTGCACCCACAAATTTATAAGGGAATAAAAAGCAAACAATTTCATCACAAAAATAAATTTCACGAAGAAACCATTCTAAGATAAAACCAAATAAAAAGTAAACCAAGATAAAGAGAGATTGACCGGTTGTCAGCCGACACAAATATAATTACACTTTCTTACTACTCAAAATATATAATGAAGCAAGGGCAAGAAAGGATCGATCCCACAGAGAGGTCTAGGTTGTCAAATTGTTTCGGTTCCCTATAAATAACACCGGTAGTTTTGTGATTTTTTATATAATAAACTAAATAAAAGCAAATAAAGAAATAAGCAAACAAATCAAATCAAGGATAAGAAAGTATTGGTCATGGATTTCGTTTTCATTCACAAACATGTTTCATCACAATAACTAGAATTAATATTTTAATCTCAACTTTTATCAAAGACCCTAGAATACCTTGATCGCAAGTATATCCCGCAAATCTCCTCATGTCATCAACAAACACATTAAAAGATGCGAATATGAATTCTATCTAAAGGAACAACCTAACGTGTAAAAGCACTTATCAAGTTTAATTCCCTAGATGCATTAAGTTCTATGAAATCAGGCCAATCAAAGCAATCGAACGTGGAAAGCGCACTAATCCGATTTAACAAAGGTTATGACTCACATATGATCATAAGAATATATCACTACAAACTATAATCATATTTATGCTACTTGCAATCCGGAATTATCACTTTTGCGTATAATAAATCCTAATCTAGCAAGAGAGATGAAAATAAACTCAATCGATTCGCGACTCGACTAAATAGCATTCAAAACATGTAACAATATTGATGGTGAATCATAAACGATAATATGAGAGAAAACTAATTTATTGAATTAAAACCCATATTTGGAAATCCAACTTATTCCATAACCAATAATAAAAAAACTCTAGCTCATATTCATGGAGTTCATAACAAGAAGAAAAAGAAGTTTCATGTTTCTAAACCCTAGAAAACAAGGTAGAGGCAAAAAGAATAGATAAGATGAAGAAGAGATCCCTAATTTCTTTATATTTTCCTCTCCCAAAAGTTGTCTGCTTTCTGTCTCTCAGCTACTGCTCCTTATATAGGCTTCAAAACCAACCCAACGTGTGCGACAATTCCTTATTTGATAAGGAAGTAAGGTCGGTCAAACAGACTTATCTGATTTGTATAAACAGGTGCTTCTGATTCTGTGCAACACGCATCATTGTAGTTGTGTAAGCACAGTTTCTGATTGGTGCAAACTTCAGTGGGTACTCTACAGACTAATGTGTCTTCTTCTGCACCGTTCGTACATCCGTCTTTGATACACCATCTCACACCAAATCTCCACTTCTGCAAGACGCGTCAAGTCTTACTGCAGAAACGGCCCCACCACGTGCTCGTCGTATTATCTCTTCTGATTTGTACGACTGTTGGACTTCTTTCACATCAGAAATGGTCTCTGGATGACGTCATCTAATAACTCCATTCTTCATGAACATCAACACCCGTCTTTGATTCATCACGACTGCCAACCTTCTCGACTCCAACCACCACCAGCGTCCCTGTTCTTCTCAAACCCGTAATCCACCTTCCTTCTTCATCATCTCCGTACCGTCCCTGTTGTGCAAGTTACAGCTAAACTCCACGAGTATCAACAATGGCAGCAAGCCATAAACATCACTCACCATGACACCATCGACTGCAAACTTCATGGATAAACTCGAGCATCATCTTCAAACCATCGTGATCATCACGAGCTTCTCTGTGTTTCCCGAGCTCTTCTCAACCATCGATAATGGCAGCAGCCATCATACATTTCAATTCCTCCGAACTCATCACAGCTGTTACTCGAGCTCCAACGGTAGCAGCATCTCCCTGAACTTCTTCGCCTCCTCATTAACCAATCACCGAAGTCCCATCATTACTGCCAACAATGGCAGCAACCCAACTCCATTATATCGATCATCATACGGACCACAGCTTCCTCCATCTGCTCGTCTTCGGACATGAATCAAATCCAGGCTCATTCCCATCTCAGCCATTCTCGAGTAGCAACTAACGTCTCCATCGTCTCTATCATCATTCAATCAATCACTGATCATCAAACTCGTCATCACCGAAATCAATGGCAGTAACCCAACGGACCACTAAACGATCAATCACCAGCCAACCCAAGTCTTGAAACAGTCTCGAGTACCCACTGTCAATCACCAACCTTGATTCCTTTAATATTAGCCACCAATCACCATGATCATCAGCCATCACCGATGCTTCCCTGACCTGGTCGAGCCCATTGATTTGAAATCAGGCTCCTACCCAAGCTTAACATCATCTCTAGGAATCCAATGATGTATTCGATCGAATATCACTTCTTCCAAAATTTATCACCGTCGTGATCTCCATGATCATCAAGATTCGAGTTCCATTACATGTGTGCTGTTTTGGAATAAAGAAGAAGAAATGCCCTGAGTAATAAGTCGGGTGTCTTTAGTATTATTTGAACTTTGGCCCCCTATTGTAAAAAAGACTGACTCCCTTTAGCACTTCTCTTGAACTTAAATGCCCCTTAACAGGAAGGTGTCCCTTATCATCCAGTTGGGATGCCAATAGCACTTCCCGATAAAATGACCATTTTGCCCTTTGCTTATGAGTTCTTGTTTTGCCCATAACTTCTTCATACGAACTCAGAATGACTCCGTTCTTTTGCCATTGTCTTCATCTTCTCGTCCTCTACACAATGAAAAGTAGAAATCTTGTATTTGAACGAGTTCCAATTGGTCTTTTTGCTCCAAATGACTCCATTGCACCTAATAAACTCAAAAGCACACATAAGATACATAATTCACAAGAAACTCGCAAAGAAAGCATAAACAATAGATATAAAATTAGGTGTTTTACAACACCTATCAGAGATACTTACAGTTTAGAACAATCTCGAACCCTAACACTCATCATGCAACGTCTGGATTTCAGTTTTTAGAACAATCGAGAAAAATCCTTAACAAAATCGGAAGCACAGATCCTTAGTTCAACCACTAAAACCTGAATATTAAAAAAAGTAAATCAATTCAGTGAGAGACCAAGTTCTCCCACATATTAACCTTAATTACTAAACTTAATCAAAACCCTATGTGTTGAATTAGTTGATTCTAAGAGGAGGAAGAAGAAGAAGAACAGAAGAAGTTGGCGATTAAACTAACGATGGTGGTGAATCTCTCGGTGTAAAAGAGAAAGGAGTAGCAGCCGAGAAAAAGAAAAGAAAAAGAGATGTGGTTGTCTTCTGTTGGAAAGAAAACGAAAGAAACTAATAAACCTAAATTTTATGGTTATGATTAACTTATAAGTGATAAACATGGACGAGTAGGATTAGTTATTGGACGTAACATTCTTTCTTTCGGTTTTTTCGGTTTTGTTTTGGTGACAACCGAAACTGAAACCATGAATGTCGGTTTTATGAAACTGACAACCATGATGGTTCCTTGGGAATGTGGTTTCGGTTCGGTTTAAAATCAACGGTTTCGGTTTCGGTTCTCGGTTTCGGTATGGTTTTGTGCAGCCCTACATGCAACACCTGATCTCGCGCCTGAATTTCCTCGGAGATTGTTTGACCGGCTTGGATCGGAGATTGTATGAATGCTTACACAAGGTCGAGCTGATGGAGATAGGCCTAGGAGATTCCTCATCGTCGAGCTCATCAGTTGTGGAGTTGGTGCCATCTTGCAGCTGTCGTGGAGCATCTAGCACTTCTCCATGTGGATCGTCATTGTTGTAGCATTTCGTTGGGCGGAGAGAAGAATTAAGACTCCTTGTCAGCAAGGATGCATCATGGGGCCTATCCTTGGATGATGCAAGTCGGTCCTCCTCCTGGATTGACGCCCACGTGGGGAGTGGGATGCAATGAAATTTGTCTGATCTTTCCCGCGGAGCTTCTCTCAGTTCGAACAGTTCCACTCCGCATATTGGTGCGTAAGGAGACAATGATGCAGGTATACGAACGACTTCTTTATTCAGCATAGTCTTCAGGCATTGGTGATACGTTGAAGGGACGATCCCGTAAGTGCTGGTCTGGCTTCCTTCAAAGCCTGTCATTGTGGTAGGCTGCCGTACGATCTTGCATGGGCGAACCTTTGTTGTCCTGAGAGTCTTGAGAGTAATCACATTCGTGTCGATGAGGGTCATCTTGAAATCTGAATCCTTGATGCGTGCAGTAACATGTAGGGCCCGGTTGTGACCTTCCTCCGCCATCATATCGACCTCTGTAAATGTAACATTATTCACAGATGTTTCTGATGCGTTCGAGACTTCTGGGCGTGAAGGAGCCAGGTGCACGTCCAGGGCTATCTGGTTAATTGCAGCAAACGTCCCCGCCCGCTAATTCTTCGAAAGGTGTAAAAGTTTGCATAAACTTCCCACTAGAGAATCCGTTTCCTGACCCACCGGCCTCTGGTTCATAGTGAAACTATTGACTTGAGGAGGATCGCTGCGAGGATCAGTCCCCAGTGTAGAAATCTCTGTGACAGGAGAAATGCTCGTATCTGATGTCATCTCGATGAGGAGATCAAGTATGTCGTTTATCGCTTCTTTGATCAGGTCCACATTTCTTGCCAGAACTTCTTGCCTCCGCGCTAGTTCAGCCAGCGTTGGGATTTCTCCATCGGTTGAAGCGACAGAGATAATAACGAGGGTATCGAAATATGGAAATTCGTTATAAACAGAATTGTTCAAAGGAGGGTGAGAAACATTACCATTAATTTGAGGGATTCTGGCTGAAATCCGTCGCGGTAGAATCATCCCTGAGGCCAACCATCTTTTGAAAATCTTGAGATCGCAACCGAGAGATTAATCTCCCACTGTGGTCGCCAATTGTTTATGGGTGAAAACTATTTCTGCCGGTTTTGGTAATTTGGGTGTGTGGATGAGAAATGAATCTAAACCCTAAACAAATGCACTTTGCACGGAGTGCTTGTGATTCGAGAAATCAATCTGTACAACTCTGGCCTAAACCAAGAAATGGCCGTTCCAGACTTGCTTCGGTCACAAAGTGAAGGAGATGGGGTTGATCTTAGGGAGGGAAGCGAAGAAGGTTTTGAGATTGTGAAGGTGTTGGCTGTGTACGACTTGTGTCAGAAAGCTGAACTGGCCTGCAGAATGTAAGCTATCAGTTCTGGTGTTGGGATACGATTGTATCAACACTTGGTTTTTTGTCTTGTCTTTGTGTGTCTTGTGGAAATAGGGAGGGGAACCTATTTATACAAGTCATAAAGCACAAACCTCATCTCTCGTAGGAAGTGGAGGAAGTGGAGTGATGGAGTAGTGGAGTCGTGTGTTAGTGTCACACGATCAGTCTTGCCCACTTCTCCCATCATCACTAGCCGTCCATGTCTTCCTGACACGTTCTTGTGATGGCGCGTTGTGTGCTGCACGCTGTAAACCTCCAGACCAATACCCCAGTAAGTATCCCCCAGTTTGTGACATGTTGATGTCTCGATTGTGTGGATCGTGGGACCCACAGAAGGTAGCATACGGTGCTAGGTTTAAATAACTAAGTTATTTGGGAAACCGATATTTATGAAATATCGCGTGTATTCTATGCATGTAATGCATTTAATATATTCAGCATGTATGAAACATCGTTGTTTTAAGGCTTAACGGAGTAAGTCACGATCAAGCGTCTTAAAACAGCATCATGTCCAACCATCTTCGAGTGATTGTTTGGAGGCTGCATGGGCGAGCCATACTTTGGCCGATCACTCTATGTGGAAGAGTGGCAGACGGTAATCATGGGGATGCCTCATTGGTCGCTTAACTCCTAACAAGGGCTTCTTAACCAAGCTGGTAGAGTTGGACGGACGAGATGATCTGTGATGCTCATCTGCGACCGTTGATGAAGTTTTAGGGTTTTGAAGAGGTACGCAAGCATCACTCTTCAGCTTGGTCGAATCCAAGCATGGGAGACGTTTTTGACAGGACCGACCGGGAATGCGTGTAGACGGCTTGCCGGTGTACACGTCCGTACCTCACTGTCCCATGAAAGTGTGATCTAAACCACTCAATTTTTCCGGCAAAGAGGAGCGGCTGAGATTGATTTACGACAGAAATCCCATGCCGCAAAGGAGTTGAAGACCGCACGTCATGCCTACTTCGGGCGCGCGTTTCGAGATGTCCAGCCTTGGTCGATCAGTCAGGCGTGTAGATGGGCCCACGGTGATCGTGTTGACATGCTCGGGACCCTTTGAATCTACATCTACACCCTTCATCTATGCTTGCGAAGATGGACGCTCGTGATCGATTAGCGACACATGTAATATGCCGCAAACCCTAATTAGGGTTTTGGATCGGTCGTGTGTACACGACTTCAGCCTAACGGTTTGGCAGGCTATGCTCCTCCTTTGGGGAGGCCGACCATGTGGGTCCCATATTGGGTCGGTGGTGAACATGGTGATACCTGACTGACGGTCCTAGGCTTGATCTAATCCATCCAAACATGTTGGTGAAGTTGGATGGTCTTGATCAATTTGAGACCTTAGTGGAATTTCCTGCGACCCTTTAAGCATTACGCCGGCCATACTTTGGGCAAACGCACGTTGGTCTATGGCTAGGTCAGGAGATGGTAGACCAGGAAGGTAAAGAGGGGCCCCGCCGGTGTGCAGGACAAGCTTGTCCAACCGGTCATGGGATAATCCACGCCGTCCAATCATGCCGGTGAAGTTGGACGACTGTGGCTGGTTTTGAGACTGCCGTTGGCGGTCTTGTGCGCACAAGCTTTTCCAAGCTGATTCACACCAGTCCAACCATCCTACTTTAGGCTGGTGTTCGGTGGTTATTTGGGAGGCATGGTATGTATTCGACCGACCAGGGCATAAACGGGCCTGCTGGTGGTCATTAAGGTGGTAGCCTGCTCCTGCCGAGGATCGTCTAGGCTGGTTAAATCATGCGGACAACTTGCGTGGTCGTGATTGTTTTTGAGATTGATATGGACAGTCCAGATTCAAATATGCTCAATCGGGCTAGTATAACACACCGAGAGATGTATGCTCAATCGGGCTAGTATAACACACCGAGAGATGTAGCCTATACGGGTATTTCGTGCATGCCTCACTATTAACACTTGGAGATTTGTGTTACTCTGCTGAGAGCAACACTCAGTCGTCATGCCGCACTAATAATGAGAGTTATGTGGGAACAACACAGGAAATACAAGGTTAGTCATACATTAATTAATAATGCTATAAATTCACAGGGTATATGAGATTGTTGCCACATGCTCCAACCTGGATGAGTTTTGTGTATTTAATTCACAGAATACTGGGATTGTTGACACATGCTCCATTATAGGTGAATTAGTAAAGTGAAGAAGTATTCATCACTTATCAGTGGCTCTATCCTTTGCAGGATGTCAGCGCATAAATTTGGTTTTACAATTTTAGCCCTAAACTAAAATCCACCATCAACAGTAACGCTATTAGGTTTAATAACTAAGTTGTTTGTGAAACCAATACTCATAAAATATCGTATGTGTTCGATGCATGTAAAGCACCGCTTTTAAGCAAGCAGCTCCAAATAATCAATGCATGTGAAGCATTGTTGTATTGAGCCTGTCTTGGTTAGTCGCGGAGCCTAGTGTCTTAAAAAGTGCATGACCTGCCATTTTCAGGAAGCTGCTGGGAGCTATTTATGCATGCCAAAGGTAGGCCGGTCGGTCCCTATAGGAAAGTGATGGCTGGTAGCCATTTTGACATCATATTGGTTGGTCCAAGTTAAATCTAGACCGGCTAAATTGGCTAGCCAAATTGGATGGATGAGATGATTTGCGGCAGTTACTGGTTGCCGTTAATTTATTTAATACTCTTATAAGAAGCGCGGCCATCTATCTTTGGGTGATCGTTTAGGATCCATATGGGCAGGCCGTGGCTTAGCCAATTGCAGCTTATAGAAGGGGGTGGCCGTTGATCATGGCCACATCTTGTTGGCTGCCTAAAATAGGAGTTAGGCCGACCGATTTATCTGGCGAAGTTGGGTGGCCGAGATAATTTGCGGCAGTTAATGGCTGCCGTTGATTCAATTTAGGTTTTAAAAAGCCGTGTGGCCAACCCATTTTGGGCCAACGTTTTTGGTGTTGGCGGCATGTTGCGGACCATTCGACCGGCCAGCGCTACAGTCGGGCCGCTAGTAAGCGTATCCGCGCTTTATCCGACGATCGGAATTGAATCTAGGCCGGCCGAGATTGTTTTGCGGAAGCAATGTAATGCTGCTTAATAAAAATTAGGGTTTTGTAAGTCGTACGACCAACTAGCTTTGGGAAATCGTTTAGTGGCTCTGTTGGCGAGTTGGAAGGGCTCTGATTGGCCGGAGTATTAGTGGGCCCACCGGTGTGCCTAATGACGCTCGTCCGGTCGCGTCAGGGGGCGACCAATCTTGGAAAATCAACCTGCCAAAACGTGCGACTGTGATCATTTTGAGACTGAAATGGGTAGCCTATGTCCAATTCCTTAAGGAATTAGGCGTGTCGACCAACCAACTTCCATTTTGAATTAAAAGTGTGTAGTTGCAGGAAATCCCACAATACACCCCTCACTATATTTTGTTTAACTAATCCATTTAGAAGATAATAGATGAACAACTATGAATATTTATTAATAATTCTCTTAAAATGTTTACACAGGAAAATGGAATTACACTTAAGATCTTACTAACATTCGCTCTGTTTCTCTCTCCTAATGACTTGCTTTCCAATCCAAAAAGAACTCTCCTTACAACAGATTCACTCATCCCTTTATATAGGGTAATACATAGTGAATGACAAACTAAGCCGTCCTTTATTTTCGGGAATGTCTCGCGAAGTGTCGCAGGCGTACAAGTATTCGTATTCGCGACACTTCTTAACTTTCGCCAGATTTCATATCTTCCTATCGTCATCCAGTGCGTCATTCATATTTGACCTTCTGCGACTCACTCGCAATGTTGTTATCCGTTGTCTTCGCGAATTGTTGTTGTGGCGATATTATGATCCTACATCTTGCCTCTTCTCATGTCTTCTCTGCGAAGGAGAGAATGTCATGAGAATCAATATTTTTGAACTGCCGCAACCGTTTATTTGTACTTGTTTCAGTTTCATCTTTCCATACGGACTTTATTACAGATGTCTACTCCTCCATTCTATTCCTGACACGTCTCTTTCAATCATTTATTCTTGACCATTCACGTCCCTTCTCACATTAAATGCTCTCGTTTCCCCCGAGGATGTTTCTCTCTATATATATTTTTCATATCTTTCTCTTTTCCTCTTTCGTCTTCTCTCTGCAACTTTTCTTTTATCTTCTTCTTCCGCAAGCTGCGCTTCTGCAAATCTTCGATCTTTTTTTTATCATATCTTAATCTTCGATTCTTTATCCCTTCCCATATTGATAATGGCTTCACTTAGTCGTATGTACAAACCTCGCTTTATTGAGATTCAGAAAAAGTTGCAAGATAAGGGTTTCACCCTTTCTACTATTCCTAATCAAGGATGTTCATCTATACTCACTGCCAAGCTTTTTTCTGATCATCAATGTGATGATCACAAGATTATTGTTTCGCTAGGTCAACTTCTCGCAGGACTTCCCATTCCTTTATATGATCCTGAGATGCCACTCTTTTATGAAATCCTTTCCCATCCGAACTTCTCGCGAGCTGTCTATCAATTATGCGGCGATTGTATCCGTCTAATGCTTGAGTTTGCCAGTCGTGGTGCTGGCAAAGGATCTCTATATCCTAACAATGTTAGAGACCCCGAATATGTAAATTTAGAAATAATCCCTGAGAGATACACTGTAGAAAACTTTTTTGAAAATTATGAAGTAATAGGCATGAGAAATAAGAAATCTCGCTGGGGCGCTCGGTTGAAGAGAAAAGATAATATCCCTGAGGATAAATTACTCATGCAAGATATCGACTGGCATTCGGGTAAGAACACTACTCCTCGCCACTCTAAAGATGAGAGGTGGTGGGTTGTTCCTTTGCTCTTAAGTGGACCTTACATAGCAGGTTCGCATGTACTCCCTGCAAATCTCGCAGGCTATCATCCTTGGGAATTTAAGTGGCCCAAGAAGGCGGAAGAGGTATGTCCCCGCAGTTTGCTTTTGCAATCCCTCTTTCCTCTTGTACTCATTGAGTTTGTAAATTTTCCAGTTGTCAAACCGAGGAAAAGTTACAAGGCAAATCCACCGGCAAGTACCTTGGCAATACTTCGATCGCTACGGATGAAGTAAGAAATATCTTTTTATGTTATTTAACAATATTGTTGCCTCTATTTCTTATCTTCATTTGTATGCGAAGGTTGACGCGAGGAAGCGATAGCTGCGAAAGTTAAAGGCAAAACTAAAGCCAATGCACGCAAGGATAAGTCTTCTGCTCCACCATCTAAGAAGCGAAAAACTCAACCTTCCTCTCATCTTAGCTCCAGCTTCAATCTTCCGATGAGGATGATAATGATAATGTTTTGGATTCAACTTTCCAAAATGAAGCTCAATCGGCCAATTCTCCTATGGATCAATTGTTCAGCATCTTCTCGGATTCTCTTCAAGGAATTGGAGATACTCATCTGACTTCTATATGCGAGAACCTCGCCACCATATGTAATGCTACACCGCTGGATGGCAATGACTCTTTCAAAGGAGTTTCTAGATCTGTATCCCCTAGCTTCTTAAATGCACTTAATTCGTTGGTATGTTCGAACTCATATTTCTCCTCCAACTTCGCTTTTAATTTATATCTTAATAACCTTTTTATCTTTCTTCGCAGGCTGGAAAAACTTCTTTTGTGGTTGCCTCAGATCTTGAGAGGAGGTATAACATTCAATTGAAGAAGAATACCCAATTTTGCACAAGGATCAAAGAATTAGAAGTTGAATCTGCGAGATCTCGCGAAAAGATCCAACAATTGGAAACCGAGTTTTCCGCCTGCATGGACAAAGTTACCACTCTCCGAAACGCTAATCAAAGAACTTTATGGTATAAAATTTTTTCTCTTATTATTTTCATCTTATCAATTTCCCGTTGCTACCTGACTTATCACTTTCGCAGATGTATATAACCTCTCCGAAGAAGCTATTCTTCTCCATTCATTTCCTGAGCCTATGGATAATGACACTCTTCTCGCTCATCTCAACAACTCTTTAAGTAGTTCGTCAAGCAGAATTAATTCTCTTTCATTAAATGAACTCCAAACCAAGTACCGCCTCTTAGAAATTGAGCACGATCTAATTTAAGTACAGCCAACCAGTTTAAACAAATGTACCTCGAGTCTCATGAGGAAACCAAAATTTTAAGGAAGAAAATTAGTGACCATATAGATGACAAAGATCGCATTGCTAATAATGGTGCCCAGGCATTAGCAACATTTCAAAAGTCCCTTCTCGAAGTGCAAATGGAGCGAGATGAATTGCTTCGCGTAACTCCTTACTTAGTGAGCGAGAAAATCAAATTCGTTCACTTCTTATTATAAATAATGACGATGAATTCGCTTGGGCTGCGAAAAATCTTAGATAATGCCAGGAATAATTTAGGTGTTGATGTTAGTCTTCATACCGAGCATACTTCCTTGGTTAAAGATATAATATCTGACAGAGAAGGTTATTTATTATACCTTACTGTTTCTTACCTCTGTAATATTGCTGTTGAGTTGTTAATTTATCGTAATTTATTTGCAGAGTCCGAAAAAAGATTTCAAGCAAGGATTGAAGAACTTGAATCTGAGAAAGCACAGCTCGCAAAGAATCTCACCCTTCACGAGAATATATATTCCAAGTTGAAGAAACAATTTCAAACTACCGTGGCGAATTTTAATAATGATGCCGTTCGTTTTCGCAATGAAGCCATGGAGTATGTTTGTAATGATCACAAAATCCCTCTTTGTTCATATCCTTGGCTTTCCGAAGAAGTTCCTGAGAATTTGCCTGTCTCGGACGTTTCTGATAGTGAGGCCAGCGAAAAAAGAAAACTCTGGCGACGAGAATAATGAAATTGAAGGATCAGATAGAGGAGAAGAATCACCAAAGAGATAATTCTTTTTGTTTCTTTCGCTGCCTGTAATATCTGTACATTTCTGTATCTCTTTTTTGTAAACTTCTTGGGTTTATTGCCCATAAATCCAATCTCCATTCCCCTTTCTTGGCTAACATTGTTAATGTATAACTCTTTCATTGGAAGATGGATAACAATATTTCGTCTTTTCCATTCCCATATTTGCCTCTGTTATGCATCTTCATATGAAAGAATGAAATTTCTGAGATTCGCATTTTCTTCCTCTGACCAGGAATGATGTTTAAATTTATAATTACGACGAGGTCGCAAGTGATTTTTATAAAAGAAGAAATCTATTGATCTCGCCTTATCATTTTTGGTGGTCTTCTAAGCTTGACCTTCCTAAGTAAAGGTCTTACTCACACCCCTTATTGCGACAAGGTCGCAGGACGTCTTTACACTTGCATGCAAAAACCCATTGACCTTGCCTTATCATTTTTCAAGTATTTTTGCCTCTGCAGGGATATTTTGCTTGCGACAATATGACAGGCCTAAATATTCTTGCGAAAATAAAGCCCGTGACATTGCCGTCTTGCGACGAAATCGCAGGACGTCTTTACACTTGCATGTAAGGACCCATTGATCTCGTCTTACCCTCGCGTTAGTATTATTGCCTCTGCAGGATCATTGCACAAATATGACAAGCCTAAGTTTCCTTACGAAAACAAAGCCTCGTGACATTTGCGTCTTTGGCACTTATCAGCTCCCTAATGGAGGGTGCCGCCCTTATCATCTCCCTGGTTGCCCCTTCAAGGAGGCGTACATCGGCCATACAAGGCTAGCTCCTCCCATCCGGTCTTAACAACAACCAGTTGTTTTCGCAGCCTCTTATCCCTTATACCTATAGGGTTTATGGTTACAAGGCTGCACCCTAAGTGGAGTTTTCTTCGGGCCGAGTGCAAAGATGCGCCAAGACTTGTCAAGAGTGGTAAGGAAGTTCCATGCTCCCCGCACTCTTGACTCAACCGTGTACCTCGGCGCCTTGATCATACGCTGACTCCTTGAAAGAGACCCTCGGTCGCCCAACCAGGTATAACCTACATATATAGTTGGGAATCCAAGGTACCTCCTCCGGATAGGCTTTCATGGGCCCCAAATCTGCATGACCCAGTTCCGGGGCGGTGTAACCTTTTCCCCGAGCCATGTTAAGAGATACCCCTTATATGACGCACTTTAGGTCTTACATTTGCCTCTTACGAAATGTAATTCGCGAACTAGGGTGTACGCCATAAAGGTTCATCCCATTCATTTACTCATTCATTGTTGTTAAATCATTCAATCATTCATATTTAATTGTTGTCTGATATTTAATTTGCGAAGACATCGCACAATGTTGTTTCATTCATTTTTCTCTCGGATTCTTGTACATTCTTCTTGTCGAAATTCTCACATATCATTTCTTCTTTGTCTTGCCTTTGATATATCTTTGTCGATTACTTATCACAGACCATTCATTTTACTTTTTATGCCTTTTGTTCATTGTACTCTTTGCCTCAGCGTTATCCCAATCCTTGAAGGACTCCTTTCCATCGTAACGTTCGCCTGCTTCCATGCATTCATCTGCGGCACTACGCGATGTTTCTACGACACTTCGCGATGAACTACAACCAATTATCTTTGCGGCATCGTAACATTCGCCTATTCTTGCGGCACTTCGTGATGCTTCTTCATTTCTTATCTCTATAGTATCCACCATCAGCTTCTCTTTTCTCTGTTCATCTTTGATATTCTGTTTCCAACCTTTCCTTTTAGCATTTCTCTCTTCACAGCTCTCTACGTCAACCTCATAACATTTCTGACCTTCCTTCCAATCTCCCTTTATAATTCCAATACCATTTGGATGGGGAAACTTTATACATTGATGGTATGTTGATGCTACTCCCAAGATTTCGTGCAGCCATGGTCGCCCAATTAATGCGTTATAAGGAGATTCCACGTCAACCACGCAGAATAAAATGTCGTAGATAATCCTTGTAAAGGTATCCTCATGTGAACCTCTCCTTTAGGTTTGTTCGTTGTGCCGTTAAAACCGTAGATTTTATACGTTGAAGGAATCAAATTTTCATCCTCTCCACCCATAGTCTTATAAGTATGGTAAAACAGAATATTCACCGAACTTCCAAAAGATCGATTAGGATTCTATTGATTGCCCAACAATTTTCTGCTTCGTCATCTTCTCCATCTACTGGTCTTGGATTAATGTCCAGTCGCACCACCAACGGGCTATCATGTGCTTCTCTTCCTTTGGGTACCTCGTCTGCAGAGAAAGAAATAATTTTTAGCTGCCAATCTTTCAATTGCGACTTTCTCGCCAGGTTCATCACTTCTTTGTTATGAAAATCTCTTGCATATACTCTACTAAGCACATTATCGTGAAAATCTTCAATTGTACGATATGAATGAACGATAGAGTTGCAAAATAGATTTTTGGCCTTTGTTCCCACTTCTATTACGAATGCTTCTTTTCCCTTCTTTGAAACTGTTCTTTGCACTTCTGATGGTGATGTTGTTAGTACTTGCTTCCCTTTCTCTTCATCTTTTAGAAAATGAGTCAACTTCCCCTGATCAATCATTCTGAGAATGATTCTCTTTATGTTTCTGCAATCGTTTGTTAGATGTCCATGAAAGCGATGGTAAGAACAATATTCATGACTTCTGTCACTTGGTGGCGGTTCACTCCCTGCATTCCATGGTGGTGGTACGTCCTCCATTACAAGTATAGCTTCCCAAATTTTTTCCACACTAGCATTTAGTGGTGGCATTCTGATCTCTTCCCATACCACTCTGCGATTTCTTGGCCCTCCATGGTTATTATGCCTTCGTCCTCCATAAGTTTCTTGCATATGATCTAATCTCTGAATTTTATTATTGTTGCCGCGGTTGTAGTAGTTCCTTTCTCTATCAAATTCCTCCTGATCTCGGCTCCCCATAGCCACTATTTTCTCGCATCCATCATCAACTCTGTTTTCCGGTTGCCCTTGCGAAGTGGTCGCCACTGAGTTTAAAAATTTTGGTAATAAACTTGCATTCGCAGCGTTCGAACTTGTATTCGCAACTGGGTATGATTCCATTTCATTTTGTCTTTCTTCCAAAGCAATGTATTCTTCTTGGAGTTCTCGTAGCTCAGCCATCGTAATCGTATTTTTAATTCTGAATATTTGAATGTATAACAAACTTGTTGCGAACAGAGCATTTACAAATGATAAAATGAGATATCTTTCCTCTACCCTTCCGGCCATTTCACTGCACATTGTTCTCCATCTCATTGTCGATGTCTTAAACTCTCGCCGACTCTTTGTTTCAATCCGAATACATCTTCAATTCCCGGTCGCGTGGAATTGTTACTTATATACGCTCCCAAGAAAATAGTTTGTAAATGGTTGAATGATGAGATTGTGTTTCTCGGTAATCCTTCAAACCATTTCAAGGCTTCTCCAATTAAGCTTGATGCGAAGTATTTGCACAATATGGCATCATGATTCTCCCATTGTAACATACATCTCATATAAGCCTTGATGTGTTGTATCGCACGGGTTGTTCCATCGAAAATGTTGGTTAATGCGGGCGTGATTGCATTTAGGTGGTATTCCTCCCATTTGTACTTCTATTGTGAAAGGAGTCTTCGCAGCTTCTGCGATGGCTTCATCCAACCTGTCTTCTTCCTCCTTCCTTCCTCTTTGTTTAACAATTTTCTCATTTCTCGCCAATTCTTTCAAGATTTGCTCATTTTCCTCGAGGATTTGATTCTGCTGGTCTTTTTAGCTCTGCCTCTCGCCTCCTACGTTCATGCCTGTTTTGACCTTCTTGTTCACTATTTTCTTCTCTCCTTTCTCTGCGACTTTCTTCTTCGTCTCTTTCATCAATTTGCACACCATTATATCTATCGTTCTCTCTTCTGGGTTCTCTATCAACTCTCCTCTGCATCCTTTCGTATTCTCCATTGGTATTTCTATTGACACGATTTTGTGCTCGCCTCCTTTCTCGGTTGTCGTGATTATTTTGCCGGATTGCTTCTTCCAATTCTTGGTTTTCCACTTCTGCTCTTACTCTCTCTCTCTCGCGGGCTAAGCGTGCTTGTTCAGCATAATGTTTCTCAATGTCGTCCACGATTTCCTTTTGCCTTCTCAATGCTTCTCTTCCATGCAGTATTGCTCTTCCTTCAGCGGCTGGATCATTTGGCCCCTGAAATCGCCTAGTTCCCTGATTTTCTTCACTCTGCTCATCTTGGAAATTCTCGGGATGGGGAATATAACGATCTTCTGCGTCCTCTCTTCTTTCGTGATGTTCTGAGCTGAGATTTTGTGCTTCCCGTTGGTTTTCTATCTCTGTAATTTCTGTTGGTAAGGCTCTCCTTCTTTCTTCCCTAGTCGATCTTGAGCTCGATCTCGCAGTGCTTCTCGATCTTCTATTTTGCAATCTCATATTTTCCATTCTTAATTCATGATTCTGTCTTGTCAAATTTGCTCGCTCTTCTGCCTCTAGTCGCCTTTCTTCATGTATTGTTTGTCTCAATGTTTCCAATGCTGTGATTTCTTCATTTCCTAGATTCATTTCTTGGTCTCCTCCTTCTTGTCCGTTATTCATCAACTGCTGCTCTTCTTCCCTTTCATCCTCAGAATTCGACCTCCAAGTATGTACACTTACTCTATCGTAATCCACAGTTTCATTTGGTATCGGAGGAATTAAACGCTGAACATGATTTTCTTCATCATTTCTCATATTCACCCTTGACGATTCTCCTTGTTCAATTCTCCTTTCTCCAGCAAGTCTTCCACTTCTTCTCACAGGTTGTTCAAGTACATTTCTTCTTCTAGCCATTTCTCTTTTAGTAAATCTTTTGAAAATTATCGCATTCAAATTCTTCCAAATCTCTAAGCCAATCTTTTTTCAGTTCACAAGTTTCTAGCGCCAATATGTAGTTGCAGGAAATCCCACAATACACCCCTCACTATATTTTGTTTAACTAATCCATTTAGAAGATAATAGATGAACAACTATGAATATTTATTAATAATTCTCTTAAAATGTTTACACAGGAAAATGGAATTACACTTAAGATCTTACTAACATTCGCTCTGTTTCTCTCTCCTAATGACTTGCTTTCCAATCCAAAAAGAACTCTCCTTACAACAGATTCACTCATCCCTTTATATAGGGTAATACATAGTGAATGACAGCTAAGCTGTCCTTTATTTTCGGGAATGTCTCGCGAAGTGTCGCAGGCGTACAAGTATTCGTATTCGCGACACTTCTTAACTTTCGCCAGATTTCATATTGATGCGTGTCGTAGGTGCAATCAAATTAATTCAATATTTCCACTCAATTAAAAATAATATAATGGAAGTCAAGTTCGTTCCCACGAGGAGCAAGAGATCTTAGTTGTAAAAGTTGTCACGAAAGGGGGGTGTAAAAAGCAAAATAAAAAAAATAAACAAAGCAATTGAAATCGAAAGTTGAAAGATGAAAGCAATATGAGAGACAAGATCAAGGAATCCTTCTTCGTTACGAAACAATGATTAAAGTTATGCTCTTTTCTACTTGTTATTAGTCACAGATTATCACCAACCGTAGGATAGCAGGTACGCTTAGCTAGCCCCAAAATCCCTAATTTCACCGAGTAACAGTCCTCTTAGTTATCGATTCTATTCAAAAGAACCACCTTGAGGTCCGCTTACAAGATGTAATTCCCGAAATGCATTAAGATTTATGAATTTAGGTTTAGTACTAGTAGTTAAACTCGGTTCGCTTGGTTCACTTTCTAGCGTTGTTTCTACACACAATTGCTCCACGGAATCCCTCCGCAAGGTCTCGTGTTTTCTACTTGTGTAAAGTGTCGAGAACGATTACGTATTCCCTAACTTATACTAGATATAGATCAATTAACAAATCAATTTAGCGTGCACTCCAAACAATCTATCAATCAATCATGAATGTCTTTAAGATCATTCCTATTAGTAAAAACAATCGATAATCATGTGAAAAATCTCAAGATAGAATTGAAAACAAAAACTTAAATCATATGTTAAGAACTAGGAATTCATCCTCAATCAATAAGAAAATTAGCTACTCATGTTTTTGAAATTCACACAAATAATAATAATTAAAAGAAGAATTTTCAAATTCACACAAGTAATTAAAAAGAAAAATCTTAGAAAAGCAAGCAAAAACACAAGTGTTGTGTGTGTAGAGAGGTGTGTAGAAGTTGTAGAAAACTTCTCTATTTATAGGCTTCAATATTCTCCAAATCTTCTAAGGAGTAGAATCCTTTTCCTTTTGCAATTCAATTTCCAATTCCAAGCTTTTCTCAACTCTTCCACCTTCTCTTTCCAAATTTGAGTCCAATTCTCCATCCAATTCCTAGCCCAAGTCTTCACACCCATGAAAGAAGTCCATAGAAAATTCTGGAATTTTGGTCGCCGGAAAACTGGGATTATGGCCGGAATTTGGCCGGAAAACGTCACCGCCGGCCACCTGGAAATTTCTCCGTCGAGAGAATATTCCGTCCAAGATTCTGTTATACTTAACTGTTGACTAACGGTCGTTAACTGTTGACCAGGTCAAAGTCTAAGTCACTGAGTCAGAACCGAGTCAGCTAGCTAACTCGGCTGACTGGTCCTAGCCAGGCCACTGTGCACAGGCCAAAATATTCACAGCCAAGTTGGCCATGCCTTCTCTGCACCTCTCCCAGCCATGATGGCTATCACCCTGCCAGATTTCTTCACAGCATTTCAGCACACTCAGCACAGCTCTGGCAACCAAAAGTGCCAGTTCATTGCCTGCACATTCCATTCAAGCCCTGTAATTGCAATCCTAGCATTCATTCTTAAGACAACACACACACACAGAGAGAGCCAACACCATCTAGCCATTGCCTGAGACTCAACTCATGACTGCACCAGACTTAGTTCAGCTGCACCTGTACCTTGTATTGCACAGCCTTTCAGTCTAGCTATGAACCACCATCTTCCCTGCCAACCTCTTCTTGTAACTTGCAACTCAAAACCAGGCTATGGTGCTGATGCTCCAAGCCTAGCCATTCACTTCCAATACCACCTGCAATACATTGTAGCTGCCATTTGCATCTTCAGCTCCACTACTTTGCAGACCACTATGAGCTCAAGCTATATTCATCTCAGCCAACGCAGCCCTTAACCTCCAGAGACTCCATTTCAAACACCAGCCTATCTTCTCACTGCCATCACCAGTTGCATGACAGCTTCACTGATTTCCCATCTCAACTCAATAATTCATGGCATCATTTCCCATTGCAGTTCAGTTCAACACAATCCCAGCTCAAATCAACCTATCATAAACATACATCTAGGTAGCCTCAACTTCCCCAGAACCCATGTCAACACCAACACCACCAACACAGACCACTTCTGCAATTTCCTAACACCTGCAACACAACTCCTCAAAGCATCAACCTGCCAAAAATTGCACAACCACCTGTAGTTTCTGCAGAAACCATTCAATCCATTGCAGCACCAACCTCAAATTCATCTCCAACTTCAGCTCTTCCCAGCTCAATTCAGCTCATCCTATTAGTGCCTGCAACTCAGCATCAAAACTTACAATTGCAGCTAACTTTGCAATGCTTCACAAACACAACAACTCAGCCATTCTCATACCCTGTAACAGAGGCATCACCACTCAAATCTGCTACTGTAATCAACTTGGCCTGCTTCTTCTAATCATCTCCATTCACTCACTGATTTCAATATCATCAGGATTACCGTCTTAATCCAAACCCAGAGAGCAACAGTACCACTAAACCCATTTCCATTCAAATCTCAGACCCCTTTGATTATAACCTAATCAATCTCACAGATCCCCTCTTCTTTGTGCTTCAAATCGCCACCATACCCATCTCACAGCACCACCAGAAACAGTAACGGAAAACCTTAGCTCGAATTCAATTTCTCGATCTACTCCATTAACGACAGCAACCAACTCAACCCATTCTCAACATCAGTGACCAACTCCTTCCTTGTCTCTCGATTCAGAGCAAACCCACATCTCAGATTTGAACAACAGCTCAAGAACGAGCTCGATTTTACAGCAGCAGCCATGGCTGCTCTTCTTCTCTCTTTCAGGTGGAAAAATGATTGAAAATAATGAATTTCTCGAGTTTAGGGTTGTAATGAAAGCTGGGGTGGATTTGGTTTCGGGTTTGGATCCGGATCTGAGCATGGATAGGACCGACCCAATTTGATGTTATCCAGCATGACCATCCTCTGGATAAGGGCTACCCAGTGTTAGTAACACCCACTGCTGAGTGATAAGGGGTACCCTGAATGAGAGCCCCTTAACCACCTCTGGCTCCAAATAATCTTCGCCCTTGATGAAATGACAAGTTTGCCCTTTTTGCTCAATTTTGGTGATTTCTTCTTCTTTTCCTCTGTGCGACTCCAAAGTAGCTACAAAACTCAAAACAAGCGTAAAATACAAAATTCACACGAAAAATAGCAAAGAAAGCATAAACTCTAGATAGTAAATACGGTGTATTCTACACCTATCAAATTCCCCCACACTTAGACTTTGCTAGTCCTCGAGCAAATCAAACTAAAAACTCACAACTTCAAAGCGTTCAAGCGTCACAAGCATCCAAAGAGTTATGAGGACATAGAGTTTCTGCATGCTAGTAATAAGAAGTTAGAAATACTAAAGAACATATTCTCATTCTTAAATGTTGAGTGAGAAATAACCACACCATAATGAGAGAATGCGTGTTTGAGAAACGATCAATAAGCATTTCGCCTCGACTTCTGCCTCACCAAAAAGGATTTTATGATAATTGCACTCAAAAAGACAGCTTTTTATGGGTCTCACATGTGTGCAGGTAGGAATGAAGAGAGAAATCCTGCAACACGTTGAATGGTGGGAAGGACAACTTCCGAAATATTTTGAAAAACCCACATCTTTTAATATTTTGAAAAACCATTTTTCTGACGATCTCTACGAAAGGAAATCAACCATTATTATCGAGGATGAGATTACTTACTTACCTTCACATCCGATCGCCAATTATGATAACACCACTCTCACGGCATCCAATAGAAACGTCTTCCGCTCCTCGTCTTGATCTCCTTGGTCCTCGTCTTCGGTTTCAACTATTGATGATAAACCCTTGAATTTCATAAATCCTTAACAATTTATAACTCTTTACCTTGAAATCCTTGTCACTTGAAACTTCCTTATATATTTTCCTTCCCCACGGCTTAAACAAAACAAATATTTCTCTTGTTTTTCTCTCTTTTTTTTTTTTTTTTTTTTTTTTTTTTTTTTTTTTTTTTTTTTTTTTTTTTTTGAAAACAACAAGAGAAATAAAATACAAATAAACCATGGCCGTGGAAGAAGTATTTTTACCGCTTGATTCTTCACAACTTGTATCGTCTTTGAAATCATAAACTTTCAAAAATTCTCACCTTTTAATTTTCTTCGCTTTTTATGAATAAGTCTTCATACTTGAATATAAAATTACCTCATTGTAGTGTAAGTCTTCAACTTATATGTAAACTCCGCTCTTTGTATGTTGCTTTACTTGTATTTGAAATTTGCTCTTTTTCTCGTTCCGTTGCTTGTAAACCTTAAACTTTTTCCAACTTTCCTTGTAGATTTTGGTGTCGCTCCTTGTTGTTGATGAATGTGTTTCTATGGATCCGTTGTCGTCGAGAGAGAGAATGGTGCTAACTGCAAATCGAACTACAAGAAGGAAGCTTTCATCCATGGACGTCACCCTCATGATTGACAAAATTAGCACTCAAGAGATCAAAGAGTAGTGCTTTTATTGGTGGGAGGTTGGGTAGCTCACCATTCTACCCGGAATTAACTTACGGTGACACACACTCAAAAGAAGCTCTTTAGTAGATGGAAAATTTCTGGTCGGTGCCTCTCATGATATGAATACGGGTAGTCTCCACTAATGATTGATCAGCAACTCTAATAACGCCTTTCTCCCTGCACCAAATTCGCATCACCGGCATGATTAAATCCATTATTTAACACTCAAACAAACAAGAAATCCGAATGTAATTCTCTAACATTTCCAAGTTCAATTATGTCGGTCAAAATCTCTATGTAAACATACCTAGAAATATGCTAGGGACTCTAAAATCTTTAAAAGTTGGAATTTTTAAGTAAAACTTTTTTTTTTTTTTTTTTTCAAATTTTTTTAATTTTTTTGTAATTTTTGTTTTAAAAACATGCTTAACCACTCCCCCACACTTAAACCTTACATTGTCCTCAATGTAATTGAATCCTCCTAGTAAAGTCAAGGTGGGAAATTTTAACATGATAAGGAACAAGAAAAAGAAAATAACAAAAAGCAAAAGGATAAGAAATACAAAACCGATGGGTTGCCTCCCATTAAGCGCTTGTTTTAAAGTCGACGGCCCGACTTAGCTCTTGCAAGATTCATTAGCCCGGATCAATCTCTTTCACGGGAAAACATGATTTCACATCACTAGGGTATCGCGTTGTCTCAAAGATATTGAATTGGATGAGTGTACCATCAAACTCCATAGTCAAGGTGCCATTTTGGACATCAATCTTTGTTCCTAAAGGTGCTTAAGAATGGTCTACCCAAAAGCAAAGGTGTAGACTTGGAAGAATTCTCATCATTCATGTCTAAGACATAGAAATCGGCCGGAAATACAAGCTTATTAACCTGCACCAAAACATTCTCAACAATCCCTTTCGGGTAAACATTAGATCGGTTAGCAAGTTCAAGAACTACCCCGGTCTCCTTAAGAGGTCCGAGATTCAAAGAATCATAAATCGAGGAAGGCATAACATTAACCGATGCTCCCAAATCTAGCAAAGCTCGAGTAAACCTTGTTTTACCAATTGTGCAAGGTATATTGAAACTACCGGGGTCTTTTAATTTTGGTGGGAGTTTCTTGAGAATAAACGCCGAAGCATTCTCCCCCACACTCATGACTTCATTCCCTTTCAACCTTTTCTTCTTCATGCACATCTCCTTTAAGAACTTTGCACAACGAGGAATTTGACGAAGAGCTTCTATGAGTGGAATATTGACTTGTACTTTCTTAAAGATCTCCCAAATATCCATGTATTCCAAGTCTTTCTTGGATTTAGCAAATCGGCTAGGGAACGGGGGTGGAGTTGTGAAAGTAGGAACCGTCTCCTCGGGTTGGTTGGTTGGAGATGTTTTCTCCTTTGGTGCGGTTTCAATTTCCTCTTTCTCATCATACACCTTATCTTGTTGATTTGGTTGCTCCACTTGTTTCCCACTCCTCAAGGTAATCGCATTAACGCTCTCTCTTGGATTAACAATTGGTTGTGAAGGAAGTTTTATGGACGCTTGCGCTTTCAATAAGTTCACATCGGTCGCTAATTGCCCCACTTAAATTTGTAACTCCTTGATTGCCGAATCGGTCTTTTGTTGGTGTTGTTGGCTTTGTTGCAACATAGAAGTAAGACCTTGCATACCTTGCATTAACACATTGAGCTTGTCATCATTCAAAGAATCACGCTCCTTGACTTGTTGTGGTTGAAATTGTTGAGAACCACCATGTTGTTGAGGTTGAAAGCGTGATTGTTGAAAACCACCTTGTTGCTCATACGGATTGGAAACCGCCGCTTGCCTGTTTGCATAACTAAAGTTGGGATGATCCCTCCACCCGGGATTATAGGTATTGGAGTATGGATCGTACCTTGGCCTTTGATTTGGATATAAAGCATTCACTTGTTCGGTCTCACCATCCGGAATAATTACCGCGGCCATCCTTTGAATCATTGTCTCCATGTTACTCATCCTTTGATCAAGATGTGATGAAGAATCACTAACTTCATGCACTCGCCTAACCATTGGTTCATCCCTTGTGTAGAATTGTTGCGAGTTTGCCGCCATACTTTCAATCAACTCTCTAGCTTCGGTCAAAGTCTTGTTCATTAGTGCACCACCACCCGCGGCGTCAAGAAGAGACCTATCACTTGAGTGGAGAGCTTCATAGAAGTATTGGAGTATCATAACGTCACTAAATTGATGGTGTGGACAGCTTGCCACCAACCTCTTGTATCGCTCCCAACATTCATACAATGATTCTCCCACTTGTTGTTTCAATCCACAAATCTCCTTGCGAATTTGAGTAGCTTTGGATGCGGGAAAATATCTCTCGAGGAAAAGTTTCTTCATCCCATTCCATGTTGTGATACTTCCGGAAGGCAAATAATATAACCATTCCTTAGCATTGCCCGCCAAAGAAAACGGGAAAGCTTTCAACAATGCTCCATCCGCATTAGTCTCCGGTGGAAGCATGGCCATAACTATGGCATAAAAGTCCATAAGATGTTTATTTGGGTCCTCATTCACCATGCCATGGAACTTTGGTAACTCTCTAATCAACCCCGGCTTGATCTCGAAGGTTGAGTTAGTTTGGATACACCATTGTTGTGTGTCAAGCTTGTGAGAAGCTAGGTCCTTTAGTGTACGATCAGCCATTGTTTCTTCCTCTTTGTCCGAATCACTTGATGAAGAAGGAGAAAGTGGAGTGTTAATCGCTCGAATGAAATCCTTTAATTGAGTGCCGGATCGAAGACGTATTGGACTCGGTCTACCCCCTTTAAGCATTCACCAAAGGAATAACACCTGAAACAAGATTCTCACAAACTAAGTTAGATACGGTAAAGAATCTAACAAAGCAAAAAGAATAAAAACAACTAAAAATCGCCCGTTGCTCCCCGGCAGCGGCGCCAAAATTTGATGCGTGTCGTAGGTGCAATCAAATTAATTCAATATTTCCACTCAATTAAAAATAATATAATGGAAGTCAAGTTCGTTCCCACGAGGAGCAAGAGATCTTAGTTGTAAAAGTTGTCACGAAAGGGGGGTGTAAAAAGCAAAATAAAAAAAATAAACAAAGCAATTGAAATCGAAAGTTGAAAGATGAAAGCAATATGAGAGACAAGATCAAGGAATCCTTCTTCGTTACGAAACAATGATTAAAGTTATGCTCTTTTCTACTTGTTATTAGTCACAGATTATCACCAACCGTAGGATAGCAGGTACGCTTAGCTAGCCCCAAAATCCCTAATTTCACTGAGTAACAGGTCCGCTTAGTTATCAGATTCTATTCAAAAGAACCACCTTGAGGTCCGCTTACAAGATGTAATTCCCAGAATGCATTAAGATTTATGAATTTAGGTTTAGTACTAGTAGTTAAACTCGGTTCGCTTGGTTCACTTTCTAGCGTTGTTTCTACACACAATTGCTCCACGGAATCCCTCCGCAAGGTCTCGTGTTTTCTACTTGTGTAAAGTGTCGAGAACGATTACGTATTCCCTAACTTATACTAGATATAGATCAATTAACAAATCAATTTAGCGTGCACTCCAAACAATCTATCAATCAATCATGAATGTCTTTAAGATCATTCCTATTAGTAAAAACAATCGATAATCATGTGAAAAATCTCAAGATAGAATTGAAAACAAAAACTTAAATCATATGTTAAGAACTAGGAATTCATCCTCAATCAATAAGAAAATTAGCTACTCATGTTTTTGAAATTCACACAAATAATAATAATTAAAAGAAGAATTTTCAAATTCACACAAGTAATTAAAAAGAAAAATCTTAGAAAAGCAAGCAAAAACACAAGTGTTGTGTGTGTAGAGAGGTGTGTAGAAGTTGTAGAAAACTTCTCTATTTATAGGCTTCAATATTCTCCAAATCTTCTAAGGAGTAGAATCCTTTTCCTTTTGCAATTCAATTTCCAATTCCAAGCTTTTCTCAACTCTTCCACCTTCTCTTTCCAAATTTGAGTCCAATTCTCCATCCAATTCCTAGCCCAAGTCTTCACACCCATGAAAGAAGTCCATAGAAAATTCTGGAATTTTGGTCGCCTGGAAAACTGGGATTATGGCCGAATTTGGCGAAAACGTCACCGCCGGCCACCTGGAAATTTCTCCGTCGAGAGAATATTCCGTCCAAGATTATGTTATACTTAACTGTTGACTAACGGTCGTTAACTGTTGACCAGGTCAAAGTCTAAGTCACTGAGTCAGAACCGAGTCAGCTAGCTAACTCGGCTGACTGGTCCTAGCCAGGCCACTTTGTGCACAGGCCAAAATATTCACAGCCAAGTTGGCCATGCCTTCTCTGCACCTCTCCCAGCCATGATGGCTATCACCCTGCCAGATTTCTTCACAGCATTTCAGCACACTCAGCACAGCTCTGGCAACCAAAAGTGCCAGTTCATTGCCTGCACATTCCATTCAAGCCCTGTAATTGCAATCCTAGCATTCATTCTTAAGACAACACACACACACAGAGAGAGCCAACACCATCTAGCCATTGCCTGAGACTCAACTCATGACTGCACCAGACTTAGTTCAGCTGCACCTGTACCTTGTACAGCCTTTCAGTCTAGCTATGAACCACCATCTTCCCTGCCAACCTCTTCTTGTAACTTGCAACTCAAAACCAGGCTATGGTGCTGATGCTCCAAGCCTAGCCATTCACTTCCAATACCACCTGCAATACATTGTAGCTGCCATTTGCATCTTCAGCTCCACTACTTTGCAGACCACTATGAGCTCAAGCTATATTCATCTCAGCCAACGCAGCCCTTAACCTCCAGAGACTCCATTTCAAACACCAGCCTATCTTCTCACCGCCCATCACCCAGGTTGCATGACAGCTTCACTGATTTCCCATCTCAACTCAATAATTCATGGCATCATTTCCCATTGCAGTTCAGTTCAACACAATCCCAGCTCAAATCAACCTATCCTAAACATACATCTAGGTAGCCTCATCTTCCCCAGAACCCATGTCAACACCAACACCACCAACACAGACCACTTCTGCAATTTCCTAACACCTGCAACACAACTCCTCAAAGCATCAACCTGCCAAAAATTGCACAACCACCTGTAGTTTCTGCAGAAACCATTCAATCCATTGCAGCACCAACCTCAAATTCATCTCCAACTTCAGCTCTTCCCAGCTCAATTCAGCTCATCCTATTAGTGCCTGCAACTCAGCATTAAAACTTACAATTGCAGCTAACTTTGCAATGCTTCACAAACACAACAGCTCAGCCATTCTCATACCCTGTAACAGAGGCATCACCACTCAAATCTGCTACTGTAATCAACTTGGCCTGCTTCTTCTAATCATCTCCATTCACTCACTGATTTCAATAGCATCAGGATTACCGTCTTAATCCAAACCCAGAGAGCAACAGTACCACTAAACCCATTTCCATTCAAATCTCAGACCCCTTTGATTATAACCTAATCAATCTCACAGATCCCCTCTTCTTTGTGCTTCAAATCGCCACCATACCCATCTCACAGCACCACCAGAAACAGTAACGGAAAACCTTAGCTCGAATTCAATTTCTCGATCTACTCCATTAACGACAGCAACCAACTCAACCCATTCTCAACATCAGTGACCAACTCCTTCCTTGTCTCTCGATTCAGAGCAAACCCACATCTCAGATTTGAACAACAGCTCAAGAACGAGCTCGATTTACTGACAGAAGAGCCATGGCTGCTCTTCTTCTCTCTTTCAGGTGGAAAAATGATTGAAAATAATGAATTTCTCGAGTTTAGGGTTGTAATGAAAGCTGGGGTGGATTTGGTTTCGGGTTTGGATCCGGATCTGAGCATGGATAGGACCGACCCAATTTGATGTTATCCAGCATGACCATCCTCTGGATAAGGGCTACCCAGTGTTAGTAACACCCACTGCTGAGTGATAAGGGGTACCCTGAATGAGAGCCCCTTAACCACCTCTGGCTCCAAATAATCTTCGCCCTTGATGAAATGACAAGTTTGCCCTTTTTGCTCAATTTTGGTGATTTCTTCTTCTTTTCCTCTGTGCGACTCCAAAGTAGCTACAAAACTCAAAACAAGCGTAAAATACAAAATTCACACGAAAAATAGCAAAGAAAGCATAAACTCTAGATAGTAAATACGGTGTATTCTACACCTATCACATATCTTCCTATCGTCATCCAGTGCGTCATTCATATTTGACCTTCTGCGACTCACTCGCAATGTTGTTATCCGTTGTCTTCGCGAATTGTTGTTGTGGCGATATTATGATCCTACAAAGTGCATGTGGCGCTTTTGGAGCGATCTGATTGGTCGATGGGAAAGGGGGCCGACAAGCAGCAAAATGGAGTATGGCCAGCCGGCCACAGGTGGCGCCTGCTGAAGCAAATTGGTCGGCCAAGTGGCGCGGCCGCACCTCCTCTTGCCGCTGCTCTTACTTGCCGCAGTTTCTCTTTTACTTCTTGTTTTCTACTTTTGGTAGGATTTTTCTCCCACTAGTCTATGGAAGATCAATTTCCTAGCTTGCCTAAGTTTGGTTTTGACCAATAAGGTTCGAAATATCGCGTAAGGCGCAAAAAACCTAATTTTTGCAAACATGTGAAATTAGGTTAGAAAATTGAATTTCGTGAGCTGACACAAAATTAAAAAATTTTCAAAGAATTATCTGTGCGTTTGCACAAGAAATCTCTTTATCAGAGAGCAGTGCAACTTGCGTGTTCCTGAGTATTTTCATGCAGATCTTAATACTAACACTTCGGGAAATTCATGATACTCCGTTGCGAGTAAACAATAATTGTCATGTCATGCCAATATTAAGAGTTCCACTGGGGAACATAGCATAGGAAAATACTCGACAGGTTGTACATTAGTGAATAATGCAAGCGAGAGTTTTAATAAAATTTATAGAATATTTGGGATTGTTGCTACATGCACCATTTTGGATAACTTTTATATACAAGTATATTGAACTGCTCAATACATATGTAGGTAAAGAGGCCTGGGCACTCATCAATTTTAAATGGCTCAGTCTCTTTGCAGAATGACAGCGCATTAAATACAAGGTTTTACAATTTTAGCCCTAAACTAAAAACCACCGTCAACACCAGGCGATTTTCACATGATCATCTTTTGACTTTCGTCAAGAATATAAGATGAAATTGGTTAAAGCGAAAGCTTACCAACGTATATTTCGAGAAATATGTAAGCAAGTTAAACTCAGCTCGAAATATCAAATGTGTATGATTGAAGTTGATGCGTGTCGTAACCACAACAAATTAATTAATACTTTACTACCTAATTAACAAGTAATATAGGGTAGTCAAGGTCGATCCCACGAGGAGCACGAGATTCTAGTTGTAAAAATTGTCACGAAAGGGGGGTGTAAAAAGCAAAAGAAAATAAACAAAAACAATTAAAAGGTAAAGTTGAAAGCAATAAGGGAGACAAGATCAAGGAATCCTTCTTCGTTACGAAACAATGAATCAAGTTATGTTCTTTTCTACTTGTTATTAGTCACAGATTATCACCAACCGTAGGATAGCAGGTACGCTTAGCTAGCCCCAAAATCCCTAATTTCACTGAGTAACAGGTCCGCTTTAGTTATCGATTCTATTCAAAAGAACCACCACGAGGTTCGCTTACAAGATGTAATTCCCTGAATGCATTAAGATTTATGAATTTAGGTTTAGTACTAGTAGTTAAACTCGGTTCGCTTGGTTCACTTTCTAGCGTTGTTTCTACACACAATTGCTCCACGGAATCCCTCCGCAAGGTCTCGTGTTTGCTACTTATGTAAAGAGTCAAGAAACGATTACTTATCCCCTAACTTTCACTAGCTTTAGATTAAACTAACAAATCAATTTAGCATGCATTCTAAACAATCTATCAATCAATCATGAATGTCTTTAAGATCATTCCTATTAGTAAAAACAAACGATAATCATGTGAAGAACTTCAAGATAGAATTAAAAACAAAAACTCAAATCATATTAAGAACTAAGAATTCATCCTCAATCAATAAATTAACTACTCATGTTAAGGAGTTCACACAAAGAATAAGAAAAGAAAAGTGTTGTGTGTGTAGAGATGTGTGTGTGTAGAGAGGTGTAAAGATGTAGAAAACTTCTCTATTTATAGGCTTCAATATTCTCCAAATCTTCCAAGGAATAGAATCCTTTTCCCTTAATAATTCAATTTCCAAATTCAAGTCTTTCTCTTCTTCCATCTTCTCTTTCCAAATTTGAGTCCAATTCTCCATCCAATTCCTAGCCAAAGTCTTCACACCCATGAGAGAAGTCCATAGAAAATTCTCGAATTTTTGCTCGCCGGAAAACTGGGATTGTGGCCGGAATATGACCGGAAAACCTCACCGCCGGCCACCTAAAAATTTCTCCGTCAGTGGAATATTCGACGGAATATTCCGTCAGTCCACCGTTAGGACTAACGGTCAAACGGGTCAACCGTCAGTCAACTGTTAGTCATCGGGTCAAGGCAGATGAGAGTCAGCTACTGAGTCAGCTGAATCAGGACGAGTCAGCTGCCTGGTTGGTCTTACTGAGTCTTACTCGGATGAGTCTAGTAATGGATCGGTCATCGAACTCGTCCGGATCGGTCATCGAACTCGTCCGGATCGGCTCCGAGTCAACTCTCCAGAAGGATGATTTGGACAGAGTTCCCTCTGTTTTATGGCGATTCCAGGCCAAGTTCAGGCCTCTTTTTGGTCTTCTTCTGTTAAGAACCTAACATACATCTATTCAATCCATTCAGTATGGCTTTCCTGCAAATACAAGTACTTTCAGCTCAATTGTTGCGTTCTGCATCTGCAACATCAACTCATCGTCACCAGAACCACCACACCAGTTGCTCACTAACCCATTTCTTTGTTACTTCTTAGCTCAATCAACTCAGCTTCATTCTGCTCCCGCTCTATAACTCAAGCAACCCATTTTCCAACACCATCTGAGACCGCCATCATCTCCGAACCCAATCTTTATTATCATCTTCTCTGCCTCAATTCAGCTTCAAAAACCCATTTACTCATACATTCAACTCACAATCGACGGCAACAGCTTCAATTCTTTTTTTTTCTCTATTTCTCAGACGCGACATCAAACCCTCTCGGTCTGATTTCTTCTCTATTAGCTCTCTTGATTCAGTTCTCCTCTCTGACTGCAATAACCTCTTTCTTCAAACCCTGAATCGCACCAAATGTTGGCTACAACAATCAGATCGAAACCCATTTCCCGATTCTCTGAATCTCTTCTTCATCTCACAGCGGCAGCCATTAACATCACCTCCAGATCGAACTCATCTTCGATTTCCTCTCTCTGTCTCACAACAGCGGCAGGAACCCATTGATGGCAGAATCATCTCTATCTTCTCGATCTCTCACAAACCCATTCGATTTATAACATCATCTTCATCGAACTCATCTGTAAATTACCAAATCAAACCCAATTTCCTCAATTTGCGGAACCATTTAACCTCTTTCTGTTTTACCGATTCACCGAAATAACTCAAACCCAATTTTGTTTTCTCGTTCTAAGAATCACAAATCAATTCCACTCTCTGTTCTTGGTTAGTCTCTTTCTTGATTTGACGGAAAATTATCGAGCTTCAAGTAGTTAGCTTGACCAATCTCGTTGTGCAACTTCGTTTCTCAATTTCGAGAGAAGAATGAATGAGTGAACAATAATGCCCCTCGTTTGTAGGGTTAGGTTAACATAGGACAGCTATTTGCGCCAAGATAAGGACCACCCATTGATAATTACAACTTCTAATAATGATAAGGGGTACCCTATATGACAACCCCTTAACCGTAGCTGGTTTGTGTTTAGTACGCCTCAAGAAGAGTTGCCCCTTAACCTTAATCTGGGCTCCATATATCAATCGCCTGTGAAATGACCTTTTTGCCCTTTTTGGCTCAAAATAGAGTAATTTCTTCTTCTTTTCCTCCGTGTGACTCCAAAGTAGCTACAAAACTCAAAACAAGCGTAAAATACAAAATTCACACGAAAAATAGCAAAGAAAGCATAAACTCTAGATAGTAAATACGGTGTATTCTACACCTATCAAATTCCCCCACACTTAGACTTTGCTAGTCCTCGAGCAAATCAAACTAAAAACTCACAACTTCAAAGCGTTCAAGCGTCACAAGCATCCAAAAAGTTATGAGGACATAGAGTTTCTGCATGCTAGTAATAAGAAGTTAGAAATACTAAAGAACATATTCTCGTTCTTAATTGTTGAGTGAGAAATAACCACACCATAATGAGAGAACGCGTGTTTGAGAAACGATCAATAAGCATTTCGCCTCGACTTCTGCCTCACCAAAAAGGATTTTATGATAATTGCACTCAAAAAGACAGCTTTTTATGGTTCTCACATGTGTGCAGGTAGGAATGAAGAGAGAATTCCTGCAACACGTTGAATGGTGGGAAGGATAACTTCCGAAATATTTTTAAAAACCCACATCTTTATTATTTTGAAAAACCATTTTTCTAACGATCTCTAAGAAAGGAAATCAACCATATATTATTGAGGATGAGATTACTTACTCACCTTCACATCCGATCGCCAATTATGATAACACCACTCTCACGGCATCCAATAGAACGTCTTCCGCTCCTCGTCTTGATCTTCTTGGTCTTCGTCTTCGGTTTCAACTATTGATGATAAACCCTCGAATTTCATAAATCCTTGACAATTTTTAACTCTTGTACCTTAAATCCTTGTTGCTTGAAACTTTCTTATAAATTTTCCTTCCCCACGGCTTATAAAAACAAAACAAATATTTCTCTTGTCTCTTTTTTTTTTTTTTTTTTTTTATTAAATTTGAATTTTTTTTTTTTTTTTTTTTTTTTTGAAACAAGAGAAATAAAATACAAAAATAAACCATGGCCGTGGGAGAAGTATTTTACCGCTTGATTCTTCACAACTTGTATCGTCTTGAAATCATAAACTTCAAAAATTCTCACCTTTTAATTTTCTTCGCTCTTGTGAATAAGTCTTCATACTTGAATATAAAATTACCTCATTGTATTGTAAGTCCTCAACATATATGTAGAAATCTTCTCTTTGTATGTTGCTTTACTTGTATTTGAAATTTGCTCCTTTTCTCGTTCCGTTGCTTGTAAACCTTGAACTTTTCCAACTTTCCTTGTAGATTTTAATGTCGCTCCTTGTTGATTGATAGGTGTAGAATACACCTAATTTACTATCTAGTAGTTTATGCTTTCTTTGCTATTTTTCTTGTAAATTATGTATTTTACGCTTGTTTTGAGTTTTATAGTTACTTTGGAGTCGCACGGAGGAAAAGAAGAAGAAATCACCCTATTTGAGCCAAAAGGGTAAAATTGTCATTTCACCAAGGAGGGAATACTATATGGAGCCCAGCCGAGGATAAGGGGTGACTCAAATTACTGAAGGAAGGACAATAATAGATAAGGGGAGGTCAAAGAGGTGTCCCTTATCCAAAAAGAAGGGAGTGAACTCTGACCCATACCCAAGCCCACATGTCTGATCCACCCATACCCTAACCTAAGCCCATCCATCTACACCTGCTCCACACCCGTACCCTGATCCACGACCCGAAACCGGATCCAAACCTACTTCACCTTCACCCTAAATCGAGAAAGGGTTTTTCTTTCTCTTCAATCATTTCTATTTACTCATTCCCACCTGAAACTGAAATTAAAACAGCAGCCATGACTGCTAATAAACTCGAGAGATAAAGTGCATTAGAAATTGAGAATAGAGAGAACTGAGATGAAATTAAAAGGATAGAAAGAATATGTGTCATGAGGAATCAGAAGTGAAGATGGGTCTCGATGCTGAAGGAATTAGGGTTCGATGTTGTTAATCGATAGAGAGTTGTTGCTGATTACAGAGATGAAGGAAGAAGATGAATCAGAGGAGAACTGAGAGAGATTAGGGTTTGTGATGTTTCTGATGTAGTCGAATGGGAGGATTGATGGAACTGTTGATTCAAGGTGAAATTAAAGATACTGAGATGTGTCTCCAGGTGGTGGTAGTAGAGATTGAGAATGAAGATTCGTTGCGGCGAACCAAGGTGCATGGGTTCTGCTTTGCAATGTTGATCTTTGTTGGTACGGGGAGAAGATGAACCTAATGTTGGAGAAATTGAATTGGGTGTTCACTGGAAATGATGTTAGTGGTCTCTATAGGACGGAATGTGGCTTGAGACGAGTTGTTGCTGATTCAATTGAAGCTGAGATTGCTACAGATTTGAAGTTATGGGTTTGTGGTGGTCTGAGGTGTTGAAATCGATTAAGCTGGTGGATTTGAATGAATGGGTTCTCAGGGAATGAATGAGTTTTTGAAGAATGAGCTCTGTTGCATTGAAAGCAGCAATTGTTTGAGTGAAAGAAGGGGATGAATCTGTGATGACAAAGACAATAAGTAATTGAAAGGGTTTCTGTGAATTTGAGTTGTTAATGGAGTTGGTGCTGCATTATTGGCAGGGCTTGGTGGTTGTGGTAATAGATGTATGTGCTAGGACTCTTAACAGGAACTGAAAATGAGCATGATTGTGCAAGGCTGGTTCTGGTGGTTTGTGCAAATGGAAGCTGAAGAGCAGGTGGTGTTGGCATAAGCTGTGAATTGGTTGAACTGGAATGCAGTGGAGCTGATGCTGCAAAGTACAATGGGAGTTACAGGGCAGTTCTAATGCTGGAAACGCAGGAGCTATGAATTGATAGAATGGTCAGGGAAGGAGTGGACTAGACTGTGCAAGGGAAGTCGCTGATACAAGCCAATAAATCTGCAGGTGGTAATTGAGCATCTAGAGTTGAGGTTGTGAATTGGCAGGAGGCAGCTCAGGTGGTAATTGTGAATGAGAAATGCATGTATAGATGAATGCCAGGATGTTTGCAGGGTGTATAGCCATTATGGCTGGATGAAGAATAGTGCAGGGCCATCTTGGCTGTGGCATGTGCAAGATTTTGGCCTGCCATGACTCAGCTGAGTAAGACCGAGTAAGAAGCTAACTCGAGTCTGACTCCTCTCTGACTTGACCCGGTTGACTGACGACTGACCGTTAAGTTTGACTAGTTTGACCGTTAGTCCTAACGGTGGACTGACGGAATATTCCGTCGAATATTCCACTGACGGAGAAATTTTCAGGTGGCCGGCGGCGACGTTTTCCGGCCAAATTCCGGCCACAATCCCAGTTTTTCATGAGCAAAAAATTCCAGAATTTTCTATGGACTTCTCTCATGGATGTGAAGACTTGGGCTAGGAATTGGATGGAGAATTGGACTCAAATTTGGAAAGAGAAGGTGGAAGAGTTGAGAAAAGCTTGGAATTGGAAATTGAATTGCAAAAGGAAAAGGATTCTACTCCTTGGAAGATTTGGAGAATGTTGAAGCCTATAAATAGAGAAGTTTTCTACAACTTCTACACACACATCTCTACACACAATTCTTTTCTTTTCTTATTCTTTGTGTGAACTCTTTAACATGAGTAGCTAATTTTATTGATTGAGGATGAATTCCTAGTTCTAAACATATGATTTGAGTTTTTGTTTCAATTCTATCTTGAAGTTTTCACATGATTATCGTTTGTTTTTACTAATAGGAATGATCTTAAAGACATTCATGATTGATTGATAGATTGTTTAGGTGGCCAACTAAATTGATTTGTTAATTTGATCTAAAGCTAGTGAAAGTTAGGAGATAAGTAATCGTTTCTTGACTCTTTACATAAGTAGCAAACACGAGACCTTGCGGAGGGATTCCGTGGAGCAATTGTGTGTAGAAACAACGCTAGAAAGTGAACCAAGCGAACTGAGTTTAACTACTAGTACTAAACCTAAATTCATAAATCTTAATGCATTCTGGGAATTACATCTTGTAAGCGGACCTCAAGGTGGTTCTTTTGAATAGAATCGATAACTAAGCGGACACATGTTACTCGGTGAAATTAGGGATTTTGGGGCTAGCTAAGCGGACCTACTATCCTACGGTTGGTGATAATCTGTGACTAATAACAAGTGGAAAAGAACATAACTTGATTCATTGTTTTGCAACGAAGAAGGATTCCTTGATCTTGTCTCTCTTATTGCTTTCAACTTTACTTTTTAATTGCTTTGTTTATTTTCTTTTTGCTTTTTACACCCCCCTTTTGTGACAATTTTTACAACTAGAATCTCGTGCTCCTCGTGGGATCGACCTTGACTACCCTATATTACTTGTTAATTAGGTAGTAAAGTATTAATTAATTTGTTGTGGTTACGACACGCATCATTGATGATGAGAGTGTTTCTATGGATCCGTTGTTGTCGCGAGAGAGAATGGTGCTAACTGCAAATCGAACTACAAGAAGGAAGCTTTCATCCATGGACGTCACCCTCATGATTGACAAAATTAGCACTCAAGAGATCAAAGAGTAGTGCTTCTATTGGTGGGAGGTTGGGTAGCTCACCATTCTACCCGGAATTAACTTACGGTGACACACACTCAAAAGAAGCTCTTTAGTATATGGAAAATTTCTGGTCGGTGCCTCTCATGATATGAATATGGGTAGTCTCCACTAATGATTGATCAGCAACTCTAATAACGCATTTCTCCCTGCACCAAATTCGCATCACCGACATGATTAAATCCATTATTTAACACTCTAACAAACAAGAAATCCGAATGTAGTTCTCTAACATTTCCAAGTTCAATTATGTCGGTCAAAATTTCTATGTAAACATACCTAGAAGTATGCTAGTGACTCTAAAATCTCTAAAAGTTGAAAGTTTTTATGTAAAACTCTTTTTTTTTTTTAATGTTTTAATTTTTTTGTAATTTTTTAAAATACAACCACTCCCCCACACTTAAACCTTACATTGTCCTCAATGTAATTGAATCCTCCTAGTAAAGTCAAGGTGGGAAATTTTAACATGATAAGGAACAAGAAAAAGAAATAACAAAAAGCAAAAAGAGAAGAAATACAAAACCTATGGGTTGCCTCCCATTAAGCGCTTGTTTTAAAGTCGACGGCCCGACCATTCCCCATATACTAACAATCTGAAAATTTGAGGATCCACCCATAATACCTGTTTTGAAAACAATAACTCCATACAAATGTTAGCACAAGAAAATAATAGTGAAATTATCGCTCGATAGAAATTTCCCCCACACTTATTCTCGTCCACACTCGGAAGTGTATAAAGAACATAGAATTTTGGAACTTCCATGTATTCCTCTTGGCAAATCTGCATAGTGTTAGCATCATGTGTTTCCAATGGTGGATATTTAGAAACAAAATCATCCAAAAATACTTTCGAAGCACATACATTCAAACCAATAAGAGGTAAAGGAGAAGAATCAATATGCAAAGGGTTAGACAAACCTTTCACAATTTCTTGTATTATAGAATCCTCTTCATCCTTAAAAAATTCAAGTGAATTACTTACCTCTTGTATATCGTGGTCCTCTATTAAACCTTGCAACCATTCTTCGTCGTTTTCTACCTTAACCAAAGTTTTGGCATCATTATAATCATTGGCAAGTTCAATTGGGTCTTCCACAAAATCAATGAATTTGGTTTCATCCTCTAGCATCATCTCTTCAACATTTTCATCATCGGAATCGGGTCATTCACTAAAATGATTCTCGTCGGTATAAATTGTAAGATCTTCTTGTGAGGGTGTTACACCGTTTATAACAATAGGTAAGTCACACCCAATCTCCTCCTTTTGAATAGGTGAAGGATCGTTATTATGATCCGGAGTTGGAATAACTTCCTCATTGTTGCAACGTTCATACACTTCCGCGGACTCCCATCTTTCCCTAAGAAATTTTTTCCAAGCAATAAATGCATCTTCCTCAAGCTCTACCTTTTGAATAGGTGTTTGATCATTATTAAGATCAAGGCTTGAGTAATCTACACTAGCGTCATCAAAAGTCTCCAAAGGTTGGTCCTTTTCAACACAATCATCTTCATTTTCGGACTCACCATAATAAGAATCGTCATCGGTTTCATTACCTTTATCTAGACGTCGTTTAAGTTCCATATGAATGGTCCTACTAATTTCTGCGACAAGCTCTTCCGAGTCCCCATCATCTTCCAATTTGTATAATTTCTGTGCAAGTTTCCTGATGTTCACACGCTTACCACCGTTGATAGAGTTTCTAGACTGTATCTCCTCTTTTGGAAAAAGTGAAGGAAAAACACGATGAAGAGGAGTATATTCCAAATTCTCTGTCTGCACATTACTAGAAACCAAATTGTTAGATGCATAACTATCCTTCCATCCGTGTGTTTGTCCACTTACATACCCGTCATAAGGTTGTTGATATGTATGAGAATATCCATAAGGTTCTGTAGGAAATTTATCATAGCCAAAATATTGGTTTTGATTGTATCCTAAGGATGGTTGGAAATTGTCATAATGTTGAGGTTGAAAACCGTATTGATTGTTGTAATATGCTTGCTCTTGTCCACCATACATGGAAAACCGATACCTGAAATAAGATTCTCAAAAACTTAAGTTAGATACGGTATAGAATCCAACAAAGCAAGAATAAAGCCAAAAGAAAAATAAAAACAACTAAAATCATCCGCTGCTCCCCGGCAACGGCGCCAAAATTGGATGCGTGTCGTAACCACAACAAATTAATTAATACTTTACTACCTAATTAACAAGTAATATAGGGTAGTCGAGGTCGATCCCACGAGGAGCACGAGATTCTAGTTGTAAAAATTGTCACGAAAGGGGGGTGTAAAAAGCAAAAGAAAATAAACAAAAACAATTAAAAGGTAAAGTTGAAAGCAATAAGGGAGACAAGATCAAGGAATCCTTCTTCGTTACGAAACAATGAATCAAGTTATGTTCTTTTCTACTTGTTATTAGTCACAGATTATCACCAACCGTAGGATAGCAGGTGCACGCTTAGCTAGCCCCAAAATCCCTAATTTCACCGAGTAACGAGTCCGCTTAGTTATCGATTCTATTCAAAAGAACCACCACGAGGTTCGCTTACAAGATGTAATTCCTGAATGCATTAAGATCTATGAATTTAGGTTTAGTACTAGTAGTTAAACTCGGTTCGCTTGGTTCACTTTCTAGCGTTGTTTCTACACACAATTGCTCCACGGAATCCCTCCGCAAGGTCTCGTGTTTGCTACTTATGTAAAGAGTCAAGAAACGATTACTTATCCCCTAACTTTCACTAGCTTTAGATTAAACTAACAAATCAATTTAGCATGCATTCTAAACAATCTATCAATCAATCATGAATGTCTTTAAGATCATTCCTATTAGTAAAAACAAACGATAATCATGTGAAGAACTTCAAGATAGAATTAAAAACAAAAACTCAAATCATATTAAGAACTAAGAATTCATCCTCAATCAATAAATTAACTACTCATGTTAAGGAGTTCACACAAAGAATAAGAAAAGAAAAGTGTTGTGTGTGTAGAGATGTGTGTGTGTAGAGAGGTGTAAAGATGTAGAAAACTTCTCTATTTATAGGCTTCAATATTCTCCAAATCTTCCAAGGAATAGAATCCTTTTCCCTTAATAATTCAATTTCCAAATTCAAGTCTTTCTCTTCTTCCATCTTCTCTTTCCAAATTTGAGTCCAATTCTCCATCCAATTCCTAGCCAAAGTCTTCACACCCATGAGAGAAGTCCATAGAAAATTCTCGAATTTTTGCTCGCCGGAAAACTGGGATTGTGGCCGGAATTTGACCGGAAAACCTCACCGCCGGCCACATGAAAATTTCTCCGTCAGTGGAATATTCGACGGAATATTCCGTCAGTCCACCGTTAGGACTAACGGTCAAACGGGTCAACCGTCAGTCAACTGTTAGTCAGCGGGTCAAGGCAGATGAGAGTCAGCTACTGAGTCAGCTGAATCAGGACGAGTCAGCTGCCTGGTTGGTCTTACTGAGTCTTACTCGGATGAGTCTAGTAATGGATCGGTCATCGAACTCGTCCGGATCGGTCATCGAACTCGTCCGGATCGGCTCCGAGTCGACTCGCCAGAAGGATGATTTGGACAGAGTTCCCTCTGTTTTATGGCGATTCCAGGCCAAGTTCATGCCTCTTTTTGGTCTTCTTCTGTTAAGAACCTAACATACATCTATTCAATCCATTCAGTATGGCTTTCCTGCAAATACAAGTACTTTCAGCTCAATTGTTGCGTTCTGCATCTGCAACATCAACTCATCGTCACCAGAACCACCACACCAGTTGCTCACTAACCCATTTCTTTGTTACTTCTTAGCTCAATCAACTCAGCTTCATTCTGCTCCCGCTCTATAACTCAAGCAACCCATTTTCCAACACCATCTGAGACCGCCATCATCTCCGAACCCAATCTTTATTATCATCTTCTCTGCCTCAATTCAGCTTCAAAAACCCATTTACTCATACATTCAGCTCACAATCGACGGCAACAGCTTCAATTCTTTTTTTTTTCTCTATTTCTCAGACGCGACATCAAACCCTCTCGGTCTGATTTCTTCTCTATTAGCTCTCTTGATTCAGTTCTCCTCTCTGACTGCAACAGCCTCTTTCTTCAAACCCTGAATCGCACCAAATGTTGGCTACAACAATCAGATCGAAACCCATTTCCCGATTCTCTGAATATCTTCTTCATCTCACAGCGGCAGCCATTAACATCACCTCCAGATCGAACTCATCTTCGATTTCCTCTCTCTGTCTCACAACAGCGGCAGGAACCCATTGATGGCAGAATCATCTCTATCTTCTCGATCTCTCACAAACCCATTCGATTTATAACATCATCTTCATCGAACTCATCTGTAAATTACCAAATCAAACCCAATTTCCTCAATTTGCAGAACCATTTAACCTCTTTCCTGTTTTACCGATTCACCGAAATAACTCAAACCCAATTTTGTTTTCTCGTTCTAAGAATCACAAATCAATTCCACTCTCTGTTCTTGGTTCCGTCTCTTTCTTGATTTGACGGAAAATTATCGAGCTTCAAGTAGTTGGCTTCAGCCAATCTCGTTGTGCAACTTCTGTTTCTCAATTTCAGAGAAGAATGAATGAGTGAACAATAATGCCCCTCGTTTGTAGGGTTAGGTTAACATAGGACAGCTATTTGCGCCCAAGATAAGGACCACCCATTGATAATTACAACTTCTAATAATGATAAGGGGTACCCTATATGACAACCCCTTAACCGTAGCTGGTTTGTGTTTAGTACGCCTCCAAGAAGAGTTGCCCCTTAACCTTAACTGGGCTCCATATATCAATCGCCTGTGAAATGACCTTTTTGCCCTTTTTGGCTCAAAATAGAGTAATTTCTTCTTCTTTTCCTCCGTGTGACTCCAAAGTAGCTACAAAACTCAAAACAAGCGTAAAATACAAAATTCACACGAAAAATAGCAAAGAAAGCATAAACTCTAGATAGTAAATACGGTGTATTCTACACCTATCAGAAGTCTATATAGTTATGCGAATTTTGTCTCAAATAGGAGATGAAGTAGATAGACTTTTGAGTGATAGATGAGTTCAAGTCTCCACATACCTTTTGTTCATGAAGTTCCACAAGCTCTCCTTAGTAGTTTTTCGTCTTCAATCGATGAACTTCGTGAAGTCTAATGCTCAACTACACTTTATATCCTAATCCGAGACTTATCTATAAGTAGATTATAAATCAAGACTTATAGTTTTGGCAACTAAACTTGACAACAAGCTGGAGATAAAAACGCTTGTGAGTTCGACCGAGCAGTGCTCTAACATAATTCTTAGTTGGACATTAGGGTTTTGGGTGAAGACCCTAAAGTAATTGTTGTTTAAAATTCCATTAGGAGGAATAACCCTACTATCTGCACAATTCAAGAATCGAAGAAAGAGCTGGTGGATAATTGTTTAATTAGATCTTTACGAGGAAGTAACAGGTGCAATTATTGTTTCTTTCTTCAGTAGGTGCTTCTGGTGGCATCATAGTGATGTGGAAAGAAGGTATACTGATTATGGAAGATTATCTAATTGGGGATTTTCTGTATCGATTAAATTTTGAAATGTTGCAGATAACTTTGTCTGGTTTTTTACTTCTGTTTATGGTGCTACGGATTCAGGTTATTATTACCAATTTTGGCAGGAATTAAGATATATCCAAAAAAATTTTGAGGACCCATAGCTGATTGGTGATGATTTTAACGCAATTCTTTCCCCGGATGAAAGAAATGTTCATGGAGGAGTTTTGAGAAACAAATGATTGTTTGAGGCTTTTGTGAACAGATTCTCGCTGGTTGATTTACCTATGAAATGAGGGATATTCACCTGGACTAACTCGCAACAGCCACCACTTCTAGTCAGGTTAGACAGATTTCTTTTAAGTCATGATTTTTTTGAGCATTATCATGTGCCCATGCCAATTAGGATTAGAAGACCTATATCTGACCATACCCTAATTTTATTGTGTTGCAACTCTTCTCACAATTTGAAATCTCCATTCTGGATAGACAACTTTGTTCTTTTTCATCTTGATTTTCTTAAAAATCTTAAAATTTGGTGGGATAATATTATTTTTTCAGGTAAACCAAGTTTCATTTTTGCCAAAAAAAAAAAAGAAGTGAAAAAATGGCAAAAAGGGACTTCTGATTATTTGGATGCTCAACTATATAATTTAGAGCTTATTATAGATATGCTTGATAACCTTGAGGAAGTAATGGGTCTATCCGATGGATATACTGTGTAAAGGGAACAAGATAAAGTTAAACATACCTTTGTTCTTTAAATATTGCTCGAAGAGCAAATCAGAGGTCTAAAGAGAGATGTGCAAAAGATTGTGAAAAAAATTCTGCATATTTACACCAAATTGCTAGCTTCAGATACAAGCCAAATAGTATCAATTGCCTAAAAACAAATGATGATTTATGTTTTGATTGGAAGTTGATTGCTAAAGAGAAAACTACTTTTTATTCTTCTTTGGTATCTAAATCTCATAGGATTAGACTTAATTTTGAGCATCTCACTATGCCTACTATTTTTGTGGAAGAGAGTACGCATTTGGAAAGGTTTTTGTCTGAGGATGAAGTAAAAGCTGTGATTTTTCATTTCGGCACAAACAAAATCCCGTGACCAGATGGCTTTACGATTGAATTTTATAAGCATACATGTGAGGTAATTAAATCTGTTCTTATAAAGGTGATTAATTCGTTTGAAGTTTCTAACATGCTCGATTGGGTGATGTATTTTTACACAACTATATACGAATTAGCTTCTGAATATTATTTCCGATTTTCAAGAAGCTTTTGTCCATGGAAGGCAAATTCAAGATGGTATTTTAATTGCTTCGAAACTCATCAATTCCAAGATTCGGCAGCTAGTTTGATATGCAAAGTGGATTTTGATAAAGCTTTCGATAACATTAATTGGAATTGTATTGACTTGACTCTTCAGAAATTTTGTTTTGGCTTCAAATGGAGAAGTTGGATAAATTGGTGTATCACCAATCCTAGATTTGTTGTTCTGTTGAAAAATGAAGCAACTGAGCTCTTTGAAAGTCGGAAAGGTATCAAAAAGGGTGACCCTTCATCTTTTTTGTTCAACATGCCAATATCACCAAACATAATTGTTGTTATCTTGTGTAAAATTCCGTGTTTTCCTTTATCAATTTTTTTATGATTGTTAAGCAGGAGGTTATCGTTTGAGTGATCCGACGCTCAGGACCATTTTTTTTTATCTTTTTGTCTTAGTATCCCCTACAAGAATTGACATCAATCTTTAGAGCAGTTCCTATGGACTCAACAAATCAAAAATTTGTAGATTTTGATCCCACTATGGACTCCGCAAACATGAAAAATGGATGTACAAACCAACAAATTTGTTGGTTTGTTCATTGAGTTGGAAGATGTAGCACGCTTGATGAACCATCGAGCGATGGAAGCAAAAACGCCAGCGTTTGATGAAGAAACGCTGGCGTGTGATGTTTGACCGCCCCTCAAATCTTCTCTCCAAATCTCGTTTATTATATTAGGGTTTGTTTTTTATTATTTGTTTTATTAGTTAAATAATTAGTGGGACCCAACTCTTATTAGTTTATATAAATAAAATCACTAGTGGGACCCTAAAATATCGATTTGTTGATTTTGCCTTGGTTTCCCACGGTGCAAAAATATGTTTGTTCATCCATGTGGCTCAACAAAAGAAAATTTTTGTTGATTGCCGTTAGCAACCATGAATTTTTTGGTGGGAGTCCGACCCAACAGGTCATGAACGGTGTTAACATACATTTCATGTAAATTTAACTAGCACTTATCTTTAATTAATTTTAATAAAGAAAAAAGTGCCTCTAGCCTACTAGCATGGGTATTTAATAAGAGGCAGGTGCCTTTAACTTACAACTAGGGGCATTTAACTAAGTAGTCATCCCATATAAGTGCTAATGGTTGTAACTAATGGTGGAAATTAGGTTTTGTATCCTTTCTCTTATATATCAACAACCTAAAAACTCAATACCATCCCTCACTCCAGAATAAAAGTAGCACTGGTGGAGCTTACCCTCTCTCCTATTGGTTGGTGAGTGTAACTTCGCGCTATCATTGGCTAATTGAGAAACCATTCGTATTCGTCGGATGAAATTTCGTTAGATATGGTGCGTTGATCTGACAGTGTGCGGTGTAGATTGGGTGGATTGTTGGGACACACGCGACGGACGACTCTCATTATTTAGAAAAATTGTTATATTAATTTCGTGCATTTATTGTGAAAATCCAAAAAATAAAGTATATTAATTTCGGACATTTATGATTAAAATAAAAAAAAAAATCAATTCAACATATTTATGGAATAAAATAATATAATATATATTTTTTGAATCTTTTATAATTTCATGTATTTATTATAGAAAATCCAGAAAATAAAAAAAATACTATATTAACTCTTACGTTTATGACTTAAATAAAAAAAAATCAATTCAACATATTTGTGGAATAAATTAATAATATCTATATTTTTTGAATCTTTTGTATGGAAAAAAAAATCTAGAAATGACAAAGAAAACTACTATATTAATTTTGGACATTTATGATTAAAATTAAAAAAAAAATCAATTCAACATATTTATGAAATAATAATAAGAATCTTTTATACGGAAAAAATATAACAATAACAAAGAAAACTACTATATTAATTTCGGAAATTTATGATTAAAATAAAATAAAAACGTGTGGTTTAAAATAAATATTACTTGTATTTAAAAATAAAAATAAATTCAATTATTTATCATAAAAAATCCAGAAAAAAAAAACACTATATTAATTTTGTTCGTTTATGACTGAAATAAAAAAAAATATCAATTCAACGTATTTATGGAATAAAATAATAAGATTTATGTTTTTGAATCTTTTATAAGGAAAAAAAAATCTAGAAATGTCTATATTAATTTTTCGTATTAATAATAAATATCTAGAAAATCCAGACATGTTTATGCGTTAAAAACTGACAAAAATCCAAGCATATTCATAAATCTGATACAAAAGATAATTTCAAAGATTTTATCCATTTCAATAGGGTAAAAAAATATTTTAATTAATATTAATATTGTCTTAAAAATGGTATGCCTTTGATATACACACGGTTATTTGGGGGGGAAAAATATCAATACACGGATAATTTCTTTAATAATACTACTATCAAGTTGTCGCTACTATTATTATTAAAAATCTTTTAATTAATACCAATATGTTGTTAATAAATAATGAAAATTATTTGCCTAATTTTCTTCATTTAAGATATTGATTGATATTTTTTCTTAATAAAAGTAATTCTTATCGAAATTTATTTTTGGTGATTGAATATAAATAATTCAAGCGAAAGCCAAACCTCATTGTTTGCACGTTATTTTCTTTTCGGGTTTTTTTCTTCCTTTTTTCGGTTTCTTACAATCTAGGATTTTGTTGTCTAATCTGTTTTTATTGTTTGATTTGCATGTAATCAATAGGTTGCGGTGATGGGAGGTCAATATTAAGCTTTTACTGGTGGTATGTTTCTTACCCATTTTCAATATAGTCCTTGATGTTTATGGGTTTGATCTTTTCATAAAAATCAAAATACTTAGTTTGGAAAGGTGGTTTAGGAAGTTAACATCTCATCAAAAGTGTCTGTTGGAAAAGGTGAAATTTAAGTACCAATTTCTATTTAGGTCTCAATTCGGTTTCCGATAAGGTTATGGTTTGTTTGTTGACTATCTCTGTGTTTCAGGTGCGAGAGCAATTCCAGAATAATTTTTATTAGAGTGGGGTAAGTATGATTATTAGCTATTTTCTGTGGGGTTGAGGAGATGCCTACTAACAATTATGCTGAGAGCAGGTAACTGATATGGTGGAGTAATTTTTATTAAAATTTGTGGAGGAAAATGGTGGTGTGCAGCAGTGGGGTTTAGCTTATGAAGATGCGAAGTAAGTTGTTTATTTTGTTTTCTTCATTTTCTGTTTTATGATGATGATTTTCTCAAAATAAAATATGTATAGCAAAAGTAGGTGTTTAATCGTTTTGTTATTATCTTTTACAAAAATGTTTACACAAATGTTTACACAAATGTTTATTTCATTGAGATTATTTGTTCATAATGGTTACTGCAGTTCACGTGTTCATGATCTAAAAATGATAAATTTTGGGAAGGAGGGGCACACCTATTCATTATAATGGTAGTTGTATTTTTGTGTTGTAGGTATCATTTGCTTAACACAAATTCCAGGTTTTGGCCTATCGCATGGTGTTGTGCGGGTTAATTAAATGGTGCTTATAATTTTTATTCTGTGAATCAGATGTATTATGCCGATGAAGACACCGACATGACATTCCAAACATGTGGTGTTAGTCAAAATCTCAATTTGGTAAATCCATTTACTTCTATGTTTGGTATATCCGTGTGATTCACATGTCTTTGTGCAGCACCTACTGGGAAAGGATAGTTTGATGTCGATTTTCTTATGGAGGTGTCTCAACTACCGTCTCAGATACTGGTGTTGTTCCATTTTAGTGTATATATATTCATCCATAAGTCTGGCAGGCTCTTTGAATCCTAAAGGGAATTGAGGAGTTTCCTGGATGGGAAATCAAGGAATAATGGTTTGGATCATGGTGTATAAGAAACACAACCAATTACATCCATCACTTCCTGATGCAGGGGCAATCCATCAATCCATCACTTCACTACTTAGGTTCGGCAATATTTTTATTTTTATTAAGAACACCCTATTACTAATTTTTCATATGGAATTTTTTTGTGAATTGACATTACCACGCTGCAAATTGATTTCTAATAATTTGATACTTTCGGGCTTAAATTTGCTTAAATTTACTCCATTAGGTATTAAAAAACATTCTCATGTTAGAGGAGGGAGGATGGAAATGTGAGTAGGTTTAAATTAGGTAACTCTCGGTTAGAATCAACATAGTTAACCAAAATGTTGGCGACTTTACTTTATGTAACTGTTAGCTTAATTTCTTTAAAATTAGTAATTTACACCTATTATATTTATGGAAAGATTTATTTTTGAAGCATTTATGGAACGATGCAGACATATTAATGACGTAATCTTTTTCAACGGTTGTAATTATATATGGAAAGAAAATTTTAAATAAGTGTTTATAAAACTCAAAATATCTTAAAAACCTTAGGGCAAAAAATCTTTAGAGGTCTACTTATGGTAAAAGAATCCCAAACGGCTAGCTTAAATATTTAGTATGTTAAAAAAAATATTTTTCTTACCCTGTATTTTCGAATTAATTTAGGACAGAAAAATCTTTCCATTACTTTGTTATATTTTGTTGCCACGCAAAGCAATTTGATTCCATTTCATTTCTCAATTCTTATTGTTTTCTTTGCAGCCAAGTCTCAAAGGTCTATATTAAGGACACTGGCATGGACATTTGTAAAATGAATAATTCTCCTTGTCATCTTAGATATATTCTCTAAACATGTACAAGTATTCTCGATGATGTCGTAGTGAATATATAATTATAAACCAGGATGATACTGGCTCCGTCCATCATTTTCAACTCTATGTAGGGCCAAAAGGATAAATGTTAATATGAAATAGGGAAATATGAATAAGGATGGATGTAAATCCCAAACAACATTGTTAAGTTATTGTCCCAAGAGCATTCTACTCTCTCTTGGCTTTACTTTATAAATTTTTCTGATATTTTTGATGGGGTTCTACCGGATTATTGAATTATAGTTTTTTGTGAAACCTATTCTTATTATTCTTTTTCTTTCTCGAACAGGATATACGCATGAAATTGCTTTGTTTAATAGACCATGTTGTAACGGCACTTCGTTAACTTGACCTACGGTTGATGTAAAAAAAAGGTCCCTTTAATTGTTCAATTCCAAGAGAGTTTTATGTTTTGTTTCAAGCCACATACATAATGAAATTAGTTATATGCATCACTAAAAATCCGGCAACCAAATTATTTAATTAACCAATACAATTTAGATTTTCTTTGACAATAAAGGTACTCCAGTCATTCATTAGTGGACAATCCTTGCGGTTAAAGTAACAATCATGAGTATTCAAACAGAGTCTTAGTGGGATGTTAGTTCATTGCTTGATTACAACTTCTTTGACGGGAAGCATTTCATCTATTTTGTACTATCTAGAATTGGAATACTATTTTAAGTTATATCGTGTGTTCTTTTAATGTCTCTAATATCATATATTAGTATTTGAGTGTGATTTTTCATTTAACTATAAGGAGTTGGTGCCTGGGTTGGGTTGGCCGCTTGATTCTTAACACAAGTATATGATTTCTGAAGAAAGATATATCAATGCATTTTCTTGATTACATCATCTTTGACGGGAAACATTTTATATTATTTTCACTATTTAGGGTTGAAATCTATTTTATATTAATATCGATCGATGAATTTCCTTGATTACATCATCTTCGACGGGAAGAAATTCATATATGCTTTGCAATATTTAGAGTTGAAAATCTATTGTATATTAACAATAAATACAATTCTGACCAGTAGGAGTCATAAATAGGAAAAGAAAAAATGATGAGAATTCATAGCCAATATAATTCAGATTCCATTTGCCAATAAAAAAAACTCCAATTGTTAATAGGAGATCCTTACGGTTAAAGCAACAATCACGGGTATTCAAACGGGGTCATAGTCGGATATTAGTGCATTTCCTTGATTACAACTTCTTTGACTGGAAGCACTTCATCTGTTTTGCACTATTTAGAATTTGCAAGCTATTTTTATGTTATATATCGTGTGTTCTTTAATGTCTCTAATATCAGGTATTGATACAACCATATAATGAGTGTGATTTTTCATTTAACTATACGAACTTGGAGCCTGGAAGAGAACTTGAGTTGGCTGCTTGATTCCTAATGCAAGCTTATGATTCTTAAGAAAGATATATCAGTGCATTTTCTTGATTACTTCTTTGACGGGAAGCACTCTACATGTTTTGCGATATTTAGGGTTAGCAATTTATTTTATATTAAGATCGTGTTATTTTTAGTGTCTTTAATGTCAGTTATCAGTAGAACTATATAATATGTGTGATTTTCCATTTATCTACAAGAAGTTGGAGCCGGGAAAAACAATTGAGTTACCCGCTTGATTTTTTACGCAAGTATACGATTTCTGAAAAAAAATATATATGTGTGTTTCCTTAATTACATTTTCTTTGACGGGAAGCAATTCATATGTTTTGCGTTATTTAGAGCTGGAAATCTATTTTATATTAATATCATGATTTTTTTTAATGTCTCTAATATCACATATCGATGCCTATATAATGACTAATGACATTTCTTTGATTACTTCTTTGACGGGAAGCACTTTGTATGCTTTGGACTATTTAGGGTTGGCAATATGTTTTATATTAATATCGTGTTATTTTTAGTGTCTTTAATGTCAAATATCAACACAACTACATAATATGTGTGATTTTTCATTCAACTACAAGAACTACAAGAAGTTGGAGCCTAGAAAAACAGTTGAGTTAGCCGCTTTATTTTTAACGCAAGTATAAGATTTTTGAAGAAAAATATATATGTACCGTTTCCTTAATTACATTTTCTTTGACGAGAAGCACTTCATATGATTTGCCCTATTTAGAGTTGACAATCTATTTTATATTAATTTCACAATTTTTAGTGTCTCTAACTTCAGATATCGATGCTTATATAATGGATAATGAGTGTGATTTTTCATTTAACTATAAGAAGTTGGAGCCTGGAAGAGCAGTTGAGTTGGTCCCTTAATTCTTAACACAAATATATGATTTTCGAAGAAAGATATATCAATGCATTTCCTTGATAACATTTTCTTTGAAGGGAAGCAATTCATATGTTGTGCACCATTTAGAGTTTTCAATCTATTTTATATTAATATCGTGTTTTTTTTTAGTGTTTCCAATATCAGATATTGATATAACTGTATAGAAAGTATGATGTTTCAGTTAACTAACAATAGTACTGATACATGTAATGTAATGAACTACTGATTGATTTCAAAGGTCGGTATAATTTTTCAAAAGTATTTAAGAGGATTTCTTAATCTCCAACCCTTTAACCAATATGTAATTGGTGAATAATTTGGTTCCGATTGTTAATCTACTAAATGGTTGCTTCAAAAAAAATAAATGATAATTGGTGTTTTCATGGTACACTGCAGTTGTTAATTGAGATCCCTTCTTAGACGGGTGGGGGGCTTCTCCCAACTGAGGATCGATTTTGTCGTACCCGGTTCGAAGCACGGGTTAAATACTAAAAATAATAATTAATTATGTATTTATAGCTTAAAATATTTTAGTTTATTTGTAAAATTGATTATTATTTTATTATATTGCATGAAATTAGTTTTCAAAATCATGTTCGATCCTCAAATCATAATAATATTATATATTTGATTATTATAAAGTTTTAACTGTTAATTGTTAATCTGTTGGATAGTAATTCTATAAGCTTATTAGAACTCTTATTAGGACGGGTGCGGGGCGAAGCCCCGCCTCAGTGAACATGAACTGACGACGTAAGAAATTTCAGCATTCGGTGCGTAGCACGGGTTTCAAGCTAGTAAACCTTAAAAGAGAAAAGATTAAAAGAAGCTCAGCCGTTTTTCCTCCGCTCCTCAAAACCTAGGGAAGTGAGTTTTGTCTTCGCATCTATCTGCCGGCTCTTGAAAGCGTTTTCGCGAACGTATTTGATATTTGATTGATGTTACGATGGCTTGGACTTTTTCACGCAATTGAGGTAGGAGATTTTATCGTTATAAAGTAAAGTTTATTTTAGCATCGAATCGTGTTGCGATTGATTTTTTGATTAAACTTTATGATGGGTGATTGATTTTTCTCGTAAACTTTGTTTGTTTACGTCATGTGTACAAGATTCGGGCTCCGTTTTAAGCAGTGCTGTGCATGGATTTGTTTTAAACGGATGTAAACTTAAATAAGAGGAAAACTGTTTGGTTGGCGTTTTCTTAAGCATAAAAATCAAATAATAAAGCGCTTCCGATTAGCCCTTCCGATTTGCGTTTACACTAAATCAACGCTTTTTTTTGGATGATTAATTTTCAGTCCTTTATTATCGAAAGATCCGAACTTGTAGGATTTTGAGTTTGTGTACTGAAACATTTTTGGGGAGAAGACACCGTATTTGTTTTTTAAATGGTTTTGATACCGACTCTGGATGGTTGGATATTACTAATATAATGCTTTGGGACTTTCTGTTACCATACATATTTGCGAAAGTTGTATTTAGAGCCTTATTGCTGCAACTCCAGTTTACTGGATATATTTTACTGGTCATTATTGTAAGCACATAAGTGTTTATGGGTGAAAACTATTCCTGCAGAATTTAGTAATTTGGGGTGTGGATGAGGAATGAATCTAAACCTTAAACAAATGCACTGCGCGGTGAGTGCTTGTAGATTCGATAGATCAATCTGTGCAAGTCCGGCCTAAACCAAGAAATGGCCGTTCCAGACTTGTTTCGGTCACAAAGTGAAGGAGATGGGGTTGATCTTAGGGAGGGAAGCGAAGAAGGTGTTGAGATTGTGAAGGTGTTGGCTTGCTTATGACTTGTAACAAAAAGGTGAGCAGGCTTATGATTGGTGCAAGCAAGCTCTGGGTGTTTGAATACGTTTTGTATTAACACTTGGTTTTCTGTCTCGTCTGAACTTATGTTGTTGTTTGAAATAGGGCGGAGAACCTATTTATACAAGTCATTGAGCCTTATTCACGTCTCTCGTGGGAAGTGGAGGAAGTGGAGTGATGGAGTAGTGGAGTTGTGTGTCGGTGACACACGACCAGTCTTGCCCACTTCTCATGTTCATCTCTAACCGTCCATGACTTCCTGACACGTTCTTGTGATGGCGCGTTGCACGCTGTAAACCGCCAGACCAATACCCCAGTATGTATCCCCCCATTTGTGACATGATTAATGTCCGGAATGTGTGGATCGTGGGTCCACGAAAGATAGCATGTAATGCTTTGAAATTGAATAACTTGTGTTATTTCGGAAGTCGATACTTGTGAAGTATCGTGTGTATTTTATGCGAGGTTATTGCATTATGGTGTGGTAAAGTGATGGGTAATGACGCCTCACTAACCAAATAACTCCCGACCGGGGTTTTATAACCAAGTCGGTGAAGTTGGACGGATGAGATGATCTTTGAGACACTCATCTGCGACCGTTAATGAATATTAGGGTTTTTTGAAGAGGTGCGCAAGCATTACTCTCCAGCTTGGTCGAAACCGAGCATGGAAAGGGATTTGGAGAGGACCGACCGGGCATGTGTGTAGACAGCATGCGGGTGTGCACGTCCATACCTCACTGTCCCATGAAGGCGCGATCTAAGCCACTCAACTTGACCGGTAAAGTTGAGTGGTTGAGATCGGTTTGCGGCAGAAATCCATTGCCGCAAAGGAGTTGGAAACCGCGTGACATCCCTAGTTTGGGCACGCGTTTCAAGACGACCCATCTTGGTCGGTCTTGGTCGATCATACGAGCGTGTAGGTGGTAGGCTAGTGTTCACACCTATACCTGACTATCCCATGAAAACGTGATCTAAGCCACTCAAATCGTCCGGTGAAGTCGAGTGGTCGAGATCAGTTTGCAATTTGGGAAGTGTAACCACACAAGTTTGGGTGGACGGTTTGGGATAGCCGGGCATGGTATGCCTTGTCCGATCGCATGAGGAGGTAGGTGGGCCCACGGTGGTCATCTTTGGTATGACCGGACTGCTAATCTAATCTGTGACCCTCCATTCGTGCCGGAGAAGATGGACGCGCGTGATGGCTTGAAACCCTAATTTTGGCTTTCAAAGCCGTGCGCCATGCTCTCTTTGGGCGTACGAATTTGTTGCAACCAAGTATGGTTGGTCTTGACCGATTGGTCAAGTGTGTAGACGAGCCACGGTGATCGTGTTGACATGCTCTGGCCCCTTTGAGTCTACATCTACACCCTCCATCTATACCTGCGAAGATGGATGGTTGAGACCCCATTTTGCGATACATGTAATATGCCGCAAACCCTAATTTAGGGTTTTCCGTCCATAATGCTTGGTATGAACGGTTTTTTTGGCAAGCTAGGCCAATGACCGACCATGCGGGGTCGGCCGTGGGTATTCCATACCTGCTTGGGGGTGATGGAATTGATGCGGGGTCATCCAATCATGCTTATGGAGTTGGATGATCTGCGATCGAATCATATCCGGACCGATACGGTCGGTCCGGATGCTCAATCGGGCTAGTATAACACACCGAGAGGGCTCAATCGGGCTAGTATAACACACCGAGAGTCGGCTGTGCGGGTATTTCGTACATGGTTTCATTATAGTGCTTGAGGTTCATGTTACTCTGTAAGAGTAACACTCGATCGTCATGCCACACCGATAATGAGTACTTTGAAATACAAGGCTGATATGAAATTCACGGGATGGGATTGTTGCTACATGCTCCAACCTGGAGGAATTTCTGTATTCACGAGAATGGGATTGTTGCTACATGCTCCATTCTTGGTGAATTAAGTGAGGGAGTATCCAACACTTATTAATGGCTTTATCTTTTACAAGATGTCGGCGCATAGTTTTCCTGGTTTTTACAATTTTAACCTTAAATGAAAATCCACCATCAACATTAAGTCCCCTGCCTAGCACACAATGGTTACACTATTGTGGGGTAGGCATAAGATGGTGACAGTTAAAGATAAAACTTATGAGACAAAGTTAGATGTTACCAGGAGAGACGGGTCATCCTGTCCTTGGAGTATGTCACGTTCAAAATGAATCTAGGAGAGCATTCCCCTAGTATGATGTCGGTCTTGCCTGCTTCGATCGACCTTGCTATGTCTGCTTCGGTCGAGGGCCCACTCCGTGCTTGCTCCATTTGAGTGTCGGTCTTGCCAGATCGACCTTGTTATGCCTGATTAGGTCGAGGGGATATTGCGCCTGCTTCGCTCGATCGTGGGGTTGTGCCTAATCGACCAATCGTGCTGCGCTGCTTCGTTCGTGGGGCTACTGCGCCTGCTTGATCGAACGTGGGCTTGAATTTCGTGAACATGATTCCCATGACATAAGAGAACTGTGTTGTGCAAATAAATATGGTCCCGTCATATATGCTTGATTGAACGTGGGTCCCATATCGTGTATGCCTGACTGAATGTCACCTTTATACCAGCCTCGTGCCCTTGACCAACACCGGTCTTGAAACTTGAGCAATACCGGACTTGTGACTTTATCAATACCAGACTTGAAGCTTGAGCTATACCGGACTTGTGACTTGAGTGATACCTGTGACTTGATCAATACCGGTCTTGAGACTTGATCAACACCAGACTTGAAACTTGAGCAACACCGGACTTGAAACTTGAGCAACACCAGACTTGAAACTTGAGCAATACCGGACTTGTGACTTGATCAACACCGGACTTGATACTTGAGCAATACCGTACTTGTGACTTGATCAACACCGGACTTGAGACTTGAGCAATTCCGGTGTTTGGACCCAATACCAGCCTTGTGTACTCCAACGTGAATGTGTGTTCTGTCGTGTGTGACTATACATCTCACGCGTTTTTATACAAGTACTGACTCATGTCTTTTATTGTAGAATGAAGAAAAGAATTCCTGTTGAGATGTCTTCTGGGGATAATGCTGGTTCCAAGTCAGGAGGTGTTGACAGCTTCAAAGATATGCCGATCATTGATGATGAGTTGTTCACCGCACCCATCCAACTATATGAAAATATCCGTTCCACAGGATAAACCTCCTCCTATCAACTTCAGGGTTTTCATGCTCCGCTGGGTCCTCATGAAGGATGGATGAGACGTATGTTGAGCAATGAGTACATCAAAGATAACTTGACCAGAGCGCAGATTATCGATGTAGCTTGAGTGTTGAAACGACTCGAGAGAATGTTAAAGTGGTTTCTGGTGCGAACGTTGAGGTGGATCCTGGAGAGAGTGTTGAAGTGGCTTCCTCTTCAGTTCGATTTACCCTTGCGAATTCCATGATTCTTGACTGACCATCTTTCTCGTGTTGAAGAAGTCCTTGACTGACGGTGAAAGAACTTCATGCTGAGCCTCAGTCCCCAAGCGTGGTTTACATGGCTTGTTCGTAGTGGTTACTGTCGAGCCAGGTATGGAACATCTTGGACGTTGTTTCACCATTGTGGGATTCGTGCATGTGGTACTGGAGTTGGAGTTGGCGGACGCGCATGTTGTTGTATCTCGGTAGTTTTCCTCTTGGTGCTTCGAGGAACCGCTACGTAAGGCAAGGTTGTATCGCTTTGTTGGTGAGATATATGCCCCTACGAACATTATGAGGCTCTTCATTACCGGCAGGCCTGGTTCTTTCTAATAGGGCATATGTTGTTGTAGATGAGCGTTCAACAGCTCCAGAGGATGACCAAAAGCGCAGATTCTCCAATATAGCATAATAGACAGGTACCACTGTCTGATAAAGTGACTCGCCCGAATCTTGTTCGACCACTGCCTGATAGAGTGACTCGCCCGGATCTTGCTCGATATGACGCGTGTATATCGTTATCTTCTTGAGGCTGCTCCCTTGAGGTATCGACTCCAGTGGAAGATTGCCGTCATAGAGCGTTGATACGTTGCACCGGCATTCTTTAAACCAAATGGCAGTATGATATAATAAAAATTTACGAGAGGAGTTCGAAAAGCTATCTTACTTGCATCATACTCGTACATCCTTATCTGGTTGTAGCCGCTACATCCATCCATGGAGGAGAACATGCCGCGTCCGCTGGTTGCATCTACTAACATGTCGATGTTAGGTAGAGGAGGATTGTTTTTGGAGCAGCACCTGTTCAAGTCTTTGAAGTCTATGCAGCACCTGATCTATCCATTTTCCTCATGTCTGAACTACAACTGTTTAACCGACTTGGATCCATGTATGACATGTAGATGATGGGTGACCAATTTTCATCTAAGTCCGGCATTTCTTCATTTCTCCAAGCGAATATGTCCTGGTACTCTTTGAGAAGTTCCACGAGCTTCATGCGTTTATCCGTACACAAGGTTGAGTTGATGGAGATAGGCCTAGGAGATTCCTCAACGATTTCAATCTCATCGGTTGTGGAGCTGCTACCGTCTTGTAGCTGTCGCGGATCGTCCAATACCTCCTCTTGCGTTTCGTCGTTCTTGCAGCATTCAATTGGGCGGAGAGACTGGGTGCTAGTCTCTCCTGCTAATTGCTAACAGCGGCGCCGGTATATCGTCTTCCCCTTCTAATCACGGCTTGCCTCGAAAGAGCGTCCCCTTTTGGTGTGAGCATGGATTGAAGTTTCACCGGATAGAGATGGATGCCTCGTCAGGAAAGATGCGTCGTGGTGCTTAGCCTCCAGTGATGCAAGTCGGTCTTCTTCCTGGATTGAAGCCCACGTAGGTAGTGGGGTGCACAGGACTTCGTCTGACCTTCCCTGCGGAGTTTCTTTTGGCTCGAACAGTTCCACTCCGCATATCGGTGCATACGAAGACAATGATGCAGGAATACGGATGACTTCCTCATTTAGCATGGTCTTCAGGCACCGTATGTGTTGGTCTGGTTTCCTTCGAAGTCCGTCATCGTGGTGGGCTGCCGTACAATCTTGCATGGGAGAACCTTGGATGTCCTGAGAGTCTTGAGAGTAATTCACATTCGAAGACGGTCCTGTGTAGGTAAGGGCCGCCTTGAACTCTGAATCCTTGATACGTGCGGTGACATGTAGGGCACGGTCGTGACCTTCCTCTGGTTTATTGCAGCAAAACGTCTCCGTGCGCTGATTCTTCGAGAGGTGTGAAAGTTTGCTTAAACTTTTCACTAGAGAAACCGCTTCCCGATCCACCGGCCTATGGTTCATAGTGAAATTATTGACTTGAGGAGGATCTTTGTGAGGATCAGTCCCCAGTGTAGGAGTCTCCATGACAGGACCGCTCATATCTGATGTCGCTTCTTTGATCGGAGTCCATGGAGGTCCGCGCCGCTGAAGTACCTTCTCCGGTGCGTTGAATGCGTTCCTTTTTTGCTCCAGGGGCTGTCACGGCTCTTGTGGAAATCGATCAGTTAATGTCTTAAGAAAAGTGAGTACCTCTTTATGAGTTGCGGCCATATCCGTTTGAGTCTTAGCAAGAACTTCCTGCTTCTCCATCAAGTCTGCAATGGTAATGGGGATGGTCCTCCTCTCGTCCCTCCGGCTCCTCGTCCTGATGAAGGAGTGGAAGTTGTTGCTCTGGTGACTACCGGAGGCGTTACACTTGATGAGATGCCGGGATTTGCGGCTGCTCTGGCTCTGGTGATGGGAGGTGTTGTAATATCACTGCTGAGTGATCGAATTGAACATTCCCATCATCTGTACTCACTTGTTCCTTGATTGATCTCTCCTTCCTCAAGCATTTCTTCACTTAGTTGAAAGGTCGATGCGGATTGAACAGTCTTCCGAGCTTCGACAAGGGTCTTGAGATATAAATCTTCCAGCAGGGATCCGTAAGCTGCACGCTCCATTTCTTTATCCGGTAGACGTTGTGGTACCCCGGACAAGTCTTTTCCTCTGTGGAGTTGCCTCGGGTCTTCGTTGTCGGCTGGACCATGTTGTTCGTCTCTCCTGAGTTCCCTGTGATTACGCGCTCTTTCTGCATGTCCACTGGTAAAGGTGTGACTCCTGACTAAGGATCCAGCGTTTCTTGCACTGTTTGAGCAGACGCCTGCCGACCCTTCTTGTAATTGCGCTGTTATATCATTCAAAAGGCGGAATGTCTCGCTCTGTCTTCTAGCGATACCGGCTTGATTTGCCAAGACATCCTCCAGCATTCTAGCTACACTTCCCATGATATCTGAACCACCTGTGGTCTCCGAGTGAGGATACGTCGTGAGATGAAAACCGAAGAATTGAGAATTCAATTTTTTGCAAACGAGAGATCAACCTCCCACTGTGGTCGCCAATTGTTTATGGGTGAAAACTATTCCTGCAGAATTTGGTAATTTGGGGTGTGGATGAGGAATGAATCTAAACCTTAAACAAATGCACTGCGCGGTGAGTGCTTGTAGATTAGAGAGATCAATGCATGCAAGTCCGGCCTAAACCAAGAAATGGCCGTTCCGGACTTGTTTCGGTCACAAAGTGAAGGAGATGGGGTTGATCTTAGGGAGGGAAGCGAAGAAGGTGTTGAGATTGTGAAGGTGTTGGCTTGCTTATGACTTGTGTAACAGAAAGGTGAGCGGGCTTATGATTGGTGCAAGCAAGCTCGGGTGTTTGAATACGTTTTGTATTAACACTTGGTTTTCTGTCTCGTCTGAACTTGTGTTGTTGTTTGAAATAGGGCGGAGAACCTATTTATACAAGTCATTGAGCCTTATTCACGTCTCTCGTGGGAAGTGGAGGAAGTGGAGTGATGGAGTAGTGGAGTTGTGCGTCGGTGCCACACGACCCGTCTTGCCCACTTCTCATGTTCATCTCTAACCGTCCATGACTTCCTGACACGTTCTTGTGATGGCGCGTTGCACGCTGTAAACCGCCAGACCAATACCCCAGTATGTATCCCCCCAGTTTGTGACATGATTAATGTCTGGAATGTGTGGATCGTGGGTCCACGAAAGATAGCATGTAATGCTAAATTGAATAACTGTGTTATTCAGGAAGTCGATACTTGTGAAGTATCGTGTGTATTTTATGCAGGTTACTGCATTATGGTGTGGTAAAGTGATGGGTAATGATGCCTCACTAACCAAATAACTCCTGACCAGAGTTGTATAACCAAGCTGGTGAAGTTGGACGGAAGAGATGATCTTTGAGACACTCATCTGCGACCGTTAATGAATATTAGGGTTTTTGAAGAGGTGTGCAAGCATTACTCTTCAGCTTGGTCGAAACCGAGCATGGAAAGGGATTTGGAGAGGACCGACCGGGCATGTGTGTAGACAGCATGCCGGTGTGCACGTCCATACCTCACTGTCCCTTGAAGGCGCGATCTAAGCCACTCAATTTGACCGGTAAAGTTGAGTGGTTGAGATCGGTTTGCGGCAGAAATCCATTGCCGCGAAGGAGTTGGAAACCGCGTGACATCCCTAGTTTGGGCACGCGTTTCAAGACGACCCATCTTGGTCGGTCTTGGTCGATCATACCAGCATGTAGGTGGTAGGCTAGTGTTCACACCTATACCTGACTATCCCATGAAAACGTGATCTAAGCCACTCAAATCGTCCGGTGAAGTCGAGTGGTCGAGATCAGTTTGCAATTTGGGAAGTGTAACCACGCAAGTTTGGGTGGACGGTTTGGGATAGCCAGGCATGGTATGCCTTGGACGATCGCATGAGGAGGTAGGTGGGCCCACGGTGGTCATGCTGGTATGACCGGACCTGCTTAATCTAATCTATGACCCTCCATTCATGCCGGAGAAGATGGACGCGCGTGATGGCTTGAAACCCTAATTTTGGCTTTCAAAGCCGTCTGTCATGCTCTCTTTGGGCGTACGAATTTGTTGCAACCAAGTATGGTTGGTCTTGACCGATTGGTCAAGTGTGTAGGCGGGCCCACGGTGATCGTGTTGACATACTCTGGCCCCTTTGGGTCTACATCTACACCCTCCATCTATACCTGCGAAGATGGATGGTTGAGACTGTTTTGCGACACATGTAATATGCCGCAAACCCTAATTTAGGGTTTTCCGTCCATAATGCTTGGTATGAACGGTTTTTTGGCAAGCTAGGCCAATGACCGACCATGCGGGGTCGGCCGTGGGTATTCCATACCTGCTTGGGGGTGATGGAATTGATCTGGGGGTCATCCAATCATGCTTATGGAGTTGGATGATCGCGATCGATCATATCATATCGGTCCAGGATGCTCAATCACTAGTATAACACACCGGATGCTCAACCGGGCTAGTATAACACACCGAGAGGGGCTCAACCGGGCTAGTATAACACACCGAGAGTCGGCTGTCACGGGTATTTCGTACATGGTTTCATTATAGTGCTTGGAGGTTCATGTTACTCTTTAAAGAGTAACACTCGATCGTCATGCCATACCGATAATGAGTACTGAAATACAAGGCCGATATGAAATTCACGGGATGGGATTGTTGCTACATGCTCCAACCTGGAGGAATTTCCTGTATTCACAGAATGGGATTGTTGCTACATGCTCCATTCTTGGTGAATTAAGTGAGGGAGTATCCAACACTTATTAATGGCTTTATCTTTTACAAGATGTCAGCGCATAGTTTTCTGGTTTTTACAATTTTAACCTTAAATGAAAATCCACCATCAACAATAAGTAACGATGATGAACATCGTGCTCACCACCAATGTTCGCATTCGTAGAAATGCTAAGATATGTGAAATAAAAATAACAGTGTACGTAGGGAGAAGAAACTCTGAGTCTTCGGACTCATCATCGTTTCTTCAATAAACAGATGATTGTGTAAATCACAATAAGCATGAAATGTGAAGCATAAATGTAAAGTGACACGATGATTTACGTGTTTCGGCACTAAGGCCTACGTCCACGAAGGTTCTGGTTTCACTATGCTTCTTATGAGGTTACAATTGACAGTCAAATGACTTTGAGATAAGACCGAAGGTCTGGGATACGAATTCATACCTAAAATCATACTTTCTTCCTCACTATAGTTCTCTCTCCTAACTATAGTTCTCTCTTTTGTAAATTGGTCGACCTTCTTCATTAGCTAAAGGGGGTATTTATAGGACTTCTGTGTGGGGCCCATTCCTTTGTCTCTTTAGAACCTTATCTTCTTGGTTATAGTGATGGTACCGATGAAGGCTTCGTGGTGCCCGATCCTCTCTAACGGTCGTATGCTGGCACGATGCTCGTCCTCTTCTTTCTCCATAGAATTCTTGACACGTGCCCCTTATCTTCAACATTAAATGCGGGTGGTTGGGTCAGATCGCATGCGTGAGACAGATGTTACTGCTGCTATCACATCCTCATCAGTAGGATTTATCCTGTTCGTCCATCTTAGATCCGTCTCGAGATGGGGTAAAGTGATAGTTAGATCTTCTATAGTGATTCTCGGAACTTCGTTTATTGGGTAGCCCCAAATCTTGAGACCGTAGGATCCATTCGGGGATACCGACATGTCGATGGATGGCAATCCGCCTCTTTGGTGTTGCAACGTGCCATCAGGATTTGATGTTATTGCTCTGTTTGTTTTACACATGTAATTCTCTTTCCACGTGGCTGGTTGCGGAATTATGTGTATACAATTTGCCCCTTTTCTTTCTAAGTTTGAACTTGGTCAAAGTTAGAAGAAAAAATTCTCTTTCTCTTCCCGCATTAACTTCTCGTGCATGCGCACGTTTTCCACTCTCACAATAACTTCCCCTTGGAATCCGGGGTGTTTTCTTCTTTAATGTTGGTTATAAATAAGCGATTCTGCTACTTGAACAACACTGTAACAGCTGAATGACAGCAAAGTTGACGTGGCAAACTACGTGGCAGATAGTTAGTATTCTTTTTCTATCCACTTCGACTGCCGAAAACCGCAAAAAAAAAAAAACTTATTCTTATCGGAAAATCCGGACTATACAGAGTTTTCTGGGAATCTCGTCAAGATTTCATCATGGGGTTCTTCATGATCATATCATGATCGCTCATCCAGATTAAGGAATTTTTAATACTACTCCTTGAATTAAAAAAAAAACTCCAATCACATCATGATCGCTCATCCAGATTAAGGAATATGCTCAACCAGATTAAGCTAGTCAAAAACAGTATGTTTGTTCTCGAGAACTTGTTTGAAACAACATTCGGGGCATAAGATTGAGATTTATCAATTTAAAATTCACGATTAAACTAATCAATTTATGCGGGAAAAAGCTTGCGATTAAAACTTATAGTTAAGTTGGGGTGAAAACCTAACAGTCTGTATATGGAAAACATTTGAATTTTTCTGCATATCATAATGCTAAGTGCCTCTTTATGTAACTTCATCTCATTACACCAATTAAACTAGTTGATTTCAAAACTATAATAGCTTTTCAAATTTGAAATTTTGATCGTTTTGGGTTGTATAGATGGTGGAGTTATTTTATTTTTTTTTTGGATCGGTTTAGATGGCGGAGTTATGATTAGGGTTTAAGAATTGATACTCCAAACATCAAGTATGAACGAACCCTGCAATGTAATGGATACTTCATGTAGTTACTGGTTGCAGTAAGTAGATAAGAAGAGGCCAAGCCGAAAAAGCAGTGATTCTATGACGTGTGCATACACGTCTGATGGCCACATCATAGTTTGCGGTCAATCAGCTGTTATAAAGCTGTTCAAATAGCATTTTCGATAAATAAGGGAGAGAGAGTTTGAGGGTATTAAATTCTATTTACCCTCTCTTATTATTCTCTGGTCTTATTTCTCACCTATCTTCATCAATTGTTTTTGCAGAGAAGCTTTGAATTTTCATTGTCTTCTTGTTCATAAATTCTGCTGGTGCTTCTCATCGTACTGATCATCTTCTGCGCGTATTCTTCCTTTGGTACAACCTTGGTTGGTGATTATTTACTTTGAGAAATTATTCTGAGTTCCGCCATTACTGCAGGTATGTGTTCTTCGTTGTTCTTCGAGTTTTGCAATGGGGAATACATCATGCAACAGTATATATACTTGCCCCTATTCTCCATTGCAAAAGTTGAAAGTTTGTGCTTATTAATGATCATGATTTCTGACTTATAATCTCTGTTGATCTCTGATGCCCCTGTTAGGTATCTATGTCTGGGGATGAGCATCGGTCCGCCCCCCATAGGTCTCTACCGCTGAGTCCTTACAGGTCTCCTCCAGACCGAAGACAGTATAGGTCTCCGCCGAGAGGTCCACCACCCAGGTCTTCCCATTCTGATCCTCGTTCCCACAATATTTCTTCATCGTCCGATCCGAGAAAAGTTCCTCAGAGGGAGAAAGATCAAGTAAGAGGTTCTCGTTATGTCGTGAATCGTCCCGCTGGGAGGGTTTCTTCTCAGCGATCAGAACCATCGGAGCCGCAACCCATTCGTAGTATTCCTCCTTCTACGCAAAAACCTAAGCCTTTGAAAGTTTCAACATCGAAGAGTCCTCAGGCTAAAGATGTGGATTTGACTGGAAATCCTCCAACGAAGAGGAAAGCTTCGGATATTGGTTCTCCGCCGAAGACTTCCTCAGTCAACATAGCTTCTTCTGGTCATACTCCATCGATACAAGATGCTCCTATTCCTACGAAAAAGAAACGTGCCGCCTCCTTTAAGCACATAGATCTTGAGAAGTTTAAGGTTAAACATGGTCTTGAGGATTTCGAAGTTCGCTTCGACAACCAGGGTGATGATCTTACTTATGAGATGATAAGTAATTACAAGTATGATTTTATGTATTTGTTGACGACGGTGGGGGAGTTTGAAGCTGGTCTGATGTTTCCTCTGTACAAATCTGAGGATTCATTCTACTATGATGTGTTGGCCCATCGCGAAGGTTCGACCCCCAACACCCACAGCCGCTCCATCGTCCAATTGAGTGGCAATTAATTGAGGACGTTGCATGAATGCTACCTTCGTAGCAAAGGTGATACGATGATGACATGTTATAAGCCCGATCCTGAGGAACAGAGTTGGTATACCGCTGAGAATTTCAATGCCTCATTTGGAGATTATGTTAACGGTCGAAATCGGAAACGCTGGAGTGTTGGTCTTCGTACCATGACCGCTGCTCAGGGTGAGGTCCGTCTTTTAAGTGAGGTGAGTGACACCAAGCTTCGATATATCCATGATACTGAAAATACTGATGCTCCCAAGCTTTTTCCTCTTAAAGAACGTCTTCGTCGTGATCATGATTACGAATGGCATGCTAATCCCCTTGAAGTCATTGGTCCTTGGGCTTATGGAAGGGGTCGTGACAGTGCCCCTGCTCAATATAACAATTTCTGTCCTTGGGCTTTTAACTTTAAGGGCATGAACTTTGATTATACCGTCGATGCCGAAGACGTTGGTGACGAAGGGACTTCTGACGTAGCTCTTCCAAAGAATGTTGTTGTCACTGTAGGATCAGAATATCGCGACATCAATAATTCGCGGGATCAATAAACAACAACATTGCGAGGGGGTCGCAGAAGAGTAATATAGATGACGCAATGAATGACGACAACCAAAACATGAGAAAAGTGTGAAGATCTAGCGAAGTTTAGGAGAGTTGAGAGATTGTATACTTGTACACTTGCGATATTTCGCAAGTCGTTCCCGAAAATAAATGACAGCTTAGCTGTCATCCATTGTATACTACCCTATATAAAGGGTCGAATAAGTCTGTTGTAGTGGGGGGGGGATTCTTTTGAGAGTGTTAGACAAGTCATTAGGAGAGAGAAAGTTGGTGGTGATTGTAATTTCTTTAACTCTTTTCTATTTTATCTTGTGAATCTTCAAGAAAATAATCAATAAAATCATTGTTATTTATCTTAAAAATGTCTTAGTTGTGTGGAATATTGTGAGGGGTGTAGTGTAAGATTCTTGATTGGGAACAGTAGATAAGGTGAAACCCTTATCTTGTAATTTCTTTTGAGTTTAATCAAAAATGTTTTCATATTTACGACCAGAAGGAGCCATTCTTAGAATATGGGAATGATTAGAGAATTGAAGATCAAGAGAAAGAAGAAAAGGAAGATTTACTGATGTGAAACGCAAATTGCGGAGGAAGAGAGTTGAAGAAAAGTTGCGAGAGGGAAGATAAAAGAGAAGAAGAGAAGGGTGAGAAAACTATATATAGAGAGAAGAATCCTCGAAGAAACAAATGCATTTAATGCGAGATGGGACGTGAATGGTCAAGAAAAAATGGTTCAAAGAGACGTGTCAAGAAAAGAGTGGAAGAAGAAACATCTGTAATAAATTCCGTGTGAAAGTACGAGATTGAAACAGATAAAGATGAACAATTGCGGCATTTCAAAATATTGGTTCTCATGACATTCTCTTCTTCGCAGAGAAAGACATGAGAAGAGGCAAGATGTAGGATCAGAATATCGCGACATCAATAATTCGCGGGATCAATAAACAACAACATTGCAAGGGGGTCGCAGAAGAGTAATATAGATGACGCAATGAATGAAGACAGCCAAAACATGAGAAAAGTGTGAAGATCTAGCGAATTTTAGGAGAGTTGCGAGATTGTATACTTGTACACTTGCGATATTTCGCAAGTCGTTCCCGAAAATAAAGGACAACATAGCTGTCATCCATTGTATACTACCCTATATAAAGGGTCGAATAAGTCTGTTGTAGTGGGGGGGGATTCTTTTGAGAGTGTTAGACAAGTCATTAGGAGAGAGAAAGTTGGTGGTGATTGTAATTTCTTTAACTCTTTTCTATTTTATCTTGTTAATCTTCAAGAAAATAATCAATAAAATCATTGTTATTCATCTTAAAAATGTCTTAGTTGTGTGGAATATTGTGAGGGGTGTAGTGTAGGATTTCCTACAACTACAGTCACCAAGGTATGATTCATTATTTTGGTATAGTATGTTGCCCCTTGAATCAGGTATTGACGTGTAATCTGTTGTAGGCTTCGAGAAAAAAGAAGATTAATCCTGTTCAGTCTTCTACTGTTGAGATTGAGAGAGAGGAGATCCCCGAAGTTACCAGTCATGTGACTAGTCCAGTGGAAGAGGGTCGGATGAAGAGGAGACCGATGAAGAAGAAGTAACCGATGATGAAGAACGGATCGAGATCACCCCGATGAAGAAGAAGGTGCAGGGGGAAAAGCCACTGATGGTGTGCGTCTTGAGGTTCCTTTGTCTTCTCGTCAGGCAAATGAAGATATCGACCTTCAACCGAACCAAGAGTTCTCTTTTGGGAAGGTTTACTCTTCAGTGGGTCAGATCGATATTGGTGCTGTTATGGGTATGTCTTCTAAGTTTTCTTTGTTGTCACCCAACGATGATTGGCAACCGGAGGCTGATCCCATTAATAACGAGACAAACGATGTTGATAGCTCCGAAGGGGAAGACACTGATGAGTTAGCTGACAGAGAGAAGAAAGGAAAAGAGACCGCTATGGAAGCTTCAACGGAATTTGTTATTTCCGTTATGCGATCCGAAGATGATGAGACCTATAGCTGGTTAAAGAAGAAAGGGCTCTTGAACGTCCCTCATCATACCACTGTCATTCCTGTTGAAAGGGATTCCGATGCCTTTACCCGTCGAATGATGGAATTATCTGTTGGTAGGTCGGTCAAGGTCTATATTAGGAAATCTAGTTGGTTAAGGAAACCAAGTACTTGTGTCCTAAGTATAGAAGCTTAAGAGGTTTGTCTCTTAGATCTAAGTTAGGAAACCCTATACTTGTAGGAAATTAATCCTTGTTAAGGAATGTGTCCAGTCTATTGATGTGTATAAATAGACATAGAGAGTTCTAGAGAAAACACACCAGAATAGTAAGAGTTCTCTTCTTCTCTGCTTAGGATTTGTATATTCCAACCTATACGGTGATATATAAAATTGCTTATTCCTTCCCGAGGATTCAACCTCGTTAAATACTTGTTCTTCTTGTGTGTGTGATTGTGTTCTTGACGATATTGAGATACCTCGTAGTAGTGCAAACCTAACGCTTCCGCAGGCTTTGGCGCAACATTATCCTCCCACGATAATGCGATCGATGTATGGCAGCGTGACCTTGGTGATGTCATTCCTTCGAGTTTGTTGGATTCTGCCCCTTCTTTTATTGTGGACATGATGGCTATTGTTTATGGATACCAATACGGTCTTCCCCAGCAACGTATGTCAGAGGTGTTATTCCGTCTTTAATGATTTAAATCACTTCCTACCTTGTGTCATTTCTCGTTCTGATGTCCCTTCTAGTGCATCTGTTGAATAGTGAGCGCTGCAACAACACCATTTACCAAATTTTTAGGGCTAAGGCTCTGAAACTTGAGGCCAAGCTTCGTCAGCGGGAGGATGAACTTAACTCTTCTCATGAGTCTATTCAGGCCAAGGACAAGGAGATCCTGGAACTCAAAGAACAACTGAAGGGAAAATATCAGAGTAGTGCTACTGAGGAGGGTCTTCGTGAAGAGGTGGTTAGTCTTCGTAAATAGCTCGAGAAAGCTCGTGCCGAAGCCTTGTCGGCAGGTGCTTCGTCTAAAGGTTTGTTACTATCCTTCTTTCTTCTTTTCTCTTTCTGGGTGTTCTTTCTGAGTTAGCCACACCTGTCTTCAGCGGGTGATACTGAAGAGATAGTGAAGCTTCGGAATGATAGAGCTCGCTAGGCTTCGCACATCAGAGAGCTAGTTGCCGAAGTGATCAAAGTGAAGGAAGATGGGAATCTTCGTGCGGATGAGCACAACCTTTTTTTAGTTAAGTATCGTGAACGATGGGAACGGTTGGTAGCTATGCGAAATTCGATGGATAGTGTTAATCGTCAGTTTGATGGTGTTATTTACTGGACTCGGCAAAACCTTGATGAAGCTCGCGATGTTGCTTCTAGGTTGGAGGCCAAAATTGTTGACTTGGAGAAAGAACTAATGGTGGGTTTGTTTGCAGAATTCACCGTTTCCGAGAATTCTTAATCCCACGGGATTATGAATTCTGGGATTTATGTAAATTCCTTGTGTGTTTGGTAACTTAATTAAAATTCTTAGGATTTACAGAGTTTTCTTGTATTAAAGTCTTTGTACCATTTGGCATTACCCTCAAATCTTAAAATTGCATATGTATGGGATTTAGAGTTAAAAAAAAGTGGGTCCATAAATCCCTTGATAAGTTTCCCAGCAAATCTTAGGGGGAGGGGTCGGACTCCATATGGAGGATTTGCTGGAAAACTGAATCCCGTAGGAAACGTGATTCCAAGGATTCGGGCAACCAAACATAAAGAGGGAAACATAATTCTACCAAATCCCCTAGACCCATAAATTCCACCTTTAAAATTCTACATCCAAACCCACCATAAGTGAAGCTCGGTGGTAGGCCTCGGAATGTGTATAAATTTATGGCCTACGGTGATAACCGCAAGTGCACGGCGTCTATCGGAGACGCGGCAAGTACGGGTCGAACCACAGAGACAAGGGTGTGCTTAAGTGATCTAAGGCTTGGCTTCTTAAACTGAATTCTAGTGACGGTAACACGATTGTTGTTTTGCCGATACGGCTGAAGTGAAATGTAGTGAACCTAAACTAAGGTATAGACAGTGACAAAGGTATGTTAAGGTCTTCAATTCCACCACTAAATTCCTATTATGTGTTGAACTAAATTGAGCTTCTTGTTCCTATGGCAGCTAAGGATAAGGTGTCAATTTCATCACTTGGCTAAGGGGTTTCACCTAGTGACACTTCAATACACAGCTAAGGTGCTAACTCAGAGCACTAGTTGTCTAGTTAAGCACAACTAGTCAAGGGAATTAGCCTATGATTCTAAGGATTGAGTCACAAACATTCTAAACACAAGTATAACCTAACTACAATACATCCATGGCATTGGCATGCATTGTGAGAGAAGAGTGCTAGATGCTAGAATTGAAAGTATCTAATACATTAAACACTCAAGAACACTCAACAGAGTTTAAACACATAACATGGAATTAGGGTTTCATTGAAACCCTAACAAAACTTAAAAAAACATCAAATAAAATTACAAAGAACACAAAATTAAATCTAATTGAAGCACTGGCTAGCCCAGGCATGCTTAAAAACATCTTCTTCATCCTCTATTTATACAAGCACAATCCAAAACTAAAAACCCTAATTTTATTTTAAAAACAGAAAATTAAAGTGAAATTTCTCTCACCCACGTCGCTCCAACTGCTCCCTCTTCTGTCAATCGCTCCCTGCTTCTACAGCTGATGAAAACCCTAGACCTAATCCTCTTCTCTTTCTATTTCTCACTTAGTCTCTAGGGCAGAAACTATGAGAGAAATAGAGGGAGACGGAGAGGTGGTTCGCTGACACGAGATGGTGGTGGTGATGGCTTTGTCAGGGAGAGGGAAGGTGCTGGTCGGGTGAAGGATGAAAAGAGTAGAGCTCTGCTCTGTGATGGAGACGGGAGAGAGGAAGAAGAAAGAGAAGATGAAGATGAAATGGAATGCTCGATTAGGGTATAGGGTGTGGGTCGCTTCGGTGTTGAGCGGGTGCATCGGCTGTTGATGTAAAGGTTGAAGCGAGCGTAGGATTTAGGAAGTGGAGGATCTGAACGGTTCAGGGTGTAGGTGGTTCTCCGTGAAACGGGAGCATCGGCTGATGATGGGAAGGACAGAGCAGCGGCGTTGGATATGGTGATAGCAATCTCAACGGCTGAGGATGATACGGGCTTGGATCCGGGTCGTGGGTCGGAGATGGATAGCTCGAGCCCATGTCTTGTAGATGAGTTGCTACTCGTTGGGTTGCAACTGTTTTGCGTGCGGGCTTTGGCTATCTGCTCCATAGATGTTTGACTCCAATTCTTCGCTCTTTAGCTCCTCAGTTTCCCCGGACTTTATTTATTACCTAAAAACACAAAATTAATTAATACAAATATTTATTCTTGAAAACAAAGAAAACACGAGAATGCTGGGATAATATCTGATTTCTAAGCGCAAAAGATGAGTAAAATGCCAATAAAAAGGTATATAAATATGCACTATTTGGCACTCATCAAATACCCCCAAACCTGAATTTTACTTGTCCTCAAGTGAAACAGAAATTAAGAAATCCTAACTATACCCCTATCGCAGGTCTCTCGAATGCATTTAGCGTATGCACTAAGCCTTTAAACCGCTAGGTGTCCCTAGTGGACGAGTTGTAGTCTCGTGAGGGTTTACAAGAGGTGTACCCACAAAACCTTCTCCAACTTCAGAGTGTAAAAGAGTCTCAAGCCTCCAAGAAGCTATGAGGACATAGAGTTTCTGCATGCTAGTAACAGAAGTTAGAACTATCGAAGAACGCATTCTCATCCTTAAGTCTTTGAGCGAGAAGTAACCATACCATATGAAAGAATTCGGATTCGATTGTGATCATAAGTCTCAACTTCTGCCTCACCATTAGGGTTTTATGATAATTGCACTCAAAAAGATCGCTTTTTAGTCTCTCATGTGTGCGAGCGGGGAATAAAGAGAGAAATCCCGCACACGTTGTAGGTAAGAAGGATAACCTTCCGAAAATAAAATCTGGGAGACTCCACGAAGTGTGGACAAAAAAATCTTTTTCGATGATCTCTAAGAAAGGAAATCAACCATTAGCAAGGGGTGGGAGTACTCACTCACTTCTCACCCGATCGGCAATTAATATCACTCTCTCATAAGAACCATAGAAACATCTTCAATCTTCGGTCTTCGGTCTTCAAATGTTGATGACGAACTTCTAAACTTCACAAACTTGACAATTTTTAACTTTTCTACTCAAATTCCTTGTTGTTTGGATTTTTCTTTTTAAATTCTTCTTTACCATGGTGGTAGCAAAAATAAACTACAATATTTTTTTGATTTTTTTGATTTTTTTTGATTTTTTTTTTTTTTTTTTTTTTTACATTACAATAAGTGAAAATAAAAATACAAATAATGAAACAACTAACTCCATGGACAAAGGACTTTATCACTCAATTTTTCCACAACTTGTATTGTCTTGATTTTATAAATTTTATTAATTCTCATCCTATTTTCTTTTCTTTGTTGCACATAAACCTTGGACTATATCAATTTTTCTTTCCATATTCTGATGATGCTCCGTTTGTTGACGATGATGTGTTTCTATGGGTCTTGCTGATTGAGAGAGAGAGTGATGCTAACGGCAAATCGGTATTTAGAAGGAGTTTTCATCTTTAGACGTCACCCTCATGATTGACAAAAACTAGCACTCAAGAGATCAAAAGTAGTCTTTGAAATTGGTGCGAAGTTGGGTAGCTCACCATTCCTACCCGGAATTGACGTACGGTGACACACACTCTAACAGCTTTTCTAGAAAGTTGCAAAAAATTGAAGGTTGGTGCCTCACTTGATGTAAATTGGGTAGTCTCCACTATGGGTGATCACAATTCTACTACCGAATATCTAAACAGCACCTAATTCGCCCTCCGGTATGGTTAAATCCAACTTTAACGCTCTAATCAACTAAGGAACCCGATTGTGTTCTCCGGTACTTCTAACTTCTGTTATTTCGGTCAGATTCTCTATGTAAACATAGCTAGAAGCATGCTAGTGACTCTAAAATCTCTAAAAGTTGGAGGTTTTTACAAAAAGAGTTTTTTTTTTTTTTTTTTTTTTTTTTTTTTTTAATTAAAAGATAAAATAAAAGACTAAAAACTCTAAATGCAAATGCACCCCCAAACCTAAATCAAACATTGTCCTCAATGTGTCACAGATAGGAAAAATTTAAACAGTCACGTACCACGAGAACTATGCTGATAAGAGAAAAGGGAAGAGATTACCGGATGTCGGCAGGAGAAAGGTTGAGCTTCATTCGTTAAGGCTAGACTCCAACATTCTCAACGGAGATCATATCGGATTAGTATAATATATGCGCATGAAGACTCAACCGATTCAAGAAAAGAAAATTTAACAAGTCCTACTGGATATATACAATGAAAATTCACCATAAACCAAGAGTCTAAAGAGTTGAGGATCAACCCAAAAGACGAGATGCAGAGACATCATCAGTCTTACACAAATATAACATGAAAGTGCAAGTAAGACTGCATATGAGAATGAGTTTCCCCCAAACCTAAACTTGTGAACAGGTGTGTTTGAGAGCACAAAATCTTGCAATTTTAAAGGTACATCATGCAAAAGGTCTAACTCAAAATGAGTATTGCTAAGAACAGGCAGACATACAATTTCCAACTGTGGTTCCCTAAGAGTGTTATACTTTGATGCAAAATAGTCCAAGAGGACTTGGGAAGCACAAAGTTCTAGGCCTAAGTTAGGCATTTTCAGAAAAGTTGGTTTTGCAATTTTGTTACAAACTACACCTAGGTTTGGTGGAGGAATTTCAATTTGTGACTCAGGAGAGAGGTTAGGTACATCTAAGTTGTTTGCATGTATAAAATCATTTGTACCATCACACACTTTCCTAAAGTCAGAAGAAGGTAAATCATGTTCATTTTCACAGGATAATTGCACAGGTTCCACATCATCATCACATATATGAATATTAGAAGAAGCATCATTCATAGGGTTCACAGAAGAGACGTCTAACGTCTCTGAACCTAAAGATTCTACTACATTTTCAAAATACACATGCTCTTCATATTCATCATCATCATCATAGCAAGAATTCATTTCTCCATTCAAAATTGTAGTATTTTTAGTGTACTCATCTACCTCTGGATTAGGTTCATATTCAATGTTAGTTGCATGAGTAAGACTAGAAACACTATTTTCAATCCTATCATTTTGTAACTCAATCAGGTTCCTTTGAAGAATCATCTTGAGTTGTTCCATTGAAGGAGAGTCTTCACTAGTGGGTATGCATTCCTCATATGGATATTCATTGTATAGTTGAGCATGAGGTTCACTAGAGAAGGGAAATTCAGACATGTTGCTATATGGATGGTCATGCATTGCATTCATTTCAAGCCTAGCATTTTGCTCTATGAGTGTCTCCATTATTGATTGCAAACTAGGAGTTGGGGGAGTATAAAATTGTTCATCTCCCCACTGTGGTGAATGATGCATGTGTGCATGGTCATAGTCACTTCTAGACAATTCGTACATTTGATTATCATGGCTTTCCCTAGACTGCCTAAAATCATGCAAAATATAACAGTACTCAGCAGGGTGGTCTAAGCCACCACATAAGGTACATGCATAAATTTCATATTGCCTAGAGGAATTAGATTTGACAAATTGCCTTTCTAAAGCCGAAACTTGAGCTTCTAATTGATCTAGAAGTGATGACTGGGTATGAGGAAAGTGTTCATTTTCAACTTTGTGGTGGATGATGCATGTGCTCATAGTGATTAGGGTATGTGAGGTCAGGGCCCTGAGAAGGCGCATAAAATTCCCTAAAATCACTATGGTATGTGGGGGGTTCATCCTGTGAAGCGTGCCCGTAAGCAAGCTCTCTAAGGGATTTGTTTCCATCCCCAGATGCAGACCAAAATCCTGTCATGATTTAGTACTCAAATTGAACTCAAAATTTAGTTTGGTTTATGTGGGCTTTGGTTTATTGGGATTTGGTTTCAATGGGATTCATTTGGTTTTGTTGGGAGCTTTGGTTTATGTGGGAAGCCCAGGTTGCTGTGGGCTCAAGTGAGATTTGGTTTGTTTGGGATTTGTTGTTTGAAGCCCAAGATTTGTGAAAACAGCACAGCCCAGCTTGGGTTGGCAGAAGTAGAGCCCAGATTGAATGGCCCAGTATGTGGGCTGAGTTTTGTGCGCAGCCCAGCAGTTTGATTGTGAGCAGCCCAGCAGCAGAGCCCAGCTTAGGCAGGAGTGGCCCAGGTTATAGTGCTAGCCCAGTTCACCGTTTGGTTGATTGTGGGTTAGCCCAGTTGTTGTGTGCAATTCTTAATGGGTGTGGGCTGAAATCTTTGTGCACAGCCCAGCAGATGGGGGCTTAGTCTATTGCACAGCCCAGTGGAACTGTGGGCTCAATTATAAGCATCCCAGTACACTGTGAAATTGTACAGCCCATATGATGTGATGTGGGCCTAGTTTTTGCTGCACAGCTCAGCTATATGTGGGCTGATGGTTCAGTTGTGCAGAGCTTGGCAAGCTCTTGCACTGGCTGTGTGCACAGCCTGGTGAGTTATGTGCAGGTGCAGGGATTGGCAGAGATTGGCAAGTCTCTCACAACTCAAGTCTGAGAGCAGCTCAAGCTCTCCACAGGTTGGCAAATGCACACACAGGGTAACACAGACTAGCTCAGGCCACACAATAACTCGGTTTAGCACAGTGGTGGCTCACAGGTATGCTCTGAGGCTCAATAGCTTCAGGGGCTGGAGCTCAGGGCAGATGGTTATGCTTAGGGTCTGCAAAGCTCAGCAGATATCAAGGCCTAGTACAAGGTTGAACATACATGAAGGTTAAAGCATGAGGAATCAACTATCTCAGTTGACCTCACTTGTCTTGTAGCTAACTGGGTTATCCAAGCCCAACCTCACAGCTACAGGGGCTGCTTGGCAAGGTATCTAATGTAACAGGTGAGTGCGGTCAGCAGGCTCAACAGGCTCAACAGGCTAGCATGCAAGGTCACAGATCAAAGAAGTATTCACATGAGCATCCTGACTAGCAGGGCATGCTCAGGGTTTACAAAGCGCAGGGCAATACAGGTGGTAGACCAAGGGCTAGCCAGGTGAACTAGCTTATCAGGGGGTCATACAATGTTCAATTACTAACCTGGTATGCTCTGAGGCTCAACAGCTTCAGGCTTTGCTCAGCAGCACAGCAACACACAGGTAATATGGGTAGCACAGCTGGTTGGCTCAGCCTTACCACATGCACCTGAAAATAACTTGGACTGACTGGGATTAATACGCAGGGCAATGATGCAGAGAAGCTATGAAACTACAAAAGGAAGCTATGATGCAAAGGTTAAAACAAGTCATAAATTACAGGGAAAGCAAACCATATGCAGGGTTGAAGTGAAACTATATGCAGGGTTATACCAGGTATGCAATGAGATGCAAATGATATGCTAAGTTACAGATGAAAGGCAGATAAAATTAACAATGCTAAGTTACTCTACAAGTTAAGTTATACTACAATGGCTTAAGTTACAGGCAATGAACTAAACGCAATGAACTGAAACTAAGTTACACTACAAAAAGCTAAGTTACACTATGATACAAATACATATATATAGGGTAGTAAAGAAAAACAGTGAAGCGAGCCAATGAACACAGGGCACGCGCCAAGTCCCCGGCAACGGCGCCAAAAACTTGGTAGGCCTCGGAATGTGTATAAATTTATGGCCTACGGTGATAACCGCAAGTGCACGGCGTCTATCGGAGACGCGGCAAGTACGGGTCGAACCACAGAGACAAGGGTGTGCTTAAGTGATCTAAGGCTTGGCTTCTTAAACTGAATTCTAGTGACGGTAACACGATTGTTGTTTTGCCGATACGGCTGAAGTGAAATGTAGTGAACCTAAACTAAGGTATAGACAGTGACAAAGGTATGCTAAGGTCTTCAATTCCACCACTAAATTCCTATTATGTGTTGAACTAAATTGAGCTTCTTGTTCCTATGGCAGCTAAGGATAAGGTGTCAATTTCATCACTTGGCTAAGGGGTTTCACCTAGTGACACTTCAATACACAACTAAGGTGCTAACCCAGAGCACTAGTTGTCTAGTTAAGCACAACTAGTCAAGGGAATTAGCCTATGATTCTAAGGATTGAGTGCAGCATTCTAAACACAAGTATAACCTAACTACAATGCATCCATGGCATTGGCATGCATTGTGAGAGAAGAGTGCTAGATGCTAGAATTGAAAGTATCTAATACATTAAACACTCAAGAACACTCAACAGAGTTTAAACACATAACATGGAATTAGGGTTTCATTGAAACCCTAACAAAACTTAAAAAAACATCAAATAAAATTACAAAGAACACAAAATTAAATCTAATTGAAGCACTGGCTAGCCCAGGCATGCTTAAAAACATCTTCTTCATCCTCTATTTATACAAGCACAATCCAAAACTAAAAACCCTAATTTTATTTTAAAAACAGAAAATTAAAGTGAAATTTCTCTCACCCACGTCGCTCCAACCGCTCCCTCTTCACAATCGCTCCTGCTTCTACAAACATGAAAACCCTAGACCTAATCCTCTTCTCTTTCTATTTCTCACTTAGTCTCTAGGCGAAACTATGAGAGAAATAGAGGGAGACGGAGAGGTGGTTCGGCCGACACGAGATGGTGGTGGTGATGGCTTTGTCGGGGAGAGGGAAGGTCTTTGGTCGGGTGAAGGATGAAAAGAGCAGAGCTCTGCTCTGTGATGGAGACGGGAGAGAGGAAGAAGAAAGAGAAGATGAAGATGAAATGGAATGCTCGATTAGGGTATAGGGTGTGGGTCGCTTCGGTGTTGAGCGGGTGCATCGGCTGTTGATGTAAAGGTTGAAGCGAGCGTAGGATTTAGGAAGTGGAGGATCTGAACGGTTCAGGGTGTAGGTGGTTCTGGTGTGAAACGGGAGCATCGGCTGATGATGGGAAGGACAGAGCAGCGAGCGTTGGATATGGTGATAGCAATCTCAACGGCTGAGGATGATACGGGCTTGGATCCGGGTCGTGGGTCGGAGATGGATAGCTCGAGCCCATGTCTTGTAGATGAGTTGCTACTCGTTGGGTTGCAACTGTTTTGCGTGCGGGCTTTGGCTATCTGCTCCATAGATGTTTGACTCCAATTCTTCGCTCTTTAGCTCCTCAGTTTCCCCGGACTTTATTTATTACCTAAAAACACAAAATTAATTAATACAAATATTTATTCTTGAAAACAAAGAAAACACAGAATCTGGGATAATATCTGATTTCTAAGCGCAAAAGATGAGTAAAATGCCAATAAAAAGGTATATAAATATGCACTATTTGGCACTCATCACTCGGTCATCCCATGCCCCTGATATCAGCGAGTATATACAACGGTTGGTTCGTGAGCGGGATGATGCCCGAGCTGAAGCCCATGCCCTTAGTTTAGCACTTACTGCTTCTCGTTCCGATATTGTACGTCTAGTTGAATCCGAAAGAGATCTTGAAGTGAATATGTATAGAATTTCGAAGGGGATTGAGGGGATCACCAACGAGGTCAATCATATTCTCCATTTGGATTCTATGAAGCAGGTAGAGTTGGATGGATGTAAATTTGATCTCGAACATTGTCTTCAGGATTATAAAAAATTGTCCGATGAGTATGATTTCCTTGATGAAGCTCGAGATGCCATCGTGAACAAATACGAAATAGCTTCGGCTAATGTCGAAGGTATACTATCGTTTAGTGGTGTGTAATGGTCTAATTCCTTTTTCTGATCAGAATGTCTTATTTTTTGCAGAACTCGAGGGAAAGCTTCTCCTTGCAGATGAAAAATTTGAAAAGGCTCAATCTGAGCTAATCCATCAACAGGGTCGGACCCATTACTTTGAAGGGTTAGCTGGAAATCTTGACTTAGCTTCAAAGGAAACTGCCTAAGAATTGGAGCATCTTCGATCATCGTTGTCTGCCGCCGAAATGAAGCTCTCCACGTTCACCTTTATAAATATCACGTAAGCAGTTGTCCGAAGAAGTGAATAAGACCATTACCAAGATTGAATCGGATCTTCAAGCCCAGCCTAATCTTAGGAAATGGAAGCGTCGCCCTGTTGCCTGAACTTCCCAAATCTGTCTCTGATTCATCTTTAGGTGGCAGCGTTCCTTCCTCTCAGAGGGTGCGATCTGATGTGCATGATACCCCTTCGGTGGAGAAGTAAACTTTTCTGATGTTCGTGCTGATCCTTCAGGGAAATAGGAATTTGATAATTGTTGATCATGCTGCATAGGTTTATTTCTTGTGTATTTTTGTAGTTTTTTGCTCCGACGCTTGTAATCACTTTTTATGAAATTGATCATCAGACTTCTGCAATTTCAATTTCAAAGTTTTAGTTGCCTTTTCTATTGTCAAAAGAAAAATATTTTGAGAAAGTTATGTGAGTGTTATGTAATAACGAAGATATGATTCCTCGTTATTCATTTAGGACCTGTCACCCCGTAGGCCAATCCCTGGCTAGAGGATTACCTTACGGTGGGGGTCAGTGCAGTGTTCTCAGACATGTGGTGATTTATGTACATTATTTACAAACACCCATTCCGCCGAACGCTGCCTTGTTTTTAGGTTGGGTATCTCTTTCTGCTGGAAGTCTTCCCCATGGTCGTACACTCATAGAAGCTAATAGGGGTGTCCTAAGAGATTGCATATGGTTGATTTCCCCAATATAGAGCCCGACGTAGGGCTGTTGTTTGAACATTGTTTTGAACAAAAAATAAATATGCTTCGATTGATATGGTGAGGTCTGCTAATCCTCGTCCAGAGATAGAAACAAAATTTTCCCCATTTCTTTTCTCGTTGATATTGCAGTATAGTTCTTAGCACATACTGCCCTTCTACAAAGTTCCTAAGCTTTACTCTTTTATTGTACTCTCTTGCTAATTTACGCTGGTAATTCTCCATTCTCTGTAACGCCGCTTCCCTCCTTTCCTCTAGATGATCGAGTCTTTCCAACATCATATCTGAGGTGAGATTCTTTTCCCACGCCTTGGTCTTGGTCGTAGGCATGATGATCTCAGTTGGGATTATCGTTTCAGCTCCATAAGTGAGCATGAATGGAGATTCTCCAGTTGCTGACCTTCTCGTAGTCCGGTATGACCATAGCACATTATGTAGCTGCTCACACCATCGCCCTTTGTGTTCGTCCAGGGTTTTCTTAAGGGTCAAGACGATGGTCTTGTTGGTAGCTTCGGCTTGTCCATTTCTCTGAGGATAGATGGGAGTAGATTTATTCTTCCTGATTTTGAAGGTGTCGAAGAGCATGTCGATGTTTTTTCCTTGCAATTGCTTCTCATTATCAGAGACGATTTCTGTAGGGATGTGTGGATGGGGAAAAATGATTTGCTATTTTTTTAGGAAAGTGAAGAGTCGAGCGTGCTGTCGAGACTCCTCGACCGAGCAAACTGCTGAACCTCACACAGATACAATGCAAAGGGAGTGCTTAGATTCGAGAGATCAATCTGTAGGACTCCGGCCTAAACCAAGTCAATGGTCGTTCCAGAGTCAATTCGGTCACAAAGAGGGAGATGGGTTGATCTGTAAGAGGGAAGCTGAGAATTGTGTGGTATCAATAATGATCAAGGATTGTGGATGTGTTGAAGGTTTCTGCAAATTGATGAACTGCTGAAGTTGAGTTCTGTGAATAAATTTTTAATCGAATTGTTGACGAATGATGATAATTATCTATTGTCCTCGATTTTAGACTTATTTATCTTGCAAGAATGATGAACACCCTGATCCCTGTAAGTGTGACAGTTTCTTGAGTGAAAGAGTGGGAAAGTGGAAGATCGTGGTGAAACCAGTTCCAGGTCGTGCGGAGACTTAGTTAACCGTCCACCCACTACTTTGCTAACTCCTTCAACCGTTGCACGACTTACTCACATTCTCATCGTGGATGAATCCACGTGTCGTAGGCCGCCAGACCAAAACCGTAATTGATATCCCCCCATGTGACGTGATTGATGTCTCATGAATCGTGGAGTCTGCAAGATAGACGTGTATTTTATTAGTCGATTGTTGACTGTTTAGATAGTGAATCTAAGTTTTGTTGAGTTGAGCATGATTGGAGAATGCTCAGTGATTCATGGATTTGAACGTGTTAGTTCTTATGTTTATGTTGATATTGCTCGTGTGCAATTATTGTAAATTCGAGCGTCTAAGCAAGTATTGCTCGATTCGACGAATTACTAAAAGTTAGGCAATAGAGCGAGTATTGCTCAATTCGACGAATTACTGAATATTGATAGTTGGATCAACATCCGAGCAATTAAGCAAGTATTGCTCAATTCGACGAATAAATTACTGAATATTGCTAGTTGGATCAATATTCGAACAATTGAGCAAGTATTGCTCAATTCGACGAATTATTTATTGGTGACGTGACCCAATAAAATATTAATTAAAATATTAGTAGATTACCAAATATTATATAATTAATCCGCGTGTTGTTTGCTGGATCAACATAAATTTATTTAGTGTTTGCACTTGCTCAGAATGATGATTTGTTGAGCGTTTGTTCGAAACCCTAAATTTTGATCAATTGCTCATTAATTAACGAATTACTGAAAATAGGTCATGAGCGAAGGAGGGACTGACCACATGAGACTATGGACGTCCATGTGATGCCTAATTGCTCGAGTGAGCGTACACCAGGGTCCTGAGTTGACCGGTTGGTTGGTGAAGGAATGACGATTAAATGCTGGTTTCATCATTTATTGAAATAGTGCTCGATTGAGCATTGGGTGATAAGACCTAATTTATGGAGAAGTGAGGGACCGGCCAAGAAGGAATGAAACCGGCCCTTGAGGGTGTGGGACCAGCTTATGGTTGATTTAGCAAATCCCAAGTTGTTTGGAAAGAGTTTGGACCCAATATGAGCAATTGCGCAAATTAGGTCAAAACTAGGAAAACGTGTGGAACCGGCTTGTTACAAGCCTTAGAGCCGCCCTTGGTCGGTAAAGGGAGCATGAACGTGTCTCCATAATGCCCATGTCTCAGTCCTGAGAGTTTCGGTAATTTTTGATGCGCGTTTGAGCAATATCTTGGATTTTCAGAAGAGTTCGGTCTTTGACTGAAATCCTCGATTTTGCTCGAATGAGCAAGTCCATTTGATCAATATTCCGTGAATATTAAAATAATAATATTTTAATATATTTTCGTGAGTAGCCTATTCGGTCATGTGACCATGTTGACTTTTGGCTTTTTCATGGTTTGAGCAATATTTGAGAAAATATGGAGAAACCACGATTTTGCTGAAACGGGGAAGTTTCATGAGATGAGAGAAATAACAATTTATGAAGGATTATGGATTGCAGGGTGTGGGACCGGCCACGGCTAGTGCATGGCCGTCCGGCTATGTTTCCCGGTCCAGCGACACCTTTCCCTATTTTATATTATTATTTCTCGTGAATTCACGAAAATACGGGGAAACCATGAGTTTTGCTCAAACAAGGAAAGTTGCTACATTGAGGAGTCTTCATGAGTTCATGAAAACAACAAAATAAGGAAAAATAATGGAGGAAGCATGGGACCGGCCACGGCTAAGGCATGGTCGGCCGGCCGGTGGGCCCGACCCATGGGCGCTTCTCCATTATTTTAATGTTATTATTTTCTCTCTCCTATTTTGTGTGGGATCCTCATTTGTCCATATTTTGGATGCTCGTTCGCGCATTTGGGTGCTCGTTCGTGCATCATTGTCGAGTACACTTGCACCATTTTATGGGGCTTACTCAGTGGTAGTCCAGATGCCCGATTGTTGAGTATTTATTACTAATTTATGAAATTCAGTAGAGAATGATTCATGAAACTGAGTAATAAAAGTGAGTAGTTTTTTATTATCAATCCATAGGATCAGCTGTGGATTCGACCATGAATTTGGAATAATAAAACGAGTATTACCATTCCATGGGATCGTGGATTCGACCATAGAATCGGAGTAATAAAAAAGTAGTTATTACCATTTCATGAGATCAGCCGTGGATTCGATCATGAAATCAGAGTAATGAGATTATCTATTACCATTTCATGAGATCAGCCGTGGATTCGATCATGAAATCAGAGTAATGAGATAAAATAGATTATCTTCTAGGAATTCAGTGGTGAATGTCATGGTAGAATTAATCTATTACAGAAGGGATATTAGCCAGCTAAAGCGTCATATCCATTCTGAAAGGTGCATAGTCAGGAAACCGCGAGTGTTGCCGAAGTCCTGGAGACGTTATTGCTCTCAATCTTACGGAGAACCGCCTGGATCTATACACGGTCTCTCTACATAGTCAGGGAACAGTGAGTGTCACCGACGTCCTGAAGGCGTTATTGCTCTCAATCTTACGGAGAACCGCCCAATCGTTCTTCTATGTAGAGGGGGGTCTCTCTCATGTAGTCAGGGAACAGTGAGTATCACCGACGTACTGAAGGCGTTAATGCTCTCAATCTTACGGAGAACCGCCCAATTACGTTATTCTACATAGAGGGCATGATGAAATGCGAGGTATCGAACGCTCAGCTAGTGGAGGCCTTTCGAAGCATATTCATCATGGATCGTAAAATATGAATCATCACATGTCTGAAAGCCGTGTCAGAAACACGCAGTATCATGATTTTACGATTTTGTCCTTTGTTGAAAATCCACCATTTACAGGATGCCAAACCTGCATATAATGTTTTGAAAATGAACGTGAAGACGTCTGCGTCCCTGATTCGTGCCAGTGCTTTTGCTTCCACCCATTTGGTGAAATAATCCGTTGCTACTATTAGGAATCGTCTTTTGCCTGTGCCGGTGATGAAATGCCCGATGATGTCGATTCCCCATTTAGCAAAAGGCCACGGGATTCCTACTGAGTTAAGCTTGGTCGTCGGTACATGGATCTTCTTGGAGAAACGTTGGCATTATTCGCACCTTCTATCCATTCTTGCGGCATCTCATATCATGTGTGGCCAGTAGTACCCCTGCGTCTTGGCCTTGTCAGCTAAGGATCTCATGTCGCTGTGGTTGCCTGCGTCTCCATAATGGATGTCCTTTAGGATACGATGGCCTTCCTCTCTGGATAAGCATCATAATAGGGGGCCAAGGAAAGATTTTTTGTATAATATTTCGTTGCGAAGCTCGTATCTTCCTGCCTTGGACTGAACTTTATGATCCTGCTTGACATCTGAGGGTAGCGTTCCTGATTTGAGGTAATGGTGGACTTCTGTTCTCCAGTCTTCTTCGTTACTGAAATTCTCATCTTCGTTGGCTCTTGATACAATATCATCTTTGGTGAAGTCATCGGTGATATCTTCCCCTACATCATCTTCGGTAATTTTCTCTCCCACGTCGTCTTCACGATTGGTCGCAGAGAGGGTTTGATGTGGGATGATCGAAGGTTCGTATACTCTTGCTACTTTGATGGCTTCCACATTTTTATCTTTTAACATCGATGAGATGTAGGCCAAGGTGTCGGCATGTCTTAGATCCTTCGTGCATAGGTGTCGAAATTTAATGTTTGGTATTTGTGAAGCCATAGTTTGAACTAGATCCATGTATGCTGACAGAGTCTCATTGTAGGTATTGTACTCCAACTCTATTTGTCGAATGACCAGCCGTGAGTCGCTGGTTAGGCGTACATCGGTTATTCCTTTTTCTATGATCAATCGAAGGGCATGTACTACGGCTTCATAATCTACGATGTTGTTGGTGTGCTCCTCAAATTCCAATCCTAGTGCGTGCATTATTCTGTCCCCGGTGGGTGTTGTGATTACGATCCCTATGCCTGCTCCTTCCTTATTTCTGGATCCATCGACGAAGACTTCCCATCTTCTTTGGTTTGAGGGCTCGAGTACATCCTTCGGATCCTTTCCGTCTTCTTCAACTCCCGGTATGTCCTTCACTTCTTCGTCGTTATCCAGAGGTAAGTCTGCCAAGAAATCTACCAAGACTTGCGACTTCTGTGCAGTTTGGATCTCGTGGATGATGTTGAACTGCTCCAGTTGTGTATTCCATTTTGCTACTCTCCCTACTTTGCCGGCATTTTTGAGAACAACTTCTAGTAGTGCTTTGCATGGTACCCGAACGTAATGAGTCATGAAGTAAGTTCCCAGCTTCTGGGTTGCCCATTCTAAAGCCAATATGAGTTGCTCGATCTTCGTGTAGTTCCTTTCTGTCGCGCTAAGGGTTTTACTGACATAATAGATCGGCTGTTCAACCTTTGTGTTGGTCTTGACCAGAACTGCGCTGACTGCATCTTCGGTAGCTGCTATATAAAGAGCCAGTACTTCGTTAGGATAGGGCTTTTGGAGAATCGGGATTGTTGCTAAATATTCTTTGATCTTCTGGAAGGCTTCTTCGCATTCTGTGGTCCATTCAAATTTGGTTCCTTTTTTGAGAATGTTGAAAAAGTGTTTGCATTTGTCCGATGACCTAGCGATGAATATTCCTAGTGCCGCTATGGATCCATTGAGTTTCTGAACTTCCTTCAAATTTCTTGGGGATGGAATTTCCACGATTGCTTGGATTTTAGCGGGATCAACCTCGATGACCCTCTTCGTTACTAGGTATCCAAGGAACTTTCCTGATGTGACACCAAAGGTGCATTTCTCTGGGTTTACCTTCATGTTGTGACTTCTCATTGCGCCGAAGATATTTCTCAAGTACCGATGGTGATCCTTGCGTAATTTGCTTTTGACTAGCATGTCGTCGACATAAACTTCCAAAGTTTTCCCGATCCATGCCTTGAAGACAGCGTCAACCATCCTCTGGTATGTTGCCCCTGCATTCCTTAGTCCGAAGAGCATTCGGGTATAACAGTAGAGGCCATGCGGAGTAAATAATGTTGTATGTTGTTGATCTTCTTCTGCTAGGGCTATTTGGTTATATCCAGAATATCCATCCATAGATGATAATTCTTCGTATCCTTCCACAGCTTCCATTAATTGATCGATGCTTGGGAGAGGGTAGTTATCCTCCGGGCAAGCTTTATTGAGGTTGGTGAAGTCGATGCATATTCTTACTCCGCCGTTCTTTTTTTGGTACGATTACCATGTTCGAGATCCACGTAGGGTATTTTACTTCCCTTATGAATCCCGCCTCCATTAGCTTATGAAGTTCTTTCTCGACCGCTTGATGATATTAGGGTGCTATCTTGCGCAACTTCTGTCTGAAGGGGTTGGTGTCGGGCTTTATCCGAAGTTCATGTTGTATGACCTTTGGATCGATCCCTGGCATATCTCCTATCTTCCAAGCAAACAAATCTGCGTACTCCTTGAGTACGATGATTAACGACTCTTCCCGATCCTCATCCATCAAGGTCCCTATCTTGATCATCTTGGGATCTTCTTCTGTTCCTATGTTAACTTCCTTCGTGGGATTTACTGGCATGAATGTGGGCTTCGATTCCCCCAGGAGGGGAATGTTCTTTGATTGCTATTTGGTCGGCCCTTCGATCTCCTTTGCCCCTGATGCGCCTGCTTCGGTGGATAAGGTGATGTTGTCCTTCGTCAGACTCCTTCCTGAGATTTCTTCAAGATAATGGTCAATTTATTTGTCTTTAGCGGTCGCTTTGCTTTTTCTTTTTCGGGCTTTACAGTGCTCTTCTTGTTCATTGTTAAGTTGGTTTTGTATGGCTTGACATTCCCGTGCAGTGACCTGATCGCCCTTAATTTCCATTATCCCTTCAGGTGTTGGAAATATAAGATATTGGTGATATGTTACTGGTACTCCTTTGAGTTTATGTACTCCTTTGAGTTTATGTACCCACTTTCTACGATGATAGCTTTGTTGAGGGGAGGGGCGTCTACTAGCATAATATCTCCTAGAGGCTTCGATTTTGTTGGAGATGCGGAGTTGATGTTTGAATGGTTGTGAGGTCGATTGAGACTCGTGGAAGACAAAGATGAAATGATGCTCATGCCGTGAGCTTATGGGCGTGGGTTCATGGTCGATAAAGGCCTGAGCTTGTGAATTGAATGGAAACAACAATAAGATGGAAATGGGTTCTCATCATTTAATGATCCATTGAAGATGGAGTGGACAAGTCAAAGAGATAAAGAACACAAGAATGTGTTTTAGATTGAGAAGTTAATGGGTTTGCACTTGGTTGTGGAATGTAATCGTAAAAGGTGACATTGACTAAGAGATGGCTGGGCAGAGTGTGTGCTGACTGGTGGACTGATTCTCCATCAATTAAGATTGTGTTGATGGCTTGAAATGGCGGCTGGTCTTCTAGTGATGGCATTGCATCCTCAGTGAGGGAAATGGATTATGATTCGAGGCGAGGAGAATGGTTGGAATTTGTGGGTAGGAAGGCGGGGTTGTGCGGCTAAGGATGGTCGTGTTTGCTGTGAACTAGGGGGCCATGTTGGTGTTAAGAGATGGATGTTGGTCGTTTCTTTCATTTCCTTGCAACATCTTGGAACAAAGATCGAATGCAGGTTGTCACTCAGTGAGCCTTGTTATTCTGATGAGGGTCCATGATGTGTCATTGTGGCGAGGTTTCTGATATGGAGCCCATGAATTTCCAGGGGATTGATTCTAGATTTGTTGATGGCGACACCATCTATGGAGCAGCTTGTAGCATAGATAGAGGAGATGAAATGGAGGTTCATGTCAAAAGTGAGTATTGAAATTTGGCGATACAATGGCGGGGTTGAAGTGCTGGATGGCTAATCCTAGAATTGTTTTCAATCTCTTCCCTATTTGAGCAAGATCCGGTCGAGGCTGATTAAACCTTGACTCAACTCAGGAGGGGCCGTTGGCCGTCTGGCAGTAACAAGAAATCGATAGGTTTCTCACACATGGTTCATGAATCTTTTTGGTGATGGACTTTGTAATTTTGGAAGTGTGACTATGGGGCTTTGAAGCGATTTCTACTAAGGGGGATTCGTTAGTTTTGTCTCAGTAATTTATTGATTATGATTCATGGTTTTATATTGTTTTATGATTTGATAGTTTGTTTGGTTGAGTCATCAATCCGGTCTACTCATATCTAGAGCTATATTAGGGCTTTGTCTGGCATTGTCTCTATCCTGATTTTTGAGTAGCATAAATGTGGGTAGTGCATGATATATCCTACTAGTCACATATGAATCGTTTGGGTTAAATCTTAGTGCTTTTACATTTGGTTGCCTTGATTGTCCTTATTGCTTTTAGGGAGTTAAACTTAATTGTGGCTACGCTTTAGGTTGCTTTCTAGAAAAATTCACATATGCATCTTTTAATGTGGTTGTGATGAAATCAGGAATTGGCGGGATACTCTTGCGATCAGTATCCTAGGACTTTAATAAATGAGAGATTAAAATTTCAATTCTGAGTCATTTTGATAATTCAGATCTATCCCGTGACCAATACTTTCTCCTTATTGATAAATTTTATTATTACTTTGCTTTCAGATTTTATTTTTATTGCTTTGATCTTCACTAGAAACTGAAAATTTGCATAACAACATAAGCCTCTCTGTGGATGAACTCTTTCTTATTGCATACTACTTTATTTTAGTGAAGCAAGAAAGTGAAATTATTTTGCAATAGCGTCCATGACTTGTTTGCGACACCATCGGGATAGCTCTTGTAAGAACAAGTCTTGGAAGTAGAACACGAAGCTCTTCATCAAGAAGAAGGAAGAAGTTCCATTCGTAGGAGCCACTAATTGAAGAGGAAGAAACAATGGGTGACAATGCAAGAGGATTTGGCTTCTCATAGGCTTGATGCACAATGGTGTATCCAAACAAGCTCCACTTTTGAGATAATATCTCCTGGAAGGGTTTGAAGAAAATCTTTCTAGAGAGGTATTTTCTGCGTCTAAGGCCATCTCAAATTAGCGAGATTTGTGGAATAAAGCAACATGTTGGAGAATCATTGTAAATGTTGGGAAGTGAGAGATTGGTGGCAAGTGTGTTAAATCAAGTGAAGATATCTCCTTTGAGTTTATGTACCCACTTTCGGCCGATGATAGCGTTGTAGGGGGAGTCGTCTACTACACTGAACCGGGTATTGACTTTCATTGGTCCGGCTTTGACTTCTAGCATAATATCTCCTAGAGGCTTCGTTGGGGCGCCGTTGAATCCGTAGATGGTGTAATAAGAAGACAACAACTTCTCATCATTTAATTCCATTCGCTTGAACGTGTCGTAAAATAGGACATTGACTGAGCTACCTCCATCAATTAAGATCTTCTTCACATTGCATCCCGCTACTGGTAGCGTGAGAACTAGGGGATCGTTGTGATCTTTCATATCTTCCTCAACATCTTCAGCATCGAATGTCATCGGCGCGTCCATCCATTGTTCGTGTTCGTCCACCTCGACACCATCTATCTTGTACAACTCGCAGTAATCCTAGAATTGTTTTCTCAATCTCTTCCCTATTTGAGCAGTCAGTGAGGGGCCGTTGGGTTCAGAACAAGAAATCGCGTTAAGCGTTCGATTACCCTCGGAAAGCTGGACTTGCTTGCTTTATTTGGCCCTATCGTCGGTCTATGCCTTTTGGATGTATTGCTTAAGGTCACCGGCATCAATCAATTTCTAGATCATTATCTTGAGATTATTGCATTTCTCAGTTTGATGCCCGTTGAAGCAGTGATATTCGCAGTAATCCTTTGACTTCTCAGATCTAGCTGGTTGTTACCCCTTGGACCAAGGCCATTCGAGATTTTCCCGATCCTTGTTCTCCTTGAGGATTCGGACGTAGCTAGTGTTGAGCTTCGTATAAACTTGATCCTCAAACTTTCGATCATTACGACGGTAATCGTTCCTTCGTCCTCTCTTGTCATCATTGGAATGTTCGGCCGGGTTGCCTCTTTTGGATCCGCTGGATTGTTCCACCTAGGGGTGTACATCGGGCCGGGCAGGCCAGCCCAAGCCCGATTATAGCACAGGCCGGGCCGGACGGGCTTGTAGTCCTTACTACCCGTTAAGTTTAACAGGTCAGGCCGGGCCGGACAATAACAAAAATTTAATGCCCATGGCCCGTCCATACTTGTGAAACAATACAGGCCAGGCCAGGTCGGGCCGGGCAGGCCTCGGGCCCAAGAGATAATTCAAAATTTTAAAGTATATATGTTTGTTTTTTTGGCTTGATGAATGATGATATATCTGTAACTCGTTCAAATGATAGTTCAAGCAATTCATATTCATTACTGTGAAATATAATTCAGAATTTTCTCTAACCCCAATAAATTGTCCACATATGAAATTTAAGTTCTTGAGAAATCCATCACACTAGTAGAAAACTTTATTCGAGGCTATTGGCGATCAAAGCAGGCCGGAGTAACTAAACAAAGCTACGGCAAAGCTAACAGGATGGACTCCAATATTTGAACAAAAACCCGGGTCCGCCCACTTATAATTATCGGGCAGGCCGGGCTAGCCCATGACAGGCTGTCGGGCGCCCATGGGCTCCTTCGGACCCGGGCGGTACATGGCAGGCCGCAGGCTTCCGGGCATTCTGTACACCCCTAGTTCCACCGAGTTAGTCCGATGAGATCTTTGCGTCTGTGCCCTTGGATTCTCCCACTGGATCTCCTCCAATCTAGCTTGTTTTTCGATAACTACACGAAGGTCTCCTTCGGTCGTGGGGAGACTCCCATGAATCTCGACAAACAGAGGGCTCATCCTATCCAATCCCCACTTATAGCAATTGATACTGACTACCGGGTCTACATTCCCTATTGCTTGACAGATCTTGTGCCACCTATCAGTATATTCCCTGATGGTTTCCTTGTATGCGACTGCTAACGAAAAGAGCTTGTCCATTCCTGCGTTGACGGCCTTGTTTTACATGTAAGTTCTTAAGAACTTGTCAGTGAGATGGCTGTAGGAGTCTATGGAATTGGGCGGTAAGTTATCGAACCAAGATAGGGTCGATCCTTTCAAACTTGAAGGGAAGTATCTGCAGAGGACCACATCGTCCTGATCCCATCGGTCCAAAGTACGATTGTAGTACCGAAGGTAGGCTGCGGGGTCACTGGATCCATCGTAGCATTCGAAGGCTGGGATGGGGAACTTCTGAGGAATAAGAGCTTTGGCCAAATATGCAGTCAGCAGTGTAGTGGTTGCTTCTCTCATCACTTCCTCTAGTCTTCCTCCTCCTTGCCTTGTCTTTAGTTGCTGAATTTCAGCCATCATTTCAGCACGAAGGTTATCCATCTCTAGCTGGTGGTCCTCTTTAATAGTAGATCGTCCGGATCTTCGGTTCTCACTGTCGAAAAAGTCTGAGTCGTCAGGAATATAGTCTGGATCGGATAATCTGTTTCCTCTAGTCGTTCTTTGGTTTAACGGTTCGGGATTGTTAGTGTTAGCCACTACCATCCTTCGGTCTTGATTAGGTGGTGGCGCCTTGGAATTAGCTTCATCGTGTACATTCCCTACTTCGTTGTTGTGGGCGATCCTGTCTTTGAGCTGTTGGTTTTCTTGTGCGAGTAAGGCCACTGCATCTGCGTATACCTTCTGGCTTCTCTTAAATTCTTCAAGCTCTGCCATCATTTAGATGGAGTGGTTCGATCCCTGGTTCGGAGTTACTACTTGTACTTGCCCCCCGGCGGCTACAGTGTGATATTCATCAATAATCTGTATTAGAGGGACCGGTGGATCAGGGTCGGGGATTGGAGATCCATTGGTTGTTGTGCCGGTTGGTTTGCCATCAGAAGAGGTTGATCAGTTAGCAGCGGTTGATTTTGCTCGTTTGTGAGTGGCATCCCATAGAGGGGTTGTTGCATCGTTGATTCCGCCATACCTTCTCGTTATTCGTTTGCCCGAATTGTCGCTGCTACTTTGGAAGCACCTGCTTTGGTTGCTGAGGCTTTCAACACTGTTGCTGCTGCTGCTATTGCCCCGACATCCAATGGCGTCGTACTTTCTGCTCCATCTTGTTTCTTGTTGGCTGTTTTAAGCTTTTCGCCCTTTTGTTTGCTACGTGTCATAACTGGAGTTGTTCTTGGTGTTTCTTTCGATGATGCTTTGGCTTTTCCCACATCCTTTGTTTTTTCCATCTTCGATTTTTCCTGCAAAAATAACACGTTGTCGAAGAAACAATATCCGCGTGGGTTTTGTTAGCAAGGTTAATTTCAAAGAGAGGGCTGGGGCCTCAATGTGCATTTGATGAATTTCGAGAAAAACGCAGATTGAAAGAATGCACATCCAAAAACTTTCTCAAGGGAGAATGTCGATCCAACAAACGCAGATGTAGATCTACTCATGGGTTCAAAAATTCTTTACGAAAACGGCCAGATCAAGGGATTTTACATATGAAAACGTAGATTCAACGAAAATCTGTTAGAAAATGAATGAGATGAATGTTCTCTAATAAAACGATTGAAAAAACGAACGCAGATCTGGAGGGTTTTTGTAATAAAAAAAAAGGAGGATAATGATAAGTTACTCAAAACACTATTATTTGTGGAATAGTGTTGGGAGTCAAAAAAGGTACGGTCACAGGGAAAGATAAATCTTTTACCGGGACAAATGTCCCTGTTTCTAGCGCCAAATTGTAAGCACATAAGTAACGATGATGAACATCGTGCTCACAACTAATGTTTGTATTCGTAGAAATGCTAAGATAAGTGAAATAAAAATTACAGTGTACGTAAGGAGAAGAAACTCTGAGTCTTCGGACTCGTCATCGTTTCTTCAATAGACAGATGATAGTGTAAATCACAATAAGCAGGAAATGTAAAGCATAAATGTAAAGTGACACGATGATTTACGTGGTTCGACACTAAGGCCTACGTCCACGGAGGTTATGGTTTCACTATGCTTCTTATGAGGTTACAATTGACAGTCAAATGACTTTGAGATAAGACCGAAGGTCTGGGAGACGAATTCATACCTAAAATCTTACTTTATTCCTCACTATAGTTCTCTCTCCTAACTATAGTTCTCTCTTTTGTAAATTGGTCGACCTTTCTTCATTAACTAAAGGGGGTATTTATAGGACTTCTGTGTGGGGCCCATTCCTTTGTCTCTTTAGAACCTTATCTTCTTGGTTATAGTGCTGGTACCGATGAAGGATTCGTGGTTGCCCGATCCTCTCTAACGGTCGTATGCTGGCACGATGCTCATCCTCTTCTTTCTCCATAGAATTATTGACACGTGCCCCTTATCTTCAACATTAAATGCGGGTGGTTGGGTCAGACTGCATGCGTGAGACAGCTGTTACTGCTGCTGTCACATCCTCATTAGTAGGCTGTATCCTGTCCGTCCATCTTAGATCCGTCTCGAGATGGGGTAAAGTGATAGTTAGATCTTCTATAGTGCTTCTCGGAACTTCGTTTATTGGGTAGCCCCAAATCTTGAGACCGTAGGATCCATTCGGGGATACCGGCGTGTCGATGGATGGCAATCCGCCTCTTTGGTGTTGCAACGTGCCATTAGGATTTGATGTTATTGCTCTGTTTTTTTACACGTGTAATTCTCTTTCCACGTGGCTAGTTGCGGAATTATGTGTACACAATTATCTCTCTGTATTGCTAATTTTTGGTGTACTGTGCAGTGCTTACTCATATTTTGATTGGACATCATATGCTATCTGTGGAATGTAAACTAATGAAATGGTATTAACGGATACAGAATGCATGGGCCACTACATTTTTGCTTACATGTAATAATGCACTTAAATAGTCAGAAGTCTAACCATGTTAAGAATGGAAAATGAGTTAAAGAGTCAATTTGAGTTAAGAAAATTTTTAACCAGGTAATAAGCGCATCTGGTGTAGTGGTATCATAGTACCCTCCCACGGTACTGACCAGGGTTCAATTCCCTGGATGCGTATTCTTTTAAGGAGTCGGTGCTCAGATTATTGCTAGACTACCAACTCCTTCCTTGTAATATTTGACTCTGTTTGCTTTTCAATAATAGCCCCCTGAGGCATCTTTAATAATAATAATTACATGAATTGCAAATGAAACATCCCTCTGCACCTCCTCCAATCATTCCTGCGGATAACCCCTCCTCAAATGCATTATATGTGGATTCTAAAAGTGTTTTACATGCTTTGAAGAGCTTCCCCAAAGGAATAGCATGTGGGAGAGATGGTCTTAGAGCCCAACATTTGTTGGATGCCCTAAGTGGTGCAGCTGCAGCTGTAGCAGAAGACCTCTTACAGTCTATTGTGGGGGTTGTTAACCTATGGATGGAGGGTAGATGTCCTGCCATTCTTGGTGAATTTGTCGCAAGTGCACCATTTACCCCTTTGCTCAAGCCAGGTGGTGGATTGAGACCCATCGCAGTGGGCACAATATGGAGGAGGTTATGTTCCAAGTTGGCTGCCACTTTGGTGTACAAAGATTTGACTACATACCTTGGTAATCATCAGTTTGGTGTTGGGGTACCATGTGGTGGGGAAGCCATCTTACACTCAGCAAACAAGCTTGTGGAGTTGAAAGGCAGCCAAGATAATATGACCATGATGCTCGTAGACTTTACCAATGCATTCAACATGGTGGACAGGACTATTTTAGTAAATGAAGTTCGATCTAAATGTCCCAGCATTGCAAGGTGGGTCGAATTTTGTTATTCTAAGCCGGCTAGATTGTATTATAACGATGTAGTCCTATCATCTGCAAAAGGCGTCCAACAAGGTGACCCATTAGGGCCACTTCTTTTTGCTCTTATACTTCATCCACTTGTAATGCAGATTGCAGATGAGTGTACTCTTGACCTTCATGCATGGTACCTCGATGATGGTGCCATTGCAGGCGATACAATGGAGGTTGCAAAAGCCCTTAGAATCATCCAAGCTGAAGGTCCTGCTAGAAGGTTGCACTTGAATGTCAGTAAGACAGAGATATTCTGGCCAACTAATGATCCCAGAAGAGAAGCACATGGTGTTTTCCCGCCCGGTATTAGCAAACCTATTCATGGTGTGAAATTACTTGGTGGTGCCGTGAGTCTAGACTTGCAATATTGCAATGATTTGGTGGAAGGTAGATGTTTGTACCCTATTAAATTAGTGTACGTGCGAACCGCACAAACTATTTGATATCGGTAAAATATGGTTTATTGTGGAAACCGGTGGGTTTATTGAGGAAACCCACATGGATTATTATGGAAGCCCAATACTGTTTATTGAGGAAACCAACCCGTGGGTTTATTGAGGAAACCCACATGGCTTATTATGGAAGCCTGGATTCGGTTTATTGTGGAAACCGGTGGGTTTATTGTGGAAACCCGCATGGCTTATTATGGAAGCCTAACCCGGTTTATTGTGGAAACCCGCATGGCTTATTATGGAAGCCTAACCCGGTTTATTGTGGAAACCCGCATGGCTTATTATGGAAGCCTAACCCGGTTTATTGTGGAAACCGGTGGGTTTATTGTGGAAACCCGCATGGCTTATTATGGATGCCTAACCCGGTTTATTGTGGAAACCGGTGGGTTTATTGTGGAAACCCGCATGGCTTATTATGGAAGCCTAATCCGGTTTATTGTGGAAACCCGCATGGCTTATTATGGAAGCCTGGATTTGGGTTGTTAGGGAAACCAATGGGTTTATTATGGAAACCCACTAGGCTTATTATTGAAGCCCAAGTGTCTTGAATAATTATTTATTTATAATTATCAATGATATTTGAGATAAATGCAGGATCTAAATAAAGAGGATAGTTATCTTAAATACTTATAATTATTATTTAAGATAAATATCTATTTAAGATAAATGAGGATTATGGTAAATATTAGGGTTTATCATGAATCTGGATGTTATTTGAGGTTTATACAGATGAGGGAAGTTATTAGGATAACTATCAAAACCCTAAAGCTACATCTATTTCTGCCTATATATAGAGGCTAAATCTCAACACAAAAGGTACACAATTTCTATTCCTTTTCTTAACAACCTACTTGCATAGAACTCTTGTTGATTTTAGCATCGGAGTGTCTTTGCAGGTACCCCCACCATTTTCAATCAACAATTCTTTGGAGAATCTAATCAACGGCGGCGATTCGATCATCATACACACATCTCGAAAATTGTGGGGGTGATTAATTTTGCACCAACATCTTTTGGCGCCGACTAAGGGGACTACGAGTAAAGATCGTGTTCTCCAAGTGAAAGAAATTATTCCCAAACGATTTTTTCTAAAAATAGGGTTTCAAAATCATTGTGGGCAAAAAGTTGCAGAAAGTTTCTGAACTTTTCAGAAAAGTCGCAGGAAGATCATAACCTTTCAGAAAGTTGCAAAACGTATCGCAAATTTTCAGGAAGTTGCAGAAGATTCACAACGTAACTGAAAGTTGCAGAAGCTACAGAACACTTTGAGAAGGTTGCTGGAAGGTTCAGAACTATTTCATAGAGTTGTTGAAGATCCGAAAAGTCGCAGAAAGTTCTGCCAAAGTTGTTGAAAGAAAATCTAAAAGAAACGAATGGAGGCATCAGGTGCAAATCAACCTGAGATGGATGTGGATGTACCCGCTCGGAACCAATCGAATCAGCAAGCAAATACTCGAACTTTGAGAAGTGTTGTTGTCCAAAACTTCGACGAAAGGGATGGAAGATCGACGTCGATGTCATCAACAGCATCAGACTCTCGTTCGCGTTCTGAGGGAACTGCTCCAAGGGTGAATTACGTGATGCTGAATAGATCACCACCTCCGGCCACTAGCAGGAGGGTTCGACAGCAAGGGGAGAATTCAGGTCGACACCCAAGCAGCCAGGCCCTTCGAGAGGAAGATGTTGCTAGCAGAGGCGTGCGGGCTCGAGCTAATAATCCACCTGTTGGTCAAGCTAACGCCATGCCTGCTGAACAGACCAACGTCCTACCTATAGTTCAAACTAATCTCCAATCGGTTACTCAAGAAAACAACCCTCAAGCTCCTGCTACTCAGCATAACCCACGAGTTGAACTGGGGAACATCACACTGGTAACGCCTATCGATTTAACAATCCGTGAGCGATTGCAGCAACTGGAAAGAGAGAACAAACGACTCAAGGTCGCGTTGGAGAAGAGAAGAGAGCTGGAAACGCCAGCTATCTCTCGTTCTGAAAGTGGAAGGACAAATCACCTAGAACCAAATAATCCACGAAGAAGAGACAGAGTTGTTGATGATCGATGGCGGAGTCGGGACGATGGAAGAGGAACTGAGGAGGAAAGGGACCGTAACCAGAGTCGTGGTCGTCGTGGTAATGACATTTACGATCGTCGTACTCCTAACAACGATTATTATGGAGTCAAAGAGGTAGTCAAGCAGGGACAAGTCGTATGAGGCATGGACGGAGAGTAGATCGAGCTGATGATGAGGTCTAATGCTAATCTGCGACCTATCGATGTTTTCTATTCCTTTTGGTCGATTTGCAATGCGGAATCTGGTGCTTCAGGTCAGAGATTAGAGATCGACCAACACTGCACCAATTTACTTCAACGATAAAATCTGATGAGGAAGTCGATAATTTATACATTAATCAAGTAATCTGCACATTACACCACCAAAAGGAGACTTCAAAATTTCAGCAAGCAGTATAAGCGGATGATCACGGACGCACTAAGCTCGCCCCCATCTACGCTGGCAACGGGAGCACAGATCCCTAGCGCTTTCCTTGCAAGCGACAGACGACCAACGACATCACGAAAGGGGTGCAAACCCGAACAACGACATTTAACGGTAATAAACACATGGTGACCACCACACTGTTATAGGATCGACTATGACAAGGTTCAAAGATCGGTGATGCAACAAGATCAAAGATGAACAACATAGCACAGGTCCGTGACGTGTTACTTCACAAGAATGTAACTACTGAACTTTATCTTAGAAGCTGTAGCACAACGACATGCACTTAACAGCAACGGACGTAAAGTACAGCGAGTACCGCAAGAACTCAAAGATCGTCTATCCACGGGCAATATCGGAGATAACAACAGTGGATACAACTATGGCAGAAATTAGCAGCGCATCGCAGTTCTACCATACAAGAAATGTGTGAGAAATAACGCACAACACCCAAAACCAGCTGCAGTCCAACAAAGGCCCGACAATGCCAAGTCTGTATACGCTTGTAGGCTCATCAATATCTATACTTTTGCATGAAAGTGTAGCTGTGAACGCACCGGGGAAGCTGGAACCTTTTATTTTGCATCTTCACACTAAAGAATCCGGATCAAAAGACCTACAAGATCTGCTCATCCTCGAGTTTAACCACAAAAGAAACAGAGATAAGTGTTACAGAAGTTACCCAAGCCGAGCCGCCAGAGACGAGCCGTCAGAGCCAAAGCATCATCTCTGAGCCAAGTTGTCTGAGTCGAGCCGAGTCGAGTTTAAGCTGCCAGTGAGCCAAGCTTTGGCACCAGGATTTCTCAGCCCCATCAAAAGATGCCATCGGATTATTTCGCCCCACTGCTTGGGCTTGGGTTTGTTTTTCAATTTTGTTTCCTTAATATCTCCTTCGTTTCACATCGGAATTGGGTGAATTTGGGCTCGTTGCGATCTTCTTTCAATTCCCTACTACATGGAGACAAAAAATTTATGTTCGAGAAGATTTTGTATGCATTTTGGGCAGCAACATGATCAAGTTCGAGGTTAGCAACATGATCGAATACAAAGTTTGTTATATTTGTTGCTCGAGGTTCGTCAGCAACATGATTAATTGAAGATAAGCAAAGAAATCAATGTTGTCACATATGACTAAGGGTTCGGAACTGAAGGACACGCCACACCAAGACAACATTTTGAGGGCGATTCCAAAAGCAAAAATCACGATGAACCCAGAAATAAGATGGCAATGGAAAAGATATCATAAGCCCAGATCCATCTAGAAAGTGAGGATCAGATATTATATATAGATCTAGTTCCTGCTTCACATGGGGCGTCTTTGCTATTTGGAAATATCTCTACAGATATTGGGGGCGGCTAAAGTGACGCCTAGCATGCAATCAAAACCAACATGGTTAAGGAAGTCAAACAATAGGACACATCATTTTCAATATCACTGGAAGTAATGGGGGCGACTAAGGTGGAAGGAACGAACACCTGGGGAGGTAAGTCTTCCCCGATTACATTATAAATCAAGTTTATAATGACAATTGAGAACACATTTTGCATTTATTTATTAAAGAAATACGTGCAATGTCTTTCTATAAAAGAGGAAGACAAAGACGAAGTATTTTGGTTATTAAAGGAAATAGCTACCATGTCTTTCGAATAAAGAGAAAGAGAAGAAGAAGTGTTTCAGTTAAAGGTGAAGCTAAAAATGAAGCGAAAGGAGCGAAAGGCAAATATTAAAGATTGCATGTATTTATTAAAGAAATATGTGTGATGTCTTTCTATAAAAGAGAAAGACAAAGACGAAGTATTTCGATTGTCAAGTAAATAGATACAATCTCTTTCTAATAAAGGGAAGGAGAAGAAGAAGAAATTGTTTCAATAAAAGATGAAACAAAAGGAGAAAACGAAAAGCGAGGTGGAATGAAAGAAAGGAAATGTATGACGAAAAGCTAGAGACAGTCAACCTGTACACCAGAGATTGTCGTACATTCATTATTCGCAGACACACGAGCATTGAGTCGGCAAATTATAGGCCAGTACGGGAGCAAATGGGCAACCAATGTGCCTATAAAGTTACGGGAGCAACCTGCATTCGAAGTGAGGTATGTTCTCAAAGTCGAAGTTGATTTATTAATTTAATCCAGATAATTTTTCTATTAAAGAGATAAATTGGAGTGTTTTTCTATCAAAGAGAAAAACCAAGGAAATGCTTCATTCACCATAAGGGTGGGAGATGAGATTAAAGAAGATTTCCAAGACCAACACTTAGGTCATATGTTAGCTAATGGAAGAGCAAGAGAACATAACATGCCGATCTGTTTGGCATTTGGGTAATTACTATATGGAGTTTTAAGTACATTATTGGTACTTTGAACATGTTTGGTGATTTGAGATGGTTAAGTACATTTTTGGTACTTTGAATTATCAAGTCGAGCTCGGGGCGAGGCCACACAACATGCTGGCCAAGGCCACGAAAGTTTATCGGATAAGCAGCATCTGGCGAATTTGAACGACCCGAGAAGGTTAGTTCTATTGATTTTCTTAATCCATCAACAAGTTGAGAATTAAGAGGGGGCGATGTTTGTACCCTATTAAAATAGTGTACGTGCGAACCGCACAAACTATTTGATATCGGTAAAATACGGTTTATTGTGGAAACCGGTGGGTTTATTGAGGAAACCCACATGGCTTATTATGGAAGCCCAATACTGTTTATTGAGGAAACCAACCCGTGGGTTTATTGAGGAAACCCACATGGCTTATTATGGAAGCCTGGATTCGGTTTATTGTGGAAACCGGTGGGTTTATTGTGGAAACCCGCATGGCTTATTATGGAAGCCTAACCAGGTTTATTGTGGAAACCGGTGGGTTTATTGTGGAAACCCGCATGGATTATTATGGAAGCCTAACCCGGTTTATTGTGGAAACCGGTGGGTTTATTGTGGAAACCCACTTGGCTTATTATGGAAGCCTAACCCGGTTTATTGTGGAAACCGGTGGGTTTATTGTGGAAACCCGCATGGCTTATTATGGAAGCCTAATCCGGTTTATTGTGAAACCGGTGGGTTTATTGTGGAAACCCGCATGGCTTATTATGGAAGCCTGGATTTGGGTTGTTAGGGAAACCAATGGGTTTATTATGGAAACCCACTAGGCTTATTATTGAAGCCCAAGTGTCTTGAATAATTATTTATTTATAATTATTAATGATATTTCAGATAAATGCAGGATCTAAATAAAGAGGATAGTTATCTTAAATACTTATAATTATTATTTAAGATAAATATCTATTTAAGATAAATGAGGATTATGGTAAATATTAGGGTTTATCATGAATCTGGATGTTATTTGAGGTTTATACAGATGAGGGAAGTTATTAGGATAACTATCAAAACCCTAAAGCTACATCTATTTCTGCCTATATATAGAGGCTAAATCTCAATACAAAAGGTACACAATTTCTATTCCTTTTCTTAACAACCTACTTGTTTAGAACTCTTGTTGATTTTAGCATCGGAGTGTCTTTGCAGGTACCCCCACCATAATTTTCAATCAACAATTCTTTGGAGAATCTAATCAACGGCGGCGATTCGATCATCATACACACATCTCGAAGATTGTTGGGGTAATTAATTTTGCACCAACAGTAGAGTTGAGAAGTCTGTACATTTAATGAACTCCATTAAGAAGCTAAAAGACCCATAAAGTGAGTTGCTTCTCTTGCGCAACTGCACTGGGGTGTCCAAGTTGTATTTCACGTTGCGTACGACTTCTCCCTTGGAACTGCAGTCTGCCACAGCATTATTTGACACTCATCTGGTTCAATATTTGAGGCACTTGGTGGTTGGTGATGGCGCTGGCTTTGGGCAACTACAACAGAGAATTGCTACACTTCCAATTTCATATAGTGGATTGGGAGTACACACTATGGAAGACACATCTAGGTACTGTTATCTTGCTTCCTATGCTCAAACTCAATATTTGCAAAACACTATGTTGCAGGGTGCATTCATTTCAGAACCTGGAAAGAGTTTCCATCACGCATTGCAGGCATACATTCAGGTTTGTGGTCTTCATCCTTCTGATTTTGATGTTAATACTGCTGCCCCCCCATTTCATGAAGTCTTTGGCGGCTCGTTATTTTGCTGTAATCAAGAAGGATTTGCCCATCAACTTTTCGTTATCCGCAAGAGATGCTGCACTCTGGCAATGTAATAAAACTGATCACGCTATGGATTTTCTCAAGGCTATACCCATTCAGGGATTGAACCAATCTATTGGGCCTCGGCAATTTCGTGCAGTTTTGAGCTACAGATTAGGTATTCCCATTTTTGCAGCTGACAGTTTGTGCCCTTTTTGTAAAAGGGATATGGACATATATGGTGATCATGTTGTTCATTGTGCCAGCGAAATTGGTGGTAAGTATCAACATGATATGGTACGTGATACATTTGCAGACATATGTTATAAAGCGGGTGTTGCATCTTGTAAAGAGGTCCGTATGGGTTTCTTATCTGACTTGGTTAAAGCTTTGAGGCCCGCAGATTTGTTGGTTTATAACTGGGACAATGGCAGGGACGTTTGCTATGATGTCACAGGTACTTCTCCATTTACTAGTGCCCGAACTACTTCCTTTACCCCAGGCCAAGCAATTTCTGATGCAGTCACTCGCAATCACAATAAGTACCTCGACAAGTGCTTAGCACATGGATACGAGTTCGGGGTGTTGGCTTTTATAACATTTGGTGAGTTAGGTGATGATACTTGTGTTTTTTTGAGAAGGTTGAGGAACTATCTTGCTAGTCAAGATGCCAATTGTAAAATAGGAGGGTCACTTTTTCATAGAATAGGTACTATTATTCAAAAGGGAGTCGGTGCCCAGATTGCTAGGCTACCAAAACCCTCGATGTAAAAACTGACTTTGTAATATACTCTTTTCATAAAAAATAAAAATAAATAAAAAAGATAATAATAATAACATGGAATTAACATGGAAGGTAGTGTTAGTTTTCCCCTAGCTCAGCTGGTCATCCCCGTTCCCCAAAGTTTAATGCGCTCCAGGAGGTCCCAGGTTCGAGTCCCCAATGGCGTTATATTGCAGGAATTAACATGGAAGGTAGTGTTAGTTTGCCCCCCTTGTGACACAATCTCAGCCCCCCCTCCTGCCGTTTCGGCTCCCTTGGCTAGGTTACCCATGAGGCTCATTGGTAGGTTAGCACAGCAACCTGTTCAATTAATGTAGTAGTATGTCGTTGGAGCTTAGCTTGTTAGGCTTCCAACTAGTTAATGTAATAATCTTTATCCAATAATATAATAAAATTTTATAATAATAATAATAATAATAAAAGGTAATTATAAATATTGGAAGTAAAAATTTTAAAAATCAATAATTTTTTTTTTTTTTTTTTTTTTTTGCTATCAGGGGAGACATTTTTATTTTTCGCATTTTTTCTACATCAGCTGAAAAACAAACAACGTTTTTATTTATTGAATCAATCTTCATTCTTACTCCAAATTCATCAGAAGTGACTAACAAAATCATCTTGAATCGTAATCAATTTCTTTTAACCCGTGATACTAACCAAGAAAGGCAATTGGAGCCATTTCGTCTTGCATCAAAAATTGATGACCAATAGAAGATGAAAAATTAACATGCCTCAGAATTCGCTAATATATTTATAAACGCCTTGAGAAATCAATTGAAGTTGACATGTAAGGTCTCAGACTCGTTTGCTTGGAAATAACACGACATTCTTGTCTCTCATCTAACAAAACAAAGTTGAGAGTGGCATTTGTTTCCAAGCAAACGAGTCTAGGACCTTACACGTAGAGGCGAGTATAAATATATAAGACTTGTTAATTTTTCATCTTTTATTATCATAATCATATAATGTAGGGGTTAATATTGATTATCAGTTTTTGATTATAGCCCGAAGTGGTTGAATTAAGATTGTTTCCATAAATAAATACAGTAAAACTTCGACCATGACAATACAACAATTGATGTTGCTATTTTCATTCTCGAAAATATATAAATAACATACTTTATTTTGTAGCCTTTCTGCATAAATTGGAAAATAAAAAACATATCTGGTTACTGCGACCTTCATTCTTACTCCAACTTCATCTGAAATGATGAACAACATCATCTTGACAATCATGATCGGCTTCTTTAAGTCGTGACATTGGCTATGAAAGCCAACAATAGCCATTTCATCATGCGTAAAAAATCGGTGACCAATACTAACCCCTATGTATACATGACAATAAAATGAAATTAGCATGCCTCGGATTTTGGTAATGTATTTCTAAACACCTAAACAAAGATTAATTACATCCAATTGAAACAGACCCGGAAGGTGTCGGACTTGTTTGTTTGGGAACAAAATTGTACTCATGTTTCAGCAAAATAAAACATTGTTTTGTTAAATGAAACATTTGTTTTGTTACATGAGAGACATAAATACCATTTTGTTTCCAATCAAACGGGTCCGGCATCTGGCATGTCTATTTTAATTATTAACAAAGATTAATTACATTCAATTAAAACAGACCTGGAAGGTCTCAGACTTTTTTTTTTGGGAACAAAATGGTACTCATGTTTCAACAAAATAAAACATTGTTTTGTTACATGAGAGACATAAATACCATTTTGTTCCCAATCAAAAGGGTCTGACATCTGACATGTCTATTTCAATAATTAACAAAGATTAATTACATTCAATTGAAACATACTTGGAAGGTCTCGGACTTGTTTTTTTGGGAACAAAATGGTACTCATGTTTCAACAAAATAAAACATTGTTTTGTTAAATGAAATATTTGTTTTGTTACATGAGAGACATAAATACCATTTTGTTTCCAATCAAACGGGTCTGGCATCTGACATGTTTATTTCACTTCTTAACAAAGATTAATTACATTCAATTGAAACAGACCTAGAAGGTCTCGGACTTGTTTTTTTGGGAACAAAATGGTACGTACTCATGTTTCAACAAAATAAAACATTGTTTTGTTAAATGAAACATTTATTTTGTTACATGAGTGACAATTTTGTTTCCAATCAAACGGATCCGGTATCTGACATGTCTATTTCAATTCTTAAGTAATTAATTTAACTCAAGGTGTTTATAAATATATATTAGCAAAATCTGAGTTAAATTCTTTATCTTTTATTGTCATATATATAGGGGTTAGTATGGCCACCAATTTTTGACACAGGGAGAAATGGCTGCAGTTGACTTTCATAATTAGTATCATGGCTCAAAAGAAGTCGATTGTGGGTTTTAAAATGATTTTATTAATGTGATTTTTGGAATAAGATAAAAAAAATTGGTTTCTTTTTTTATAATAAATAAATATGTGGTTTCTTTTTTCAATTGGTGTAGAAAATATATAGAGATTATACTCTCCCAATAAATAACTAGATAAGTTTGTATCTTTTATCTTTGTCGACTGAATTTCACTGACGCCATGCGGACGCGGACACGAACAAGTTTTTCAAAAAATTAGGACGCGTACACGTGACTATTTAGATGAGGTCGTGCTACCCAGCTGTGGACTACCTATAGGCTAAAAAGTAAGGTGTGTTGTTGTATAATTACTACTATGTACAAAAATGTATCCATAACAGGACAGTTGATCAATTGCATATAACCATTACAATTAGTTCCAACACACACCATATAGCCCACGTCCTAGGAAAAAACGGTAAGGAATACCCTATAATTTCCTACTTTTGGGAGTTCATTATTGTCATTACTTGGAATTGTCAGGGTCTTGGTCAACCAAATACCTAAAAACATCTTCTAGAGATCTTAAACAAGGAAAACCCAGACATTATATGCTTATTAGAAACTAAACAACAAAATCATAATATGCATAAGATTCTAAAAGCAGTAAATGTTCAACACTATTGGCTAGAACCCCCTAGAGTCCAAGCTGGAGGTATGGCCTTAATTTGGAAACATCACTTGAAACTCACCATAGAAAGTTCAACTCACAATCAAATAAATGCCCTCATAATTGATAACTGCACAAACAAGTTATACATGATTTCTGCTTTTTACGGAAGTCCTTATACTGTTGGGAAAACAAATTCTTGGAACATGTTGCAAAGAATAGCTAACAACATTAATATCCCCTGGCTGGTTATGGGTGATTTAAATGTTTTCCTAAAGCAAGAAGAAAAAAAAGGTTGCAGACCTTTTGATAGAGGTGAAGCCGACATTTTCAATGACCTCATAACTGATATGAACCTCCAGGACTTGGGTTTCAGTGGGTATCCATTCACATGGTGTAACCAAAGAACTGATAAATCAAGAGTGAAGGAAAGGCTTGACAGGGCCATAAGCAATGAACTTTGGATGGAATTATTTCCAAAATCTTCCATCCAACATCTCATAGCTAGGGGATCATATCATGGCCCTATAGTCCTAAAAACTAACCCTGAATGGAAAGATGGAGCATACCCTTTCAAGTATTTTGGCCCTTGGATGGAACATCTAGATTGCACAAGAATTATAAAAGAGGCTTGGAAAAACCACCAACATGGTTTTACCAGTTTCTCTTTTGCGAAAAATCTCAAAAATGTGAAACATTCCCTGTATAGATGGAATAAAAACACATTTGGGGTCATACAACATAATATTGCTAATATCAAGAAAGAGATAGATCAAATGGCTGGTAGCAGCAACAGATGCAACACTAACTTAAAGAGGCTTGAGATCTCTTTGAACAAATGGCAGAACATAGAGGAAAACTTTTGGAAAACAAAGAGCAGAAATAATGTGATAAATCTGGGTGATAGAAACAGTACTTTTTTCCATAATGCTGCTAGAACCAGATATCGTAGAAATAGAATTGATGCTATGAAAGACACTCAGGGTATTTGGCTAAAGGATAGAAAATCCATTTCTAACTGTCTTACATCTCACTTCCAGAGTATGGCTACAACCAGTAATCCAACTCTAAACATGGACATGTTAGATTTGATTCCCACAATTATTACTGCCACTGAGAATGCTAGTCTTATGGAAATACCCCTTGAGGGAGAAATAAAGAGTACTCTCTTCGCAATGGAAGGAAATAAGGCACCTGGTCCAAATGGATTCCCTCCTAACTTCTTCCAAGATTCTTGGGAGATCATTGGAAAGGATCTAATTGGACTAGTGCAAAATTTCTTTGAATCTGGATATATGCTTAAGGAAATGAATTCCACATTCATCTCCTTAATTCCTAAGGTGCAGTTTCCATCATCTCCAGGTGATTTTAGACCAATATCATTATGTAATACTACTTACAAACTGATATCTAAACTCATGGCTCAGAGGATGAAACCTCTTCTAAGCAAAATCATCTCCCCGTATCAGTCTGCATTTATACCAGGAAGACAAATAAACGACAATACCATGGTAGCACACGAAGTTATCCACAATATGAGAACTAGAAGAGATACACAGGGATGGATGGGGGTAAAAATAGATATGTCTAAGGCTTTCGATAGGGTGGAATGGCCTTTCCTCCTAGCTGTTTTAGAAAAAATGGGTTTCTCCATTGAATGGCGAAAAAGAATCAACCAATGTATCTCCACCACCAGCCTTGCTATTCTGCTAAACGGTGTCCCTTGCGATTTCTTCAAACCGTCTAGGGGACTCAGGCAAGGGGACCCCCTCTCCCCTTACCTATTCATACTATGTATGGAAGTCTTCTCTAGAACCCTAATGAAAGCTGAAAATGATGGAAGCATCCATGGAATAAAAATAGTAAAAAAGGCTCCACCCATAAGCCAACTGCTTTTCGCAGATGATTGCATCATCTTTTGCAAAGCAAATATAACTGAAGCTAACAAGCTATTGCAGCTAATAGCTCGGTTCAGTGAATGCTCAGGGCAAATGATAAATCTTGCTAAATCAGGCATTTTTTTCAGTAATAATACTTCTCCTGAGCTAAAAATGGATATTACTAAAGTAATGCATGTCAGTCCTATTTCCCTAAAGGACAAGTAACTAGGGTCCCCTCTATTTACAAATAAATCCAAAGTTAAAGCTTTCAACCTGTGATTGATAGCATCAAACATAGGATACAGGGTTGGAACAACAAAACAGTAAACCCAGCTGGAAAAAGGGTTCTCATAAAACATGTCACTTCTTCTTTGGCTAATTATCAAATGAGCACCTTTTAAATTCCAAAAACCACCACAAATGAAATAAATAAAATCCAAAGGGATTTTTTTTGGGGAAAGGACAAAGAAAAATCTAAAGGAATTTATCTGAAAGCTTGGGTAGGGATATGTAAACCTTTGGAAGAGGGAGGCCTAGGTTTTGTCAACCTCGAAAAATTCAACAGTGCCAGTATCTCAAAAATGGGCTGGCGCATGATGGAGCAACCCAATAGTATTGGAGCTCAGGTCATGAAAGCTAAATACTTTGAGAAGGAAGACATTATGCATATGTCTACACTTCCAAAACCAACTGACTCTTGCGTCTGGAAAGGGATCCTCTCAGGTATAGCTAACATCCAAAAATATGGAGAATGGGAAGTTGGCCCTGGAACCAAAATCCACATTTGGAAGGATAATTGGGTAAAAGTCTTGAATGCACCTCCAACTAGGCCAAACAGCTGCCCAGAAGGGGTAGAAAAGGTGGCTGATCTATTAACTGAAAATAATCAGTGGAATAGATCCCTTATCTACAATCTTTTCCCACATAATATAGCTGAAAAAGTAATACACACAACAATAAGAGCTAGACATGAAGATAAGGTAAAATGGTCTCTAACGAAGGATGGTACATTTTCTGTCAAGTCTCTATACAATAAATTGACACATAGAGGTCAGTCCAGTTCTCAAAACAAAAACTGGATGACTATATGGAACCTTGGGGTTTCCCCTTCCATCAAAATCTTCTTATGGAAAACTGCACACTCCATTCTCCCAACTGGGTAAAGAATGGGAAGGCATCTGCACTACATAAATGTTATCTGCAAAATCTGTAACTGTCAAAATGAGTCTCTAACACATTTGTTTATCAACTGCCCCCTGATTCAAAATGTTTGGAGGGAACTCCACTTTGATACTTATGATGTTTAATCAACACCTGGATTTTCATGAATGGCTCACCCACTTTCTACACCACAATAAACAGGGAGAAAACCATTACAGTTGGGATGAGTTATGTGCTACTGTCATATGGCATGTCTGGAAAGCCAGATGTGACCTAACCTTTCAAAACAGTGCTCCTAACCCAAAATACATCGCAATGGAGATTATGGAATACATGAACTTTCAGAGGGCGGCCAGAGACAAAAAAAGGAAAAATTTGTTGTATGTGGACTTCTCCAGGGAAGATGTAGAACAACAAATCATTGAATATAGAAATGCTTGGAAAGCCCCTAAGTTGTTTACTATGAAAATCAATGTAGCAATCTTTACTAACCATACAACTAACATCACTGGTTTGGGAATGCTCCTTTTTGATCACACAGGTAGCTGCAGAGGAGCAAGGGGATCAAACCTTGGCCAAAGCTCCACCGAAGCCATAAAAAGGAAAGCTGCAACTGAAGCCTACAACTGGGCAGTGGAACTAGGAAGCAGAATGGATTTTGAATCTAACTCTTGCCAACTAATAAAGCTGATCAGAAATAGGTATGCGGAGAAGATAGGAGCCAGATTTACTTTAGCGTATGATGGAAAGGAACTTTTTGAGATCGGCAACTGGAGCACGATCAATGACAGAGATAATTAGATACCAGTCAATTTAGCTAAGCTCAGCTCTAACTGCAATTTTCACAGACAATGGGATCAATCCTCTATTCAATACCTGATTCCGATTATCTTTGGCAATATTAATCTTAGTCGTATTAGATATTTGAACAACAGTATGCTAAATTTAAATTATGAAAATGTATTAATGAACCATGAGAGGACTGGCAGTCTGCTCTGCAGCACCAGTACTCAGATATTGTAGGTCTTGAGGTTTTATCCTCCTTTCTTATTTAAAAAAAAAACAAAAAAAGTATCCACACATGATTTTTTTATTTTGGAGACGAATGGACAGATAAAATATGTGAAAAAAATGTTATGTCATTGTCATCAATATGAGTCAAATTGGTGCTCTGTTTCCCTTGTGTAATGAACTGTGAAGCTAGGTTTCCTACCGGGATTTTGGTTTCCTACTGGGATTTGGGTGATTTGACAATTCGACACGAACGAGCAACTGAGGAGCATGGGATGTGACCTTACTATAATCAAATGAGTGTTTTCTGTTGCAAGTTGTTATTGTTCACTTATGCGTATTCAAGAATCAAGAGCTTGGTTTTCCTTTCTGTTTAAAAGCTTGTTTTGATGGGTTCACTAACAATCGACAACCAAAAGTCTGAGATTACGAAAGAGACTCATAAATGACCAGTGAACATCGCCTTAGTTCTTTGATATCAACACATAGATCAAGTATCAGTTGCAGCTTATCGGTGCAAGTGAAAAACTGCCCACAAGCCAATTAAACTGCTGAGGCAAAACAGAAAATCACACTTTGATCAGCTGAACCAGATCAGCTCAAAATTTCATTGATTTGTGAGGGTTGTCATCAACACTGCGGCCTGACTTAATACGACATTTTGCCTTCGTTTTGTCAGGCTTCATTATTCATTCCGATCAAAACAGATAGTCATCCTTAAACTAGGTTGTGTCTTTTATTATTAGCAGAAGTTCTTAATGCAGTTCCAATGATACATCGTTATTAGTGTTATTGGTGACTGCAAATAAAATGGAATTGAGCTCAATTACATAAACAACAGGGGTAAGAATTTATATAAGGTGCAGAACTGTTTCACATAAGATGTGCTACAATAAACACACCAAATGAACAAAAATGATTCGGAAATGAAAAATCAATAAAAACCTTATATGTGAAGTCATTTCTAGATATCAACTCATATTAGCATCAAACCTTCAATACATTTTCTCCATGCAAGTACCCGAGTTAGGTGAAACTCACTGCTTTTTCCATTATTCTCCCCGCACGGCATTCAAGTCTCTAGATCTTTTCTTCTTTGGGTCATATAAGTTCAACCTGTCTGATTAACAACAACGCATAGATTTTAGCTCAAAAGATACTTATAATACAACTTAAGGAATGAAGACTTTGACACGAAAAAGGTCCTAAACAGGTAACTAACATAAATTCATATATATCTAACAGAGTTCCAATTTCTGTAAAACAAAAATAGGATATGAATTTAAGACTTTCTATAAATAAAATTCAGTACCTACCTGGAAATGCTCACCTTTATAGATCCTCACACCAACATGATATTACATGGACTGATGCATTCAGTGCTGTGTTAATAAAAACCTTCTCAAAAAAAATTCACACAACCATAATGGAGAAGCATGTTTTTCCCGACGAACTTCATTCATGACAAGCTTAGACCCTTCAGGACACCTGTCTCGACTATTCTTGAAGTTCCATTTCATCGATAACTGAGAGCTGCTCAAGTACTTTGCAAAGTCTGTCGCAGACAAATCCCGCAGGCCTCAGCTATATATATACTAACAGTTAAAGTGTTGAACCATGCTATATACTTCATAGTGATAAAGAACAGGATGAGGAGGCTGCCCAACTACTGACTTCTCTGGGGTAGTTGACAATGTCATTTTACTAACCAGTGCAAAGAATCCACATTAGAGCATGTAAAGTTAATATCAGAAGAAAAAAAAGCAACAGACGTTCCTCCTCACGATTATGCATGAGTGATACAGGGATGAGTTTAGTAGGCATAAACCTCCACTTCAAGCTTCATAGCTTGATGATAAACTTTAAGCTCTTCATCTGTCAAAGAGTTGCTTAGCCAATTAAGCAATTCTCAGTTTGCAAAGTTGAGGCCTGAACAGAAAAGCCAGGAGTTTAATAAGCCAGTTACGAAAAATAATCACTCACATCAGATCTAATTTGAACTCAAAAGGATCAATATCTTAAAATCAGAGTATCTATCAAAAAACTCGTCGAGTCGGTGAGGTCGTTTATTAGGACTGGTGACTGGCTTAATAACTTCGCAAGTGTGGCAGAGAGCCACATGCATGGCGTTATAGCACCAAGAACATAAGCACCAATGTTCACTTTCTCAGCTGGGGTCGGAATTTCAAGATGCATATCTAGATTACCAGATACAGTGGCTAAGAAGTAACAGGAACTTAACATATTTAGGTGTCACAAAGTGATGAACGGTCTCTGTTGTAGGGTCTGGATCGCGTTCCTAAAATGAAGAGGTTCTCTTCACATTATTAAACATATATCTGTAATCTATTTGAATGGCATAAAATGTTAAAACACATGCATTAAGAGAATCTTAGGTACCGCGCATATAAGAAGTAAAACCAGGTATCACTTTAATCTCACATGACGTAGTTTATATGAAGCCAGTGTATTTTTTAAAAAAAAAAAAAAAAAAAAAAAAAATCCTCGACACTCTTTTGGACATTTTGGTTCAGCCTGACACCTTTGAGCTCAAAAGAGGCCAAAATATTAGCCTTGAGGCATTTTTTGAGGTTTTTTGTTCGTATGGTGTTTAAGAATAAAACCATAGATATGTAAGTGTCGAAGTCTAAAGAGAACAAAGGTGGAGGCTGTAGCATGCGAACAATAGTGACTAAGTATGTTTACTGCTGTACTTTAGTCGTATACTTTTGGGTTTGATATACATATAGTGTGTTATTGACTATCATGATTTGTTAACTCATATAAGCTACGGGTTATGTTTAGTTATGTTTATCAGTTATTTCCCTTGCACTTTCCTTTCACATTGCCTCAACGTCTTTCTAAATCTTATTATCCATCTTGTTTCCTTTCTGCAGAACTATTGTATATGTCAACTGTACACTAGCACATCACCTAGATTTAGTGTACAGATCTGTATCTAAATATTAGAAGAAAAGATGCGAGGAAGTTACTACAAGGGTGAACAGTACTTAATGTTAGGATTAAGCTTCAAGTGTCAGTTTGGAAATAGATAGCGTATTTTGACAAGACTTTATCCGAGTTTAAACGTCTCGAGAAATTGCACAAAACTCCACAACTGATAGACCTATAGCACACTAATTTGAAGTTAATCAGGAAGTCTTGGCATCTGACAAGGAAAACATGGTAAAGACCAAGTATACCCTGCGTATCCCAGTCTCTCTTAGAAAACGGTGATGGCAGTAAGTATCTCTGTTCCTGTTAAGGAACTAGATGATAATTATAAAACATTCAAAGAGAATAATAAACTGACTGGAAGTTACTCTACAGTCATCAAAATAGCCAAAAAAGACTGAAATTCATATTAACCCTAACAAATACCTTATTCATGATATTCTTGCAGCGGAACTGAATTCATCATAAACTTACTTGGATGAATGAAGCATCCCATTGGAGTTCTTGTGTTACATTATTCCTGCTTTCCAAGATTGCAGCCTTAACATCATTATGATGACTCTCTACAGATTCTAACATTATATCATAACTGAAAGAAATACCAAAAACAATAAACCTTGACGGAATTCACTTGTTGATTTTTCATTGTTCGAGTTCCCATTGTTCCTCAGTAGCTCAGAGGTAGAGCGGTTGGCTGTTAACTGATTGGTCGGAGGTTTAATCTTACTTGGGAGATTTTATTCATTCTAAAAACTAGAAGCAATAAAGATAAAACTCAGACAGAACGTAAGATGATAAAGAAAGTTACGCCTATACAAAAGCATCAAAGAAATGACCGGGTTGAGTAACGTCTCTCTTATGCAAATCTCCAGAAGTCAAACAAACATTCAGAGGTGAGTACAAGCAGTACACTACTTCTTCTTTAAAACCATTTATGAAACATGTACATGTGAAATCCATTTCTTTTTCTTTTATGATTTTGATCAATGGAGTAGTAATGAGTAGAGAATCAATCACCGGAGAAGAAACCAGGCTTTCTTATTCAGTTTGACGATTTAGTTTTAAGCAATGAGGAAAAGAATGAGAGAGTTTCATAACAAGGTGATGTGACGGACTTATATATAGTTTGTTGTAAACAAGTTTTAGCAGTACATTGTAATTCAACGTGTTTCACATGTTGTAAACCGCAAAAGTCAAAAAGATATGTGCTACATTTAGTGGCTGTAAACTGTAATACACAATTTATTCACTGTCTTTGAACTAACACGGACAGGCTATCAAAGTATTGAAACTGTTGGTCCGCAATAAAACAGTCAATCATGAGCAACATACCTGAATGAAGATTTTTTTCTGCACATTTCCTTTGACTGTTCCACCACCTTATGCACTTGGCAATTGCACCAGGAAGCTGAGCAAACAAATCCACTTCCGAGCAATGCAGCGTCCAAAGCCGGTTTGCATCGTGGCATTGCTTGAAAATGAATTGTTTACCACTAACACCATTCAGCCCAATAACAAGAACAAGGTCTTATGCGATTTCCCATCCCGCATCAAACCATAGAAGCGTGAAATAAAAATAAAATTATTAGGTTTCAAAGGTGAGAAGAGAAATTAAAAAAGAAAAATGACTTGAAATCAGAGAGAGAACCTCAAAATTTTGGGGAACTCAAAGTGGAAGAAAAAAAAACTAAAATACCTTAGCAAACGAGACTCTCCCTTGAAACCCTTGCTTTGGAAGTGAAGGAGAAAGGGAAACAACAGTACAGTACAGAGTCTACAGACTATACAGATAATAAGTTAGCTACAGATTTTTGGTTAGTGACTTGATATAGGCCGTCGTCATAATTAATCTGGGCAGACACTTAGTGGCATTTCAAACGCTTGGGTGGGCCCTATTGTAAGTGTTACGCCTCACCTGCGCTTGATAAGTGGGAACTGGGAAGGGAACATTTGGTTGATTGCACCAGCTATAGTTAGAAGCTGGTGAGTGTGGTGTTCGAAAATCCTCCCTCAAAGGGGGAATGTGTGATTGCATGGAAAAGAACTTGGAAATTTTGGTTTTCATTGAATGCAATTTTATTAGAAGCTCAAGAACTCATATCATGGATACAGTAGAAACTTGCATTTGTTTCATGGATATTATGTCTATGTTTTACAAATACATCATTAGGCCCCTTCTATTACAACAATTGTGTGTGCTATACAAGGGGAATACCCTGTTTAGTCCCTTCCCCATTGTTCCTAGAACAATGCTATTTTATTCATGGAAACTTGTATTTTTGCGAATGTCAGACCCATGGTTGCTGGTAAAAACTTTGTTGCAAAGAGAGTGGTCAAGTTACAAGTGCTTTTTTCTTATGGTCAAGTTACAAGTACTTAAATACATGTATAACCTGCTAAATTTCATTGTATCAGAAAGTATAACCAAATTAGCTCACTAATGTCACAGGACTTCCTACTGATCCCTTCATGTATTTCAAGTATCTCTGACAAAATGGCCCATGGTATCCCACCTATGCCTAATGAGAAACATCCTGTGTACATTAATCTGGAGAAAACAGCCATAGAATATCTTCAATCTAGTTCCTTGCTCGGACAGGGGTACCATTCTGTAGAATAATTCTTACTCCAATTACAGTAGATCCTAGGTATTTTATAGTTGAAGGAGAACTAAAAGAAGCAACATGTGCATCGCCAGTAGACGTCCATGATACCTTTCACCCACTTACACAACACTAATCACAGTAAAAGCTGGCAATGACAAGATATTTAACTGCAAAATTCTATTCGAACACAAAAAGGAAAGGAGATAACTCGGAGTCACACCATTACATAAAATGCCATACTAATTTCTTGGCCCAGAAACTAATGCTCATAAAGAAACCTCACTTAGCTTAGTTCAGAAATTAAAACTCAGGAAACAAATGAAATTAACAAGCATTCATAAAGTTGGGAATTCTTCACAGTAGTTAAAACTAGTGAACAATTGCAATCATTTATCAGAAATGAGAGCAGAGTTACAACATTAGACTGATTTACCCCAATGACAAACAGGCTGCTAAACTGATTTATATACGTACATACCATTGTTAATCTGGATGAAGTTCAATAAGAAGCAACTTGAACTGATCAATACAAGCCTTCATGAGAAAAAGCAAGAAAGCTCTTAATTGCTGAAATCACCAAAGTTATATCTACAAGCTCGGAATTCAGTCGTAGTCGTTAACATCATCCAACATAGAGTTAGAATCTGTCGAGCTCCCTGTATCTGTAATGACTGTTTCACCTGCAGTAATAGGCTGTTTTGTAATCGATGAAGGAGGACTAGGAGAAGTATCTTTTCCATGAAAATCACCATTTATAGAGTCAAAATCCTTCGAACTCACTGAATCTGCAATGACAGTTTGTGCTGCAGGAAAGGCAAGAACAATAGGCTGCTGTGTAATCGACGGACTAGGAGTAGGAGAAGTATCTTTTCCATGAAATTCATCAAATAGAGAGCCAATTGGGAGAGTAAGAATCTGTTGAATACCATGAACAGCAATGGAATCACTAACATAAATGTCTGGATATAGTAATGGAACATCATTAACTAACAATACATCGCCAACAACAGTGAATGTCACGGTAAAACCCTCATAGAGCGTCGGCACTGTAATTTCTCCATACAAGACTAGGTTAAGCATATCTGACGCTGTGAGTTTGCAGGGAAGAAAATGACGATGAAATACAGATGAAGAACTGAAATTCATCGAGAATGGATCCAAAACTGCATCAGTAGGTGCGAAGACTGTTAACTTTCTTGTTGGATCTGGTAATTGAAGATCAAGAAATGAAGCCATTACTGAATAACCTAGCAACCTCATCACAGATGGAGTAATATTAGCCATCGAAGAATTTGAAGAAGAAGAAACATCATCTGGGAATGGATTCTTGCATACAAGATCGAACTTAGGGCTTGGAGTCGGTGACAGCTGGAGAGTAAAGAAATCTTCAAAAGAAGGATCAAAGAAATGATCAATAGCGAAAATGGTTAAAGATCCAATATCAAGAACAGCGGAATCATTGATTCTAACATTGTTAATAGACATTTGATCAGTTTCTCCTGGTGATGTGGTAACAATCAAGGTTCTATTAGGGGTCAATGTAGGAATCTTAGTACCATATGGAAGTGATTTTAAGGATTTGATTGTGAATTTGAGTGGTGAGAAATGACATTGAAGAAGATTTAGATTCGGTTGTCCTGAATTTATAAAAGCAAGATCAGTTGGAGCAAAGATTGTTGCTGTTGGTGATGGGAATATTAGGGTTTGAGCAACGAGTGAAAGTGTTAATGACATGGATACGAAACCTAAACCAGAGAGAGTTTCAATGGCGGTGGTGATGATTTCAGAAGGAAGAATTGGTACTGAAAGTGGAAAAAGTGTGAATAGTATCAGTGATGCTAAGAAGAAACTCGCCATTAATGAAACCTTTCAGAAGCTTTTTTGTTTCTAGGGTTTTTTCTGTTACAGAATGAGAATGAGAATGAAGAAGAAGAAATTGGGGATTTATGCAGTGAGAGAAAAAGTTTGGGCGGGAAAAGGAGACACGTGGCTGGATTATGGTTAATTGAGAAGGTGAGATTACGGTTAAGAAAGTTGTTATTTCTGTAACAAGATTACGAGTGTGTTAAAGAAGGATTTGGCAAAAGTGACGTAATTACCCTGGCATCATTGGTTGATCCAGTCTGATCTGGCTTATGGTGTTTTTTTTTTTTTTTTTTTTTTTTTTTTAATTTATTCAGAAAGGCAAGAAAAAAGAATGGGGACTAAGCCAATACCTCAAAAGACAAGAAAAAGAGATAACAAAAGAAAACGAAAACGCGAAAAAACATGATACAAACTATCGAAAGCTATAAACTGGCAGGCCTGACCTATCAATTCCTAGAGCAGAACGAATAAAATTTAGCGGCTCAGGCCACCATTGAGACCCTGTAGAAGCTCCCCATTTGGCTAAGAGATCAGCTACTGCATTTCCCTCTCTATATATGTGGGAATATCTAAATTGAACTGTGGATAAGAACTTCATACAGTTAGCCCAGTGCATTGCTAGTCTCCATGGCACCAAAGAATAATCAAACAATGCTTTGATAACATGTATCGAGTCGCATTCAAACCATATGCCTGACATACCCTTTGACCGAGCAATTCTGAACGCATGAATTGGGTAATTGTATTGATCGCCCAAGTGAATGTGCTCCGGAGTTTCTTTTCCTTTTTTTTTTTTGTGTAAGAAAGTTGCTATTTCCGTAACAACTAACAAGATTACGAGTTACTTACTGTAGGAATTAGAAAGTTGTTACTTACCCTCGCCGTTAAAATTGAAAAAAAAATTGAAAAAAAATTGAAAAGAAAAATATTGGGCACATTACGGTATGGTTTAAGGACATATGGGCCCGAGAAGTAAAGTTTGGGCAACAGTTTGCTTGGTTTGGTTAGGTGTGAGCAAACAAATCGATAGATAAATATTTAAGGTTGAGCAAAAAGTCCGGAACCGCGGATTTCACCCGTATCCGTCTGTAAAATTGCGGGTGAAATCCAATCTGCAAGATCTATGGATCGGACACAGGTGAAATTCTCAAATCCGCACTTTTAGCGGTTTGGTTGCGGTTGGACTTTGAAATCCGCGGATTCACCCGCACCGTAGGGTACAAGAAAATTTTGATATCTTATTGATGTCGAACTTATTTGAATGACTGATCTTTGAATGACTAATCTTTGAATTGAAAAAACTAATCTTTGAATGACTGATCGAGGTCTGACTCTAAGATATGAACGATAATGTACTAGAAATTAAGAGCCGAGAAACTTAGATGTGACTGGTTTAATGTCATGTATTTACTGATCAATCATTTCATAAATATGAATCGTGACATCATCTTAAGTGGAAAATTTTAACGGGTTCCCTTTTTCCGCTTTCCCACTAAGAAAAAAACCCAAAAGTGATTTCATGGCGAAAATTTCTATCACCGAGCAAACCTAAGGATCACCTGGGGCCAGGGACGGGCCTAGCAATGGGCTAACCGGGCTATAGCCCGTCCCAATTTTTGGCCCAAAAAAATTTTTGTGTAGGAAAATTTGTTGAAATTAGTTTTTAGCCCACTGATATCTTTGGTTAGTCAAAATAATCTTAGCCCAAGTAACTTTTGGCCCATGATCTTGTTTGTAATTTGAAATTTTCTTCATTTTATTTATTTATTTTCTCATTTTTTTTGCCATCAAACTTTAAATTTCTTTCTCCAATCATGTTTTATTATTAATTTTATTGTACTTTAATTTTGTACTTGTCTAATTATCTAGTGTTCTATAAGAAAATTTTAGTTAACTCCTAAATATGAAACTCATTCCAAAAAAAAAATTGCGGCGGGCTTTGGCCGCACTTTCCGTTATTCATAATCTAGCCCTACCCTACGAACATTTATGGGTCCGTCCCTGCCTGGGGGACAAGAGATTACGAGCATGGGGATGTAAATGAGGGATCCAATGAAGGCACAAGAGGTTGTTCTCGGGGGAGAGGTTTTTCCTTCATTTTTCTTTGTCTAGAATTGTTCTGTTTCTGTGCAATAGGATGATAATCTTCTGGGATTTTTTTTGCTAGGCCTGATCTCCTTAATCTATTAGTATCAAATCTTGATCTTGTTTTATTTCATATGATTCCCAATTTTATTTGAGTAGTTCTTCTTTGAGGTTTATATCTAGGGTTAGCAATTTAGGTTTTTCTTTTGTGACCGTAATTGATTCTGAAACATAAGAGGGTTTTTATTTTAAACAGGGGTCCTAATTTAAGTTTGCATTATTAATCCTCTTAGATTTATTTTCTTCTATGTTCTTTTTTATTATCGGATTGGTTATGGATGTCTGACTTAGGATTGTTCCCAATTGCTTTAGGTTTAGTAATGATTGCCTCCTTGAGATGGGGTGCTCTTGATTAGTTAATCGTTTGGTTAGATGTCCCTTTTTCCTGTGATCCCTTTGTTGTCTCTTTTAATTGGAACTGTTTGGGATGTACAGTAAGGTTTATGCCTCTTCTCCCTTTAGTGTGTTTATCTTTGAGAAAAGAGTGAATGTGAATTTTTTAGTTATGAATGAATGATGTAATTTCTTCTAAAATTGTGGTAGTGATCAATATGGATTGTTGTGAGTTTTTAATTTTACTCCATGGTTATGTAATTTCTTTTGACAATTGAGCATCTAATTAGTGTTATGAATTTTCCCTGATTAGCTATGTTAGTTATGTGTAACTCTGAATTTGTGGAAGTGATCAAAATGTAATTTTAAGTTTGTTCTTTGTTTGGGCAATTCTTTTGAAATTGTGTTATTAATCTTCAGTTTAGTAATGTGCAATTGTGTCCAAAACTAGTCTAGATTCTTTAACCATTCCCTGCATTTGTCCTCCCCTGGCCCCTAGTTATCCCCTGTTTGTCCTTAGTCTTATCGTTTATTCTACTGTGCTTTTTCTGCCTTGTGTGGCTTATTGAACTTGATGATTTGTATTGGGTTGATTATATAGGTTTGAATTTTGCATTATTCATCTTGACTTAGATAATTAACCATCTGTATAAATCATTACATTTTCTTAATTCTCTATTATTTGTCCTTTTAAGGACGTATGTTGTTTAATGTTCATTGTGTAGGATCTATTTTTATTTGGTGTGACCTTCTCATGCTTTTAATTTTCAATTTTACTTTAAATCGGTCAAACCTCCTTAGCGCCTCTTTTGTTTATGCAGAATATGTAGAAATATACCCTTTGCCCAAACCCATGCTCCTATGATCTGACTAACCCCCAGGTGAGTCCACCCAACATACGTTGATTATATTAAATCTCTTATTCTCTTTGCAATTCTCTGTCTTAACTTTGTTCAATTTTAAGTTATAATCCGTATTTGAAAGTTTGTACGTGTATAATATTTGAAACTTCTACAGAACCTAAAGTCGCATTACAAGGTTTTTCGTACAACAACTATACTTTTATTAGCGATTTGGTTAAGTGCATAATCCCAATATTTGAGCACTTAAACAAGCACCAGACCAAGCCCGCTTAGTAAATACCTCCAGCAAATTCTAAAACCATAGATTTTAAAGTTTAAACCCATTGTTAAGGCCCATCTCGTACACACTGTTAACTCCACATCTACTTACCCTTAAACCCATTCCTGGATTTTAAACCCAGAACCTAGGCAAACGACTACCAAATATTTAGTCTACCACCATAGCCCGTAAACCCATTCCTATTCACGCTTTTCGCAAACCCAGCAACCCAAGCCTAATGCCTGCTACTATTACCATTCAATCACACTCGATATCACCCTATACAACCTTCCAAATGTCAAGCCATCTCCAACCTAATTCACCTTATCCCCCTAGATTTTTATTAGTAAGACATGTCTATTCTCGCATGGAACTGTCAAGGTTTGAACCAGCCACCAACAATTCAACACTTTAGTGGACTTATATCAATGTACAAACCAACCATATTATTTCTATCTGAAACTTTGGCCAATGACTTTCAAATGTTGCGCATCGCGCAGACTCTGCACTTTCTAATTCACTGCACAATCCCTAAAATAGGCAGAAGAAGAGGATTGTGTCTATTATGGAAAAACGAGGTCAACATCCAAGTCATCTTGAAGTCCCAAAGTTATATTCATTCTCTCATCACACCGGCCGCTCCAGCCCAACCTTGGTTTTGCACGGGAATATATGGCTCACCACATCCGGACCCAAGAAAAAACCTATGGGAAGATTTTCCAATAATTTTTCCTAACACTTCAACACCTTGGATACTATTGGGAGATTTCAACGAAGTATTGGACCAATCAGGAAAAAAAAAAAAAAAAAAAAAAAAAAAAAAAAAAAAAAAAGGAGGAAGACCGATTACTTTTGCACAAACGCAGTCGTTTCTCAATTTAATGGATCAGATGGGTTACATTGATCTAGTATTCCGAGGAGACCCATTCACCTGGACAAACAACCAACAAGGTCTTGACAACATCTAACAAAGACTTGATAGAGCGGTAACAAATCAGCAATGGAGAAAAACCAACCCACATGCTGGAATCACACACCTCCCACGAATAGCCTCAAATCATGCTCTTATTCTGCTTCAAACGAAAGCCTTAGACTGGCAAGGGAGTAAGAATTATAAATTTGAGCATCTTTGGCTATCTCACCCTCAACTTCATCAAGTGGTTAATTCAGCATGAGATAAACTACATGACTCAGATCCACCTTTGAACCTCCAGCTCAAACTCATATCAACTAGTGAAACTCTAACAGAATGGAATAAGATTAACTTTGGCCACCTACCCACATTAATCAAGAAGTCAACTGCGAAAATTAAAGGTGCCCAACATCAATGTGCTACGCAAACTGGTGTTGCATTGGAAAACTGGATTCAACAGGAAAAGCAACTCCAAATTGAACACCTGAATTTACTGGATTGCCACGCAACATATTGGCAGCAGAGATCCAGAATACAATGGCTTTAGTCAGGTGACCGTAACACCACATTCTTTCATACCAAGGCCACAATTCATAGAAGCTGCAACAACATACAACAACTCCAGGATCATCAAAACAATTGGATTAGCGACAAAGAGGAAGTTATCAGGATCATACTTGAACACTTCACAGATCGGTATACGGCTCCGAATACAGTAATCGATGAAAACCTCTTCGAGGCAATAACACCAAGGTTAACGCGCCAACAATGTGAGAAACTAACAGCGGAGGTCACCACTGAGGAGATCAGACATGCGCTTTTCTCCATAGGATCGGACCGCGCTCCAGGACCAGATGGATTCACCAGTAAGTTTTTAAAAGTTTTCTGGGAAACAACCCAACCACAATTGATAGCTATGGTCCGAAGTTTCTTTGAGTCACTCAACATCCACCCTCTCATGAACCACACTAACATCACTTTAATCCCAAAGATTGACCACCCCTCAAAACCATCTCAATTTAGACCGATAGGGTTATGTAATGTCACTTACAAAATCATCTCTAAAATTTTGGTCAATCGCATACGACCTCTCCTTCCATTTTTGATAAGTCCATACCAAAGTGCCTTTGTGCCTCAACGATCCATTCATGATAATATAGCTATTGCAGCTGAACTTTTTCACTATATCAGAACATCTTACCGTACGAAGGATCCTAAAATAGCACTTAAACTAGACATTCAAAAGGCCTATGACTCATTGGACTGGGGATTCATCAAACATGCTTTCACCAGCTTAGGTTCCCCCCCCCCCCCAATATTTGTGGATTATATTATGATGTGCATATCTACAACAACCTATTCAATCAACATCAACGGCACACCGCATGGGTACATCACTCCAACCAGAGGAATAAGGCAGGGAGACCCTCTCTCTTCTTATATATTTATTATTTGCGTGGAAATACTGTCCACCAATTTGGGAATACTTGAAGCACAAAAAAAGATAGAGGGGCTCCGCATTTCTCAAAAAGCTCCTCCAATACTGCATCTTATGTACGCGAATGATCTCTTGATAACATATAAAGCAACTCACCAACCACCTCAAACTGCTGTTACAGGCTTATGGCACCTCGGTGGGTCAACACATCAACGACTCGAAATCCACACTAATACATCACCCGAAGCTAGAGCAGCTCCAGCTAGAAGAATTAACCCAAGCTTTCAACATGCCAACAACTTCAAACCCCCTACCTATTTAGGAGTACAATTTAAACAAGGTAGATCCTCTAGCCACATATTTTCCCCTCTACTTCAACAACTGGCACGCAAATCAAAAGGATGGATGCCCAAATACCTAAACCAAGCAGGAAGATTCGCACTCATAAAATCGTCCCTAACCCCTACTGCCAACCATCTCATGCAAACCCAAATCCTTCTATCTCATGTCCACCAGAAAATGGATCGTATCACGACAAACTTCTTCTGGGGCCACGATTCTTCCATCAAGAAACTCCACCCATTATGAAAAGACAATCTCCACAAACCCAAATCACAAGGCGGGCTCGGTATCTGAAGTAGCAAGGAACATTACAAGGCACTACTCATGAAACGAGTTTGGAACATTCACCAAAAACCCACCTCTGTCTTAGCCAAATTGTACAACGCAAAATACCTTGACCAGACCCCCATTTTCGAGAGCATCCCGCCTCTCCCGTCTTTCCCTAGCCCACAATGGAGACAGATGGCCTCACTCATACCATTTTTCAAACAACATCTCTTTTACCAAATAGGAGATGGTTTACACACCCCCATACAAGCAAACTGGATCCCACAATTTGAAAATAACATTAACCCAGCTTCTTGTTATCCAATACAATCAGTTGCCGACATTATCGACTCATCAACCAGGAATTGGGATCATGAAAGGTTGAGCCTACTACCCCACCCCATAATTCAGCGAATAATTAACATCCACATCCCACAAAACAACCAACTAGATAGGATCATATGGCCTTTTACCAAAAGCGGACAATATACTACTGCTTCAGGATACAACTGCCTCATTGGCGCTTCAGCACAAACTCAACAAAACCCCCTTCCACCATCCAATTTCTTTTGGACACTACCATGTCCCCCAAAAGTACAGCTTTTCTTGTGGAAAGCAGTTAATGAGGGTTTACCAACCCTCAACATTCTTCACCGCATCCAACTAACCAATTCCAACCTATGCCCTCAATGCGCTTCCGATCCTGAAACATCCAGTCACATTCTGTTACACTGTCAAACAGTTATAGATTCTTGGAACCTCTTACTACACCACTTTAGAAACCATCAAGTCACCACTCAAGGAATACCCAACTCACTACCTCACCAAATAACCATATCCGAACTCCTTCAAACAAAAGTGCCTGCACCGATCACAACAACCTTCTGCTTCCTTTTTTGGTCCTTATGGTTAACCAGAAACGATGTGATATATCGCCAATAGAAACAAAACCCAACAAGTGTAATGCAAATGGCCATCAAGCTCCAGCAGGAATATTCATGGGCCCAGAATCACCTCCCACTGGTGCTCCCTGGGATGCTTCCATTTGCAAACCCTGCACAAAGAACAGTAACAACTTTAATCATCTTTGTGGGATGGATCAAGCCTCAATCAGATTGGATCAAAATCAACATGGATGTGGCAGCAAGGGGAAGCCACGGGATAGCGGGAGCCGTTATTATATGTCGAAATGAGGAAACCAACACAATCCTAGCAATAGCACAACCGTTAGGCATCACCACAGCGCTTGCAGCGGAGACTTGTGCCATGCACGTAGCCTCTAAAACGGCGACGGAATGAGGATGGCCAAAAGTCCAATTTGAAACGGATTCAGAAAATTTAATGAGGTTTCTAACCTCAGATACAGACGCCCCATGGTATATATCTGATCTGATTGCAGAGATCTTTTTTTTGAAGAGAAAAGGGTATATATATTGGAAAAAAAAAGATATGTACAATATTTACAAAAGAGAAAAAATCTCCAAACCCAGAGAAAAAATACTTAAGAAAACCCTATCTCGGCTGCATTATCTCTTCCCATTGATATAAGACTTGGTTAACAGAGTAACCACTGAAGAAATCCTAAGAAGAGCTCCATAAGCGAATATCAAGATTAACCGCACATTCAAGATCCTCTCTAGACTTCGGTCTTCCACCGTGCACTCTTCTATTCCTTTCTAGCCACAGTTCCCAGCAAATTGCGAAGGGAATAAGGTGCCAAACCAGTCTTAAACGGTTTGAGATTCTGTATAAGCTCTAGCACTTCATGAATCCTTTTAAATCCTCATTGCCGACCCACATCATCTGTAAAGATTTCAAGAAAGCCACCCACAATCCATTAGCCCAACTTCAATGTAAAAAAATATGATCTTGTGTTTCAATATGTGTGTTACAGAACATGCAGCTGTCCGAGTTGACTGTAACTCTCATGTGTTGTATCATATCCCTAGTCGGCACATAATCCTGCATAGCAGCCCAAAAAAGAAATAACACTTTTGGCGGAACACTTTTGCTAGTTACAATCTTCTCAAATTCCCAATCCTCTTCAGTTTCAGAAAATTTTGTATATAACACCTTAGCCGTGCATACACCCTCAAGACTATCATGTTCTTCCAGTGTCAACTCCACGTTTCTCAAATCATGTTTAATCTCCAGAAGGTCAATTCTTTCCGCGGGATTTAAATCCCTAAAGAAGTTGAAAACCCAAGTGTTGCCTCTCATCTCATTCACCGTAGCAAACTTCTGTGTACTAGCTCTATACAATCTAGGATATTTATCCTTTAGTGCTCCTTTCTGATGCCACCAATCATGCCAGAATCTCACTCTTCTACCATTCTTTACCCTAATATCAGCCACCTCATTGAAATCCTTATTTGCTTTAAGAATATCAAACCACATGCTTCTGAAGTCTGTAGAGGAACCATGCATAATTCAGCTGATTGAGTTTTCTCACACATAATTTTTCTCCACAAAGCTGAACTCTCTTTACAGTATCTCCCATGCCATTTAGCCAGTAAAGACCTATTCACCTTCCTTAGATTTCTTATTCCTAAACCTCCCTTCTTCCTTGATCTGCATATCTTCTCCCACTTAACCCAACTCATCTTCTTCTTGTCATCATCTTCACCCCACAAAAACCGTCTCATGATACTATTCAATTTCTTCTACACTGACACTGGAAGATAGTAAACGGATAAAAAATAGGTAACAACACTTTCTAAAGAGCTTTTTATTAAAGTTACTCTACTTGCCTTGTTGAGAAACTTTCTCTTCCATGGAGCCAATTTCTTTTTCATCCTTTCAATCACTACGTCCCAAATTGCCTCACTTATTTTATTAGCCCCTATTGGCATCCCAGATAAGTAATAGGAAGAGAATCAATCTTGCAACACAGTTCCTCAGCTAACTCTTGAACCAACTCATCACCACCTATGCTTATCATGGAGCTTTTCTCCAGATTTAGCTTCAAACCAGTCAAAACTTCAAACATTACTAAGATAAAAAAAGTCTTCTTACCTCCAATTTTGAAGCATTTAGCAGAATGATAGTGTCATCCGCAAACTGCAAATGAGAAATCACAGTTCCACCATTAACCACTTGAAAACCACCAATTTTGTTCCCATCAATAGCATCAGATAAAAGCATAGAGAGGACTTCCACCACTAAAAGAAATAGGAAAGGTGAAAATGGGTCACCTTGTCTAATTCCTTTAGATGGTTTAATGATGTTAGTTACCAGAATTGAGAACTGAGCACCTTTTACACACCAGCCTATCTAATTTATCCATTTATCCCCAAAACTATTTTTTCTAAGAATAGCAAATAGTGATGGCCAACTGACATTGTCAAAGGTCTTTTCCATATCAATCTTGCAAAGAATTCCTGGTTTTTTCTGCCTTAGTCTGCTATCAATACATTCATTGGCTATAAGAATGCCATCCAGAATTTGTTTATTCTTGATGAAAGCTCCTTGCGCATTGGAAACAAGATCAGGCATCACCAATTTCAGCCTTTCTGCTAGTAACTTAGATACAATCTTGTAAAAGCTACTGATTAGACTCAACGGTCTAAAATCCTTCACAGTTGTTGAATCTTCTTTTTTTGGTATCAACTTCATGAAAGACATATTCAATCTCCAGTCTAATTTCTCTTTGTGGTGAAATTCAGTAATGGCAGCCATAACCTCAGGCTTTAGAAAGTCCCAGCACGCCTTGTAAAACTCCAAATTATATCCATCTGGACCTGGTGCCTTGTTCGCACCACATTTCTTTATAGCCTCCCACACTTCATTATCATCAAAAGGTCTTTCCAACCAAGTTTGCTTCCCTGATTCAATTCTATTAAAACTCGTATTATCAAAAGAAGACAATATTGAAGACGTCGTTGTGAAAAGGTTCGTATAATAATGCTGAATTTCATCTTTTATCACCTCTTGATTAAAAACATCCCTTCCTGACACCTCCAGCTTAGTAATGCAATTCCGTTTTTTTTTTTTGCATTTGCCATTCTATGGAAAAACTTTGTATTCCTATCTCCATCTTTGAAGCCAATAACTTTTGCTCGCTGATACGCCATTCTTGCTCTAGTCACTTTAACATTGTTAAGATTGACTAGCAATTCAACCCTTTCTTCTATTTGAATAGACGTCAGTCTAGCAGACTCTTCCGCTAAATTTAGCACCTTAATCTTCTCCGTTAAATCACCTTCCTCTTTTCCCACGTTACCAAAAGTGTCATGACTCCACTTTTTGATAAAAAATTTCAGATTTTGCAGCTTCCTGAATAATATATAATCTGGCTTACCCATAAACACCATATTCTTTCACCATATTTCCACAAGTTTCACAAAGTCTGGATGCTTTAGCCAATGGTTTTCAATCATGAAATTTGGCCTGACTTTCACTGTAGAAAATAAATCCAAGAGAAGCGCATTATGATCTGAAACAGTCCTTACCAGCGCAGTCTGAGTAGCAGTCGCAAATTTAGCATCAAAAGCTGTACATACCATGAATCTATCAAGTCTGCATAACAATGGATTGTCTTGTTTGTTACTCCAAGTAAATGCACCACCATTTAGAGGGAGATCGACTTGCTCCTACTCCATGATAAAGTCATTCAAAAAAATCATGTTTCTTATTTCCCCGCCACATCTATTTCTTTCAGCATCACTACGTACAGCATTCAGATCTCCAAAAAAGCACCATGCCTCAGTGGACCTCTGCCTTATTTCCGCCAAATCTCTCCAGAATTCTTCCCTCTCATTGTAGTCGTAAGGAGAGTAATCATTAGTAAGGATGAACTTAAAGCCAATATCTCTAAATCGCAGAAGACAAGATATTGAGTTAACACCCATTCTCTTATCTAACAATTCCAATGCAGAATTATCCCATATCGTTAATAAACCAGCACTGTTTCCAGCACTACCTTGTGAAGGTATAAACTCAAACTCAAAGTCAGCATCAAACCAGATTTGACGCACAAACCATCTAGATATACTTGTTAACTTAGTTTCTTGAATGCCACAAGCCAAACACTTATGAGCAGAAATTAAATCTCTCACCGCAATTTGTTTATTATAAGCATTCATTCCCCTTAAGTTCCAGCTGATTATTTTAGATCCCATTAGTGAGACCAACTTCCCTTGAATTTACCTCCTCCATGTCCTCTTCATTCTCTTGAGAATTGCTGGAGAATGTAGTCTCACAACTGTCTTGCACCTTTTTTCCTTCTGCCAAAGCTTTATATCTGTCTCTACATTTGAAAAGAATTTCTTCAATAACATCTTTGGCCTGCTTCTCATCCTTGTTATTAATACCGCCAAGATTGCAACATAACTCAAAAACCATTTTAGAGGTGGAGAAAATCACCTCATTTGAGTCAATGTTAACCTCCTGCAGATTGCCAAGCTTAATGACAATCTGATCTTCCATTACATGGAAAAGATCTTTTGGATTTGAGATTTGCAAAGGCACAGCAATGCCAGGCAATGCAATGTCATGCTCAAGAGAATCCGCATCAGTCCAAGTTTTTTCATGCAAGACAATTTGCAGGTCGGCAGGCATGCCTGAGGAAGAAACCCCATTGTCTGATTGCATAGATCAAACAAAGGCTCACCCAAATCCAGTAATATACTGTTACACACATCTACAGAGAAGCAAATCAAGCGGCAAACGGTTTAGCAAATCGAGCAGCGGATGATTGCTCCTTAGGGAGACTCACAACAACAGTTTGGGAACATACAATTCCACAATCTATCAGTTCTATTGTAATAGCAGACCCTATGGGTATTACATACCCCCATGTAATTTCAGTCTAATCTAAAAAAATGCATGCTTCAAAAAAAAAAAAATGAACCATGAATATTTCTTGCAGCTAGTAAATGCGCGCGCATTCAAAGTTTAGGCCATTATATACGACTGAGATTGTTACCTTTTTGCGGACTTTTTTTTTTCTCAACTCTTGCTGAGGTCACCTTAACAATTAACCCGCTCGCCACTTGGATGAATATCTGACGTTGGTTTTAGTAATTACTAACAACATGGACTTAGAAAATGATAGGCACAAGAGAAAAGAACCGAGACTCTTGAGTGAATTACGATTGAGGGGCTCGGTCCAGAGTAGAAACTAATGCATGCTCATAACGAACGTAACTGGACTCGGTCCATATTGAGGGGCTCCTTTCAGTGGTATGTACTCCTAGTATTTATCTATCTGGTAGTTGTCAAACCCACTTTACATCTTGCGTAGCATGACCGTTTTGATGGATCAACGTTCAGTATTTCAAAGTGGTAATTTAAATATTGTCCCTGCTTTTGATGAGCCTTCACAAATATCCCTAACAGACTTTATAAATGTCCCTGATGGCATAATTGAAATTTTATCTAAAAAAGTTATTTTCATGGTTTCCTTTTTTAACCCCTATGTGTTTTATACTTCAGCTTCTTCCTCACTTCTGAGAAAAACACAAACAGATTCATCTTCATCGCTGCCTCCGCCAATACCATCTCCGTCGCCACCACAACCAACACCACCAATACCATCACCATAACCACCACCACCACCTCCTTAGTCACCATCAACATCTCCATCTTTACAACAGATTCAGGAATCAATTATATTTGAGATTTATTAGATTTGAGATTGAGAGAGATTTGTGATTGAAAATCAAACCAAACCAATCCCATCACCACCATCTCATGGGGTCTGTTAATGGCTTGATTTTGAGATGAAGGTGCTATGAAGATGAGAAAATCAGGGAGAAAAATTGAAGTTCGGGTTTGAATGAGTTCACGGAAGAAATGGGTTTCAATTGCAAAGAAGGAAGAAGAGATTAGATGGGAATTCAATGGACTTGGTGTTGAGATGTTGTTGGTCTTAGAGATTATTGAGCAGAATAAGAAGAACAGCTAGTTGCTTCCATGAATTAAATAGGTTTTGGTTTGAACTGAGAGTAAAGCTGAGGTGACTGAAATGGTGAGATTGAGCTGAAACAATTGAATGAGTCGGGCACAATTGTAGATAGAGCATTTGTTGCAGTTGTAAGTGCAGGTAATGGCAATGCAATGGTGGTGAGCAACAGCTGCAGTTTGGTAAAGAATACAGGAAATGTATGATGTTGCAGTCTTGTTATGGCTTGAAAACTAGAAGATTGCATATGGGTTTGGTCTAAACTTGTTTATGTTGCTTTGAGCTGCAAGTTACAAGAAGAGGTGCAACTAAGTGGAAGCTGCAGATGGAGTTGTTTGCCAGGGAATTGGTGGTGTGATATGAGTCAGTGATGAATGGAATAGCAGGCATGGGTGTACAAGGAAATGGATTGCAGCTGCAGTTTGTTACTTGCATCTTATGAATGAAGTTGCAGTTGGAGGTGGAATTGATAATGAAGCTGGTGTTGTGTCACAATGGATAGGTTCGCAATGAAGGGTTGGCTTTGATGCAGTTCAAGCTGGTTATGAAGTTGCAGGTGATGCAGTTGTGCCATTAGGCTGCAACTGTATAATGATTTTTTTAATGAGTAGTAGTGATTTACATTAGGTTTTTTTGTTTGTTTATTTTAGCAGTTCATGATTTCCATCACTAGATCTACCAGTTTTAGGAACATATAAGGATAGGTGCTGCTATTGGTGGAGGAATTGTTGTTGTTTATATATTTTTATGGGATCAATTATTATTGTTGACCCAATTTTTATGGATCAACTACAGCTGTTGATCCATTTATGGGATCAACTCCTATTGTTGACCCAATTTTTTATGGGATCAACTACTGTTGTTGATCCCATTTATTGGATCAATTCTTGTTGTTGACCCAATATTTTATGGGATCAACTACTGTTGTTGATCCTTTCAACTCCTATTGTTGACAACATTTCCTTGGATAAGTATAATCATACTTGTAGTTTAAATCATGTAATTTTCTTCTAATGTTGAACTTGTGGTGCAATGGAAGCATGACTGACTCCATGTCATATGATGCGTGTTCGACTCACGCCAAGTTCACTCCATTTACATGGATCAACTTTCATTGTTGATCCAATTTAGTGGATCAACTACCATTGTTGATCCCCTAAATTGGATCAACTTCTACTGTTGATCCTTTTTTTTTTGGATCAACTTCTACTGTTGTTTCTGTTTTTTTGGATCAACTCCTGTTGTTGATACAAAAATATCTGAACCATTGGTGGTGGCGGCGGACTAGTGGTGGTGGCGGCGACGGACTAGTGGTGGTGGAGGACTGTTGGTGGTGTAATGGTGGTGGTGAAGGAGTGGTGGTGGCGGTTGGTAGGTGGTGGTTGTTGAACGGTGGTGGTGGAATGGTAGTTGAATGTTGGTGGTGGTGGTGCTAGTGGTGGTGGTGAAGTGGTAGAGGAAGAAATTTGTTGCATTTTGAAATAAAGAAAAATATTATATGGGTGAGGGTATTAAGGTAATCTAATTTTAAATGGATAAGGTTATTAAAAAGTAGGTACATATTTATTGTTATATAAGAATATATTTATTGGGTGTCAAAAGTAGGGACATATAAATAATCTACCCTATTTCAAAATCCCATCAGTTTGTGAATCAACAGAAGCCGTAGCTTCATCCATAAACAAAATCCTGTTTTTCTTTAGCATTACTCTTCTGAGACAGAGCAACTGCCTTTGTCCCACACTCCAATTGTCTCCGGTATCAACCGCTATGAAAAGGAAAACACTCTTTTTGTTTATTTACCTTTTTTTTTTTTTACTAAATCCGCGATTAATCCGCATCCGGCCTGTATCACCCGCTAATCTGTGGATGTCAAATCCACGGGTGATTGGGCCGGACATGGTTGGATTTTCCAAATCCGCAACTTTGACGGATTGGACGCGGGTGACCCCTAATCCGTATCCGTCCGTCCGTTGCACACCCCTAATGGATATGGATTTGGTATCACCCAAGTTCAATCCATTTAATTACGGATTTGAAATTTTCGCCCACGTCCAATCCATTACCCGTTCAGATGTGACACCAACGAATGAGCGGATTGGATACAGATGGATTTGGGGATCTAAATCTAAAAAAATTATAAACGAAAACGGATGAATGTTAAACATGAGTAGTATAACTTAGTCTTAAAACTTAGATTACTAAAAGAGTAACACAATGTCTTTTCAACAACCAAAATTATAATATTTATAAATTTGAAGGCCTTCGATCAATCCAAAATTAATATTGTTGGAATATCATTAAGGACCTTCAACGCTTCTCAATAGCAAATTACTAATCCCTCCTTTCCAATCAGCCTTTGTCAGTCAACGACATATATCTAATAATATCATGATTGTGCATGATATTATCCATGCTATGAAGAAGAAGAAGAGTAAGGTGGGCACTATGGGCCTAAATATTGACCAGGCCAAAGCATTTGACAGAGTCGAGTGGTCATTTATCATAGCATTTCTGAAGAAAATGGGCTTCACCAATCACTGGTGCAATCGTATATTCCAATGCATTAGCACCAGCTACTCCTCCATAATCCTAAATGGCATCCCCTGCGAATCCTTTAAAACCTCAAGAGGTTTGAGACATGGATACCCCCTCTCCCTTACATCTTCATTCTTTGCATGAAGTCTTTTTCTAGGACTCCCTCCTATGCTGAATCCAAAGGTCTGGTCTCAGGATATAAAATTTCTTATAAATGCCCCTCGATAAGTCATTTTCCTTTCGCAGACGACTGCCTCGTCTTCTGTAAAGCCACCATTAACCAAACCAAAAACCTAAATGAGTTTCTAAATAACTATGGGTCTTATTCTTGGCATATGATAAATTTCAACAAGTCGGGTATTTTATTTGTCAAAACTTCCAACACTTTGGCCAAGGATATAATAAACATTCTTCATGTGCAAAGGATCTCTAAAGAAGATAAGTATTTAAGGGCCCCTCTTTTTACCAATAGATCTAAGATAGAAAGCTTTGAGAGAGTCACTGATCATATGGAAATGTTATGGTTAAAACTCAAGATAGAGGGGTAAACACCAATCTCCTACTGGTAGAAATATTATGGTTAAAACTCTCCTGGAGACGAACCATGTTTACACCATGTATACTTTCATCCTCCCAGTTGCTACCTGAAAAAGACGAGGGTACCCAAATATACCTCAATCTAAAACTTTTCCACCAATAAGTCCTTTCTCCGAAAGTGATTGTCTATGGACTGAGTCAAGACAATACAACTAATCGGTTCACACTTTCGTGTGATCGTCTATGGATACGGGATCGAGAAAATACAACAACAAGATAACTTGTGTGATTGACTATGGATACAAGATCGAGACAATACAACAACGAAGTATGTTTACTTGATAATAGGTTCGGACTTAACCGAACACAATAGGATTGCTATCAAGTAAATAGAAATTAACGTTTGTGTATTTTACTTCTAATTATAATAAAACAATTATAATTGCGGAAATAGAAAAGTAAAAGACACAGCAAGATTTTGTTAACGAGGAAACCGCAAATGCAGATTAACCCCGGGACCTTGTCCAGAATTGAATACTCTCAGGATTAAGCCGCTATACAAAATCTAAAACAACTTCGTATACTTGAGACCAAACAACTAAACCTATAGTTCACCTAGTTCCGTCTGTATCCCTGCGCCTCCAACTTGCAATAAGTCACACACTTGGAACAATTCCTGTGGTTCGTATTCCAAACAGTAAAGGAACAACTCTTTTCAAACAACGTGATATGAGTTTGGCAAAAGGCTCTTTCGTTTATCCCAATAAACTTCTTTGTCCGGTCCTTAGATCTATCTTTTCAACAATTACCAAGTTAATTGTTAAGACTATGCAATCAATACTTCGAATCACAAAGAATCGTATTGATGCCGATCTACTCAACTAATCAATCAAGATTATCACAAAGATAAACTGATTATAGTTGGATCCCCAGCCGATCAAGTTTTGTGCACACCAAAGATTATGAACCAAATCAGAAATCTTCTTCGTCTTCAAATCTTCTTAGATCTTCAATAAACACTTGCACACAATCATCTTGAATCTCTTGTGATCAATCACACACATAACGGAGTCTGTTAACAATGAATTATCATAAGACGTCTTTAGATCTACAAACAGTCTAAAGATCCCCGTCGAAACTTCGATCTAGTTTGAGTGAATCTTATATCAGAAAAGAATATTCTCCAGCATAAACAAAGTAGGTGCAATCAAAGTTCAACAACCGTTAGTCAATCAAATCAATCGAAAACTAATAATAAACTGCAATTATCTAGTTTCCCACCAATGGTACTCGTAGAGCTTCCCAATCCCAAAGAAGTCTTTAAAACGAGCGGTCGTAAGAGATTTCGCCTAATTAGGTACTTTCCTCTCCGAATAGACGACTCCACCAAAAGAACAACACAACAAGGTAGTTTTGTCTGGCTCACGAGGATTAGTTTGCTCGAAATGCAAACTTCAATATTTATAGACCAAGGAAGTTTAGACACCAAGGAATTTCCAAAACCGAAAATATTCTCAAGATATGCAATATATTTCCAAATTCGGTTTCCATAATTCCTGGAAATGCTTTGTCCAAATATTGACCGAAATCTCAGTAAAAAATCTCCAATTAGTAAATGCACATTACCAATTTTTATTTTCTAAAGATATGCGTTTTAATTGCTGGAAATTAAAAGCATAAAACTAAAAACCTTAATTAAAAGATTCTCAATTTATTTCGATCTGGGATTCTCCTTTAGCTATTAAGGAATATCTTTGAACAATAAAAGATAAGCGTTACTGCACATGTTCAAAGTATGTCGACATCTTTACTTTGTAAATCATTTTTCATATTTACAATCTTGGAACCGATTTGCCACACTTCCAAACAAGTTTAGAATTGGTTCATCTGACTTCCAAGAACTATGTGATTGATTATCCTATCAAATCACTAATCATGGGTTTCACGGTTCTACCAAAACAAGTTTCGGTTCTACCTCCATGTGGGTACTAGGATCAGTCACACTAGCTTTCCAAAATTTGGTTGACTAGGTACTAGGATCGGTTACCACATATTTATGATATCTAACTTGTATTCGGTTGCACAAGTCATACGATCAATTACCAATATCTAAGACTTGTTGTACCTCTTACAAGGATCGATTCCCCTTTGCTTGTGATCGGTTGCACCTCTTACTAGGATCGGTTCCCCAATGTCTAGAGTTGGTCATACCAATTACAACAAATCGATCATACCATCTCAGGTGATTACTTAAGATCGGTTTCACTAATAAAAGTCATACCAATACAAAAATCAGGCCTTGTGAATAGTTTTACCAAGATACATAAACAAGTTATGAGCGGTTATACTAAACACACATATTGGTAATCCAAAGATTTGCAATGAATAACAATACCAATAAGCCTAGCGATTTCCCTTTCGATTCATAAAACAAGTTTATGAATTGTACTTCCTTTAAACGAATGTAAAACATTATTTCCTAGGACGAAATCTTCACCCATACCCATACATAATCACAATATCATTCATACGATTATGTCGATGTCTTAAATACGAAGTTCAAAAGATAGGCGTTATACTTTGTATTGTAATTCCTTAATACCACGTCTAACTAGAGTATAATCATACACAGCTTCGCAGTTATGTTTTCAATATGCACGACTTGAAAGATACGTTAGGGAATGAAACAGTTTAAGTCAAATATTACTGACCTCAAGTGGAAGGATGATTTCGTCGTTGTAGCTCCTTACTTCTTCACATTCTTCAAGTCTTCACGTAATACTTGTAATATCTCATATCCTAATACTTTCAAGCTAACCTATACGAAGTTGAATCTAGTAAATAATCAAGCGACTCTTTAAATGAGTTTTGGTTCACTAAAGTATGACAACCAAACTTGACATACCAACGCTTGGTGGGTTCAACCGAGCTATGCTCTAATACTACCACTAAGAAAGCCTCTGGTATTATAAGGGACTATTATAGTGGGGCAAAGATTGTTAGAGCATAGCTCGGTTGAACTCACCAAGCGTTGGTATGTCAAGTTTGGTTGTCATATTTTAGTACAAAACTCATCTAGAGTCGCTTGGTTAAATACTAGAGTCAACTTCGTTTAGGTTAGACTAAAAAGTCTAGGAATTTTGAGACATACAAGTAGTTCTTCGAAGACCTGAAGAATGAGAAGAATTAACGACTACAACGACGACATCATCCTTCCACTTGAGGTTAGTAATATTGACTTGAACTTGTTTCCATTCCTAACGTATCTTTCAAGTCGTGCTATATTGAAAACATAACATGCGAATCTTGTATATAAATAATACTCTAGTGGATAGACATGATCATAATAGTATGGTCCTAGTATTCAGGAATTATATTACGAAGTATAACGCTTATCTTTTGAACTTCGTAGATATGACATCGACATAATCTTGTATATAGTTTTATGATTATATGTATGGGTTTGGTGAAGATTTCATCCTAGGAAACAATGTTTTACATCTGTTTAAAGGAAGTAGGTTTGTGAACTTGTTTCATGAATTGAAAAGGGAAATTAATAGGTATACTGGTCCGGCTATTCATTGCATATTATTTGGATAACCAATATGTGTGAGTTGGTAGAACCAATCTTAACTCAAGTTATGTATCTTGGTATAACCGATCACAATACCTAGACTTATGATTTGGTATGACCAGTTCTGGTAATTGGTGTGACCGATCCTAAGTAATCACCATGAAATGGTATGATTGATCCTTGTAATTGGTATGACCGATTCTGGTAATTAGTGTGACCGATCATAAGAGGTTGTGTGACCGATCACCCATGTATGTGACTTGGTAGGACCGATCACAACTAACCATTGTGACTTGGTATGGCCAATCACATAGTAGTCTTGGAATTTTGATTTAACCAATTCTAAACTTGTTTGGAAGTGTGGTAGAACCGATTCAAAGATACAAATCCGTTTTTTCCATGAATTAAATATTTTATTTATTAACCTGTGTAGATTCAGAATTAGGATTTGTTGTGTGAAGAAGTCAACATACTTTGAACATGAGCATTAACTCTTATCATTTATTTTTCAAAGATATTCCTTGGTACTCAAGGTGATCCTGTACCGAAATAAATTGAGAATCTTTTAATTAAGGTTTTTGGTTTTATTTGCTTTAATTACTAGCAATTAATGCATAGCTCTAGAGAATAAAAATTAGTAATGTGCATTTACTAATTAGAGATTTTCTATGAGAGATTTCGAAAAATATTGGACTACATTTATTGGAATTAGGAAAATCGAATTTGGGCATTCATTGCATATCTTGATAATATTTTCGGTTTTGGAAATTCCTTGGTGTCCAAACAACCCTGGTTTATATATACCTAAGTTTGCATTTCTATAAAACCATCCTAAGAGCCAGGCAAACTTCATTTCTTGTTGTTTCTGGTGGATCCGTCTATTCGAAGAGGAAAGTATCCTAATTAGGTGAAATCTCTTACGACCGCTCGTTTAAAGACTTATGTGGGATCTGTAGGATCAGAATATCGCAACACCAATACTTCGCGAGATTAATAAACGACTGCGTCGCGAAGGAGTCGCATGGAGGTAAATAAATGACGTAATAGATGACGACAGTCAGAACATGAGGAAAATGTGAAGACTTGGCGAGATTTAGGGGTGTCGCGAGGACAAGCAGTTACACACTCGCGAGGATTCGCGAGTCGTTTCCGAAAATAAAGGACAGCTTAGCTGTCATCCACTATGTAATACCCTATATAAAGGGTCGAGTAAGTCTGTTGTGGGGGGATTCTTTTTGAATTGTTAAGCAAGTCATTAGGAGAGAGAAAATCAAGAGTGATTGTAATTTCTTTAGCCCTGTTCTACATTTCTTTGTAAACCTTTCAAGAAAACAATTAATAAAACACATTATTATTCATCTTCAAATGGATTGATTAAGCAAATTCGAGTGAGGGGTGTAGTGTAGGATTTCCTGCAACTACATATGCGCTAGAAACAGGGAGAATTTGGAGTAAGAGAAGAGAAATTTGATACAATTTTTAAGAATTTACCAAAAGAAAGAAATGGCTAGAAGGAGAAATGTACCAGAAGGACAAACAATCGTGAGAAGAAATGAAAGGGGAGAATCATCAAGGATGAACATAAGAAATGATGAAGAAAATCAAATTCAATCGCCAATTCAACCGATTGCAAACACAACTACAGATTATGATAGAGTAAGTGTACACACATGGAGATCAGATTCTATGGAAGAAAGAGAGGAAGAACAACAACAGATAAATAATGGACAAGGAGATAGAAATCGAGAAGAGATGGGAGAAACAATTCGTGGAAATGAAGAGATCGCAGCATTAGAAACATTGAGACAAACAATGTATGAAGAAAGGCGGTTAGAAGCAGAGGAACGTGCAAATTTAACAAGGCAAAATCATGAGTTGAGAATGGAAAATCTGAGATTGCAAAATAGAGGATCGAGAAGTAGTAACAGATCAAGATCAAGATCGGTCAGAGAAGATAGGAGGAGAACATTACCTGCAGAAACTATTAATGCAGAAAATTTGGAAAGAGAACCAAATCTTGGTGAAGGATATCGCGAGAGAAGAGAAATAGAAGGAGATCGTTATGTTCCACGACCTGAGACAGTACAAAATGGCCAAAATAATGGAAATCAAAGAGATAGGCAACCTCAAGAGCAGAATAATCCGACTGATGTAGAAAATCGAATAGAAGGAAGAAGAATATTGCATGGGAGAGAGGCGCGAAGGAAACAAAAGGAGATCGAAAATGACATTGAAAAACACTATGTTGAGCAAGCACGTTTAGCTTGCGAAAGGGAAAGATTGAGGGCAGAAATAGAAGAACGTGAATTTGAAGAGGCAATTCGACAGAATAATCATGACAACCGAGAAAGAAGGCGTGAGAAAAATCGCAACAATGAAAATATCAATGAAGAATATGAAAGAGTGCAAAGGAGAGTCGATAGACAACCGAGAAGAGAAATTGATAGATATAATGGTGTACAAATTCGCGAAAGAGATGAGGGAGAAAGCCGCAGAGAAAGGAGAGAAGAAAGTGATGAGCCAGAAAATATAAGTAGACATGAGCGCGAAGAAGAAGAGAGTGGAATTAAAAAGACCAATAGATTCAAATTCTGAGGCAAATGAACAAATCTTGAGAGAATTGGCAGAGATGAGAGGAATATTGAACAGCAGAAGAGAAGGAGGAAGAAGACAGATAGACGAAGCCATCACAGAAGCTGCGAAGAATCCCTTTACATTAGAGGTGCAGTTAGGAGGAATACCCCCAAAATGTAACTTACCGGCATTAACCAGCATTTTTGATGGGACAACTTGTGCAATACAACACATTAAGGCATATGTAAGATGTATGTTACAATGGGAGAATCACGATGCCATATTGTGTAAATACTTTGCATCAAGTTTGACTGGAGAAGCGTTGAAGTGGTTTGAGGGTTTACCAAGAAATACTATCACGTCATTTAATCATTTGCAAGCTATATTCTTGGGGGCGTATATAAGTAACAACTCCTCGCGACCAGGTATTGAAGATGTATTCGGGTTGAAACAAAGAGTTGGTGAAAGTTTGAGACACCTAACTGTCAGATGGAAGACAATGTGCAGCGAGATGGCCGGAAGGGTAGATGAAAGATACCTCATACTGTCATTCATAAATGCTATGTTCGCAACCAATCTATTGTATGTTCAGGTTTTTAGAGTCAAGAATACGATTACAATGACTGAATTACGAGAACTCCAGGAAGAATATATCGCTTTAGAAGAAAGACAGAACAAGATGGAATCTTATCCAGTGGCGAACACAAATTCTAGCATCGCGAATGGAAGTTTATTACCCCAACTTGTACACACAGTGGCGAGCACATCGCAAGGTCAACAAGAAAGAAAATTAGTTGATATAGAACCAAAATTAGTAGCCATGGGAAGTCGAGATCAGGAGGAATTTGAGAAAGAAAGGAACTATTAGAATCGTGGTGGGAATAATAAGATCCAGAGGCTCGATCATCCGCAGGAAACTTACGGAGGTCGAAGGCAGAATAATAACTATCATGGAGGGCAGCGAAGTCACAGAGTAGCGTGGGAGGAAATTAAAATGCCACCATTGAAGGCCAGTGTGGAAAAAATATTGGAAGCAATACTTTTGATGGAAAACATACCTGCACCATGGAACATGGGAAGTGAACCACCACCTGGAGATAGAAGTCACGAGTTCTGTTCTTACCATCGCTTTCATGGGCACCTAACAAATGACTGCAGAAACATCAAGAGAATTATCCTAAGAATGATTGATCAAGGAAAGCTAAATCACTTTTTAAAAGAAGAAGAGAAAGTTCAACATTTACCGCCACCACCAGCAAAAGGAAAAGAAACATTTGTTATAGAAGTTGGGGCAAAGGCTAAAAATTTGTTTTGCAACTCCATTGTACACTCATACCGCACTATTGAAGATTTTCATGACAGTGTACTTAGTAGAGTTTTTGCGAGGGATGCTGATGATAAAGAAGTGATGAATGTTGCGAAGACATCGCAGTTAAAAGAGTGGCAACTGCAGATTATTTCTTTCTCGGCTGAAGAAGTACCCAAAGGAAGAGAAACACATGATAGCCCATTGGTTGTAAAACTGGAAATTAATCCAAAACCTATTGATGTCGAAGATGATGAAGCGGAAAATTATTGGGCAATCAATAGAATATTGATTGATACTGGCAGTTCAGTCAACATTCTTTTCTACCATACTTACAAAACTATGGGAGGAAAAGATGAAGATTTGATCCCTTCAACATACAAAATATATGGTTTCAATGGTACCGCGAACAAGCCCAAAGGAGAAGTGCACATGAGGATACCCTTGCAGGGATTATCAACTGATATTTTGTTTTGTGTAGTTGATGTGGAATCTCCCTACAATGCATTGATTGGAAGACCATGGCTTCATGAAATTCTGGGTGTAGCATCGACATACCATCAGTGCATAAAATTTCCACATCCTAGCGGTGTCGGAATTATAAAAGGAGATTGGATAGAGGGGCAAAAATGTTATGAGGTTGATGTAGAGAGTCACGAAGAGAGAACGGCAAAAAGGAAAGGTTGGAGGAAGAATGTAAAGGATGAACAAAGAAAAGAAAGACTAATGGTAGATACCATAGAAACAAAAGAAGAAGAGATGTTTGCGAAGAGAATGCACAAAAACAATGAATATCATGATGAAAAGGAGACATTGAAAAGTTTGACTGATGCGGAGGCAGAAGGAAGTAGGAATAAAAGGTGTAAAAAATGAATAATTGCGAGAAAAGATAACAATTTAGTGGTGAAAGCATGATAAGGATAAGAAGCAGAGATGATGGTTGCGGAAGAGTTGTGCGAGAATCTCGCCATGAAGAATGTATACAAATCTATTGAATAATTGAAATGAGATTGTGCGATAACTTCGCAGACAAATGATTGAATAAATTGATAAAATGAATGAGTGAGTGAATGGGACAAACTTTTATGGCGTACACCCTAGTTCGCGAATGATATTTCGCAAGAGGCAAATGTAAGACCTAAAGTACGTCATATAAGGGGGTATCTCTTAACATGGCTCAGGTGGAAGGTTACACCGCTCCTGAAACCTGGGTCATGGAGATTTGGGGCCCATGAAAGCCTATCCGGAAGAGGTACCTTGGATTCCCAACTATATATATAAGGTTATACCCTGTTGGGCGACCGAGGGTCTCTTCCAAGGAGTCGATGTATGACCAAGGCGCCGAGGTACACGGTTGAGTCAAGAGTGCGGGGAGCATGGAACTTCCTTACCACTCTTGACAAGTCTTGGCACATGCTGCACTCGACCCAAAGAAAACTCCACTTAGGGTGCAGTCTCGTAACCATAAGCCCTATAGGTATAAGGGATAAGAGGCTGCGAAAACAACTGCTTGCTGTTAAGACCGGATGGGAGGAGCTAGTCTTGTATGGCCGATGTACGCCTCCTTGAAGGGGCAACCAGGGAGAAGATAAGGGCGGCACCCTTCATTAGGGAGCTGATAAGTGTCAAAAGACGCAAATGTCACGAGGCTTTATTTTCGCAAGAGAATTTAGGCTTGTCATATTTGTGCAATGATCCTGCAGAGGCAATAATACTAACGCAAGGGTAAGACGAGATCAATGGGTTTTTACATGAAAGTGTAAGAACGTCCTGCGATTTCGTCGCAAAGACGACAATGTCACGGGATTTTATGGTCGCAAGAACGTTTAAACCTGTCATATTGTCGCAAATATAATGTCCTGCAGAGGCAAAAATACTTAAGAAATGATAAGACAAGGTCAATGGGTCATTACATGAAAATGTAAAGACGTCCTGCGATCTTGTCGCAATGAGGGGTGGCAAAATAAGACCTTTACTTAGGAAGGCAAAATAAGACCACACAAATAATGATAAGGCAAGACCAATGGGTCATTACATGAAAATGTAAAGACGTCTTGCGATCTTGTCGCAATAACAGCATTCAAGAAAGATCTTTAAACATTTTGAATATAGGCAATCGAGATCTTTTCATCGCAAGAAAGATTACAACAAAAGACTTAATGGAAAATAAAGGAATTGTTTGATAAGGTGGCGGAATGAGTTCTTATAATAAGAGAGAAAGAGAAACTAATTCATCCAACACCGGACTTAATCTTTTGCAATCAAAAAGAAAAGTTCAACAAGATTACAAAGAAATTTAATTCTCTATATCAATATTCTCAGCTGAAGGAGATGGTAAAGATTCTTCAACAATCTTGTCAGCTTCACCCTCGCCAGTTGAAGGGTTTTCATCAGAGATTTTTTCGCTTGGATCATTATTGATAACTTCATTGTTAGCGAGATCTTAGCAGCTATCATAATAATAATCACTATCAGGAGAGTTGGGTATTTCATCATCTTCAACTTCCAAAGGTTCAACAGAGACAGGGTCAAGGGATTTAGAAAGTAAAATTTCATTCACGCAAACTTCTGCTTTGGGATGAAATTGACGAAGAAGTGCTTTCTGTTGATTTCTACTCTGGATATCTTTAAGATTATTAAGGTAGTTAAACCTCCTTCTGGCTCGGTCACGAGATTGGGCAAGGGAAGCAACTAGAGTTGCATTTTCCTTACGAATTTTAGCATGCGCCGCTTCCAAAGTAGATAGAGAAGAGTGAAGAGTTTTCTCAGATTCTGCAAGAGTAAAGAAAGACATTAAAATTATAAGATGGAAAGTGGTATATAAAATTAGAAAAGAAAAATGATGGAAAAGGCAGTCAAATCTTATGACTACCTTCCTTCTGCGAGATAAGATATTGAGTAAGGGCCAAGCAATTATTCTCCAAGTTTTCCATGGCATTATCAAAACCATCACCGACAATACCTTTTAACCGTGAACGCAAACTCTTTTCGTTAGAAATCAATAACTTATTTTGCTTCGCAAGGGAAGAATGGGATTCTTTTAACTTGGTATAATCATCCTTGAGTTGGTTTGTTTTAACACTTAGATTTATTCTACTCTGAATAAGCTTATCTCTTTCAGTGGTAGTATCTTCAAGTTTATTTTTCAGTAGGAAGATAGACTGTTCTTGCTCATTCAATGCTTTTTTACAAGCATCAAGTTGTTGCGAGGATATCGCCACCTTATCCAATAAAGCTCGCTTCTCTTGAGATAAAGTTCCATTTTCATCTGATAAGGTTTCCAACTCCAAATTAGATTTATTCAAAGAATATGAGAGACGCGACACTTCATTACTTAATAATTCTTGATTTTGAACTAAGCAGATGTTTTCTTGAGAAAGATTATTTATTTGATCCATAGAAAATGTATGGAGGTTATCTAAACGATTATATTGCTCCATCCAGGCGTCTCTTTCCATTCGAGTTTCTTCTACAATAGATTCCAGTTGATATATCTCCATCTTACGTTTCTGGTGCAAAACTTGAGAAGCGAACCAAGTTTTTTTTTAAAAAAAAGGGGGGAAGAGAGATACCTTTTAATTCTTCATTTTTCTTGCGAAGGTTATCGCGATCCAGCAAAGTATTATGAAGATTATTCTTCAAAGTCTTAATTTCTTGTTCCAAGGATACTCGCGATATCGTATCGGAACCAAAATATTTACCCAAAGATTCGTAAACACTAGATCTGGTGGGATCAGTGGAGGCTTTTTTAACATCATTCATGGTATCTGATAAAATTCTAAAAGCTATATCCATCCCTTCCCTTCCAAATTTTCTTTGCTAAGAGAGATAGATTTTGAGGAAGAAGAAATAGTAGAGGAAGAAGGAAAAGTTGAGTCACCCATGGTTATAAGATCGCCAATTGGAGAAACCTGATCAATAGGTGGGGGCGAGATAAAAGTAAAAGTGGGAAGAGGCATGTCCTGAAGAATTTCATTCACAGAAAATTCAGGGATTGATTTATCCTGCGATGATATTGTAGGGAATGGTACATTATCTTGAGAAGAAGAAATGGGTTTATCTTGCGAAGAAGTCGCTATAGTAGGAGATTTGCCTTGTGAAGATACTGTAGGGAAAGTAGAATGCTTGAATCCCGAAAAGGAAACAGAGGAGCAAAGCGACGAAGCATCGGGTTTATTATGGCGAAACCTTTTGGGAGATCTATCATCATTCTTATCATCCTGCGAATAATAAATCAATTGAGAAACAGAGGCAATAAAATTGCTATTAAAGGAGTAAATATTTCTAAAATACCTTACTACTCGCAGGCTGTTTTTTGGAAGCAAGAGACTTCAGTTGCGAAGAAGATTTTGGTTGCGAACCAGTAGGGATGGTAGGGTTCACCACGGTATACTTAGAACTGGGTTTATTCTTGGTGAAACAAAAATGGCGAAAGAAACATCAAAAGAAGAATAGAATCAAGATGAAGTAATTTCAATAAGGAAGATCAATCAAGAGAATAGTCAAAATCAATGAAATTAACGAACCTGGATGCCATGAAAACAATAACAGAAAGATAATAAAAAGAAGAAGATGAAGATGAACAGCAGGAAATAGTTGCAGACGATGAGGAAGATAGAGAAGAAGAGAAAGAATGTTTTTCACATGCAGTTTTCCTTTAAATAGAAGAAAAAAGAGTGACCGGATAACATTAAATATACCGGTAAAAAGAGTAATTTTAGACACGTGTAAACGGTTATCCCTACATTTAAGGAATCAAATTAAGAAGATTTCTGTGGGAAAATGAAGAGATTTCTTATATTATTTCATGAATACTTCATGCTTCGCATACTTCAAGAGATAGTACTTCTTTCTTACTTCGCAAAACTTCGGAACTTCGCAAAAGAATAGAGGCAAGTACGTACTTTTCAAGTCCAGTATTCTTTCGCTTGTTCCTTCATCAACAAAGATCACCGCAGTGGCAAATTTTTCCTTAAAAATAGCTCTCCGAGCAATATTCAAGGAAAAATAGGCAAGATGTAGGATCAGAATATCGCAACACCAATACTTCGCGAGATTAATAAACGACTGCGTCGCGAAGGAGTCGCATGGAGGTAAATAAATGACGTAATAGATGACGACAGTCAGAACATGAGGAAAATGTGAAGACTTGGCGAGATTTAGGGGTGTCGCGAGGACAAGCAGTTACACACTCGCGAGGATTCGCGAGTCGTTTCCGAAAATAAAGGACAGCTTAGCTGTCATCCACTATGTAATACCTTATATAAAGGGTCGAGTAAGTCTGTTGTGGGGGGATTCTTTTTGAATTGTTAAGCAAGTCATTAGGAGAGAGAAAATCAAGAGTGATTGTAATTTCTTTAGCCCTGTTCTATATTTCTTTGTAAACCTTTCAAGAAAACAATTAATAAAACACATTATTATTCATCTTCAAATGGATTGATTAAGCAAATTCGAGTGAGGGGTGTAGTGTAGGATTTCCTGCAACTACAGGATCAAGAAGCTTTACGAGTATCATTGGTGGGAAACTAGATAATTGCAGTGTTATTAGTTTTTGATTATTGATTTGATTGACTAACGGTTGTTGAAACTTTGATTGCAGCTAGTTTGTTTATTCTTGAGAATATTCTCTTCTGATATAAGATTCACTCAGACTAGATCAAAGTATCGACGAGATCTTTAGAACTGTTGTTAGATCTAAAGAAATCTTGTGATAATCCATTGTTAACATACTCCCTTCTGTGTGTGATTCATCACAAGATGATTCAAGTGTTGTTGTACAGGTTTTGAAGGCAATAGAAGATTTGAAGACGAATAAGAATTCTTATTAGTTTTCGTATCTTGTGGATTTAGTGCACAAACCTTGATCGGATGGGATCCAACTAGAATCGGTTTATCTTTGATAGATTTGATTGATTAGTTGCATGAGATCGGCATCACTTTATAGTTTATCTTTGAGATTTATATCGATTGAGTGCGAATCTAAACTTGACTATTTCGGTAGTTATTGGATAGATTGATCTAACTCGACAAAGGAGTTTATTGATAAGTGCATAATTTACTATACTTTTGTTATCAATTCCATGCTTGTATTTTCTATGTTTCTTTCATATTGCCTTGTATTACTCTTGTTTTCTTTTGTTTGTCTTATTTAGGTAGAATCATCCAAAAGGAGCGAAAAGAGTGCTAAAGCGGACATAAACGTGAGCTTGGACTAAGGACCAGGAGGAACTCGACCAAATTCAGGAGTATTCAACTCTATTTTGTAGAGAATGAAGAGACGAAAATAACGCAAAAAGAATGAGGTCATTCCGAGTTCGTATTAAAAGTTGTTGGCAAAACTGTATGGATCAAAAGGCCAAATTCTTACCTACGTGTGTGACCGATCATACCAACCAATTACGAGGATCGGTTACACCCTCCAAGAAGTGACGAAAATACTTGCCAAAATTGGTTTTCTTAGTTCCGAAGTATGTACAAACCCAAATATTCTTAGGGATATTTAAAGATACTTCAAAATACTTTTCAAGGGAGTTCCTAGTACCGAACGGAAATTTTATCAAGAGATACGGAAGTGGAGACAAGAAGACAAGGAGCGAAAGCTTGGGTTTTGGGTTCTTCCATTACCGAAACTATTTATCTTTGATTTTATCATATGTATATCATGGGTTTTACTAAATCCATGAGTATCTAAACTCCTATTTGATTGAGGATGAATTCTAAGTTCTAAACATGATTTGATTTCTTCATATGATTATCGTTTGTTTCTACTATTATGAATATTTATGATTGATTGATTGGTTGATTTAGGAGGCCTACTAAACTGATCCATTTATTTATTTATTGCTAGTAACGGGTTAGGATATCCGTAATTGTTGAATAACCCTTACACAAGTAGAAAACATGAGACCTTGCAGAGGGATTCTGTGGAGCAATCGCGTGTAGAAATAATACTAGTAAGTGAACCGATCGTACCGAGTTTAACTGCTAGGACCGAACCTAAATTCATAAACCCTAAAGCATTCGATTGAGTTACATCTTGTAAGCGTACCTCAAGGTGGCTCAGACGGATAGAATCCAATAGCTAAGTGTACCTGTTATTCGGTGATATTAGGAGTCTTGGGGGTATCTAAGCGTACCTGTTACCCTACGGTTGGTGATAATCTATGATTAATGATGAATAGATAATTATATTACCCTACGGTTGGTGATAATCTATGATTAATGATGAATAGATAATTATATTACTTTGATGAATGTTTAGTAACGAAGAAGGATTCCTCGATCATACTCCTCATCCTTGACTACATCTTAATTTATTTGTTTTATTATTTACTTTGCTTTATTTGCAACCTACAAAAAAAATCCCCATTTGTGACATGTGACAACTGAAAACTCCATGCTCTTCGTGGGAACGATCCTTGCTTCCATTATATTACCAGTTAATTGTGTGGAAATAAGTGATTAAATTTTGTTGCACTCACGACTCGTACCATTTATTAGATTAAACATAAGATCTTTTGTCAACAACTCACATATCTTCTAGCAAGATTGATTTGAGTGGTTACCAAACAGATTCTTCCTTTGATGTTTGGAATATCCAAAGGACTTGTTATTTATGTGCGTGACTCTAGAAGTCGAAGGAGCAGGGATACTGAGGGAACTAAGTAGTTAGGGGTAGTATGCTTGGTATCAACTATACGAAGTTGGTATTTGATTTTGTATAACGGATTAATTCTGAGAGTATTCAAAACTGAACTAGGTCCCGGGTTTTTCTGCATTTGTAGTTTCCTCGTTAACAAAATCTTGTTGTGTCTTTTACTTTTTTTTTCCGCATTATATTTAAGACTGCACAAGAACCGATCTGGAACCGGTGTACCGGCCTGGAACCAACCCCGAACCGGAGTAGACGGTACAGGGTCCGGTACTGAAAGTTGGGAACCGGAGTAGATCGATACAGGTATTGGTTCTGGGGGGGGGGGGGGAACCGGCCTGTACCGGACCAAATGTCCCGGTTAATTAGAGCCGTTGATATCTTTGTCATTTTTCAATCCTATCCGTCCATCCTAGGTGTAGGAATCCTAATACATATCGAGACTAACTTTCATTCATCAGTTTTCTTCTTCTTCTTTTTTTCCCTGAAGAGCAGCAGCCTCTCTATCACCGATTCACCATCTCTATCTCGGTGACAAGAAAGTAATCTTAGTAACTTCGTTTAGATCATATCAAGTGATTTAAGACTGTAACTGAGTTCGATTTGTTTAGGGTTCAATTCTTCTTCTTCTTCACCATATCTGATTGAGTTTGAGTCAGGTAATTCTTCTTCTTCTTCTTGTTTGATTTGTTTCAATCTTTTGGACCTCTCATGAATTGATTTAGGGTGTAGTTGCAGGATTTCCTACACTACACCCCTCATTAGATTCAACACAATTAATCCATTTGAAGATGCATAACTATGAATTTGATTGATTATTTTCTTGAAATGTTTACAAAGAAAGATAGAACAGAATTAAGGAAATTACAATCACTCTAGATTTTCTCTCTCCTAATGACTTGCCTAACCATCCAAAAAGACCCCCTACAACGGATTTACTCAACCCTTTATATAGGGTATTACATAGTGGATGACAGCTAAGCTGTCCTTTATTTTCGGGAATGACTCGCGAAGTACCGCAAGTGTATAAATGTTCATCTTCGCGACACTCCTAAATCTCGCCAAGTCTTCACACTTTTCTCATGTTCTGGCTGTCGTCATCCATTGCGTCATTTATATTATTTCCTGCGACACCTTCGCAATGTCAATCGTTTATTGATCTCGCAAGATATTGATGTCGCGATATTCTGATCCTACATCTTGCCTCTTCTCATGTCTTTTCTGCGAAGGAGAAAATGTCATGAGAACCAATATTTTAAAATGCCGCAATTGCTCATCTTTATCTCGCGATTGTTCACTTTTATCCGTTTTATTCATGTACGGAATTTATTACAAGTGTTTCTTCTTTCACTCTTTTCTTGACACGTCTCTTTCAACCGCTTATTCTTGACCATTCACGTCCCATCTCGCATTAAATGCATTTGTTTTCTCGAGGATTCTCTTCTCTATATATAGTCTTCTCATCCTTCTCTTTTTCTCTTTTATTTTCCCTCTGTAACTTTCCTTCAACTTTCTTCTTCCGCAATTTGCGCTTCTGCTACTGTAATTCTCCCCTTCAATTCTCTCAATCTTCAATTCTCCATTCATTCCCATACTATATTAATGGCTGCACTTGGTCGTACATATAAACCCCTTTTCGAAGTAACTGAAAAGAATTTGCGGGAGAAGGGTTTCATTTTATCAACCATTCCTGATCAAGAATCTTCATCCATTCTTTCTGCAAAACTGTTTTCTGATCATCACACTGATGATCAGAAAATCATAGTCTCGCTAGGTCAACTCTTCGCAGGCCTTCCCATTCCTCTATACAATCCCGAGATACCATTATTCTATGAAATTCTTGCTCACGAGAAATTCTCGCGAGCTGTTTATCAATTGAGCGGCGACTGCATCCGTCTAATGCTTGAATTCGCCAATCGTGGCGCTGGTAAAGGATCTTTATATCCTGATAATGTCAGAGATCCTAAATTCACAAATTTACAAATAGTCGCTGAGAAGTATACCGTGGACAACTTTTTTGAAAATTATAAAGTAATAAATATGAGAAATGATAAATCTCGCTGGGGTGCTCGGTTGAAAAGAAAAGATAATATTTCCGATGACAAGCTGCTTATGCAAGATATTGATTGGCATTCGGGCAACAATAGTACTCCTCGTCATTCCAAAGATGAGAAATGGTGGGTTGTTCCTTTATTTTTGAATGGACCTTACATCGCAGGTTCACATGTTCTCCCTGCAAACCTCGCGAATTATCATCCTTGGGAGTTTAAGTGGCCTGAGAAGGCAAAAGAGGTATATTTCCTTTTTCAATTTCGCTTTGCGATATTTTCTTCCTCTTTTACTTATTAAACTTTCAAAAAAATTTAGATTGCCAAACTGAGAAAGAAGTATAAAGGAGATCCAAAGGCGAGTACCCTTGCGATACTCCGATCGCTCACGGATGAAGTAAGAAACATTTTCTTTTGTTATTTTAAACAATATTGTTGCCTCTGTTTCTTATCTTCATGCGTATGCGAAGGTTGACGTTGAAGAAGCTGAAGCTGCGAAGGTTAAAGGCAAGGATAAAATCATTTCTGGCAAGGACAAATCTTCTGGTCCATCTTCTAAAAAACGGAAAACTCATCCCTCTTCTCATTGTAGTTCTCAAACCGGTGAGAACTCTGATGAGGATGAAAATGAGATTGGTACTTCCTCCGTGAAAGAGAATCACTCGACTATTTCTACTATGGCGCAATTGTCTGGTATCTTCTCCGATTCTATGCAAGGATTAGGAGATGATCATCTAACTGCTACTTGCGAAGCTCTCGCTAAAATTTGCGATGCCCCGCTGTTAGAGGATAATGAATCTTTTCGCGGAGTTTCCCGAACAGTGACTCCTAGCTTTTTAAATGCTCTCAATGCTTTGGTATGTTCATATTCCTTTGTTTCTTTGTGACTTTGATTATAAGCTTTATCTTAATTATTTATTTATTTTCTTTTATAGTCTGGGAGAGCTTCTTTTGTTGTTGCCTCAGACCTCGAGAAAAGACGCAACAATCTTGAAAAGAAGAATCTGCAACTTAAAGAGAAGATCCAAGAACTAGAAACTGAAGTTGCGTCATCTCGCAGGAAGGATGAAAGAATTCAACAGTTGAAATCGAGTCTACTTCTCGGAAGAATAAAATATCTACTCTTCAAAGTGCGAATCAACAACTTTATGGTACAAAATTTTTACTCTTCAAATCGTCTTTATTTTGTCATCTACTTTTCTTTGCCTGATTTATTATTTTCGCAGACATATATAACCTCTCTGAAGAAGCCATTCTTATCCATTCATTTCCCGAGCCTATGGACAATGATGCTCTTCTCACCCACCTCAACGAATCTTTAAGTAGTTCGTCAAACAAAATTGATTCCCTTCCATTAAATGAACTTCAAACCAAATACAGTCTTTTAGAAATTGAGCATAGATCTAGTTTAGGTTTAGCCAATCGATTTAAACAAATGTATATTGATTCCCCCATAAGAAAACCAAAACCTTAAGGAAGAAAATTAGTGGTCTCATAGATGACAAAGACCGCATTGCTAATAAAGGTGCTCAGGCGTTAGCAAAATTTCAAAAATCTCTTCTCGAAGTACAAATTGAACGAGATGAATCTCTTCGTCAGAATGCCATACTTAATGAGCGAGAAGATCAAATTCGTTCGCTTCTTGTTATAAACAACAATGATGAATTTGCTTGGGCTGCGAAGGTTCTAGATAATGCCAGGAATAACTTAGGTGTTGATGTTAGTCTTCATGCCGAGCATACTGCCTTGATTAAAGATATGATATCTGACAGAGAAGGTTGTTTATTATACTTTACTGTTCCTTAATTTTGTAGTATTGTTATTGAATCGTTAATTCATTGTCATATGTTTTGCAGAATCCGAGAAGAGATTTCAAACAAGGATTGAAGAACTTGAGTCTGAAAAAGAACAACTCGCACAAGACTTTTCTCTTCGCAACAACAAGTATTCCAAGTTGAAGAAACAACTGCAAGCTACAGTAGCGAACTTCAACAACGATGTTGTTCGCTTTCGCAATCAAACTATTGAGACAGTTTGCAATGATCACAAGATTCCTCTTAGTTCATACCCTTGTCTTCTTGATAATATTCCTGAAGATATACCTTTCTCTGACGTTTCTGATAGCGAAGCTAGTGAAGAAGAAGAATCTGGCGAAAAGAATGATGAAATCGAAGAGTCTGATAAAGAAGAAGAATCTTCCAAGAAATAACTTCATTTTCTTCTTTCATTTCTTGTAATATCTGTATATATATCCTTTTAATCTTCTATTTCTATAAACCTTCATTGTAACTTTCTTGGATTACTAAATATGAATTCAACCTTTGTTTTCTTTTCTTGCGCATACTAATCAAGCAATTCTTCTTTGTAGTACATTATCATTTATTTTCTTGTTTCCTTTATGCATAAATCTATCATATGAAAATGAATAACAAAATTTCATCACATGCATTCCCATACTTGCCTCAGTTATTTATTTTCAAATGAGAGATTTATTTTGAAGTTCATCATCGCGACAAGATCGCAGGATATCTTCATAAATGAAGAAATCTATTGATCTTGCCTTAAAATTTCTTGTGTGGTCTTATTTTGCCTTCCTAATTAAAGGTCTTACTTCGCCACCCCTCATTGCGACAAAGTCGCAGGACGTCTTTACATTTTCATGCAATGACCCATTGACCTTGTCTTATCATTTCTCGAGTATTTTGCCTCTGCAGGATATTTTCTTGCGACAATATGACAGGCTTAAATACTCTTGCGAATATAAAACCCCATGACATTGTCGTCTTTGCGACGAAATCGCAGGACGTTTTTACATTTTCATGTAAAAACCCATTGACCTCGCCTTACTTTTATGTTTGTATTTTTGCCTCTTCAGGATCATTGCACAAATATGACAAGCCTAAATTTCCTTGCGAAAATAAAGTCTCATGACATTTGCGTCTTTTGACACTTATCAGCTCCCTAATGGAGGGTGTCGCCCTTATCTTCTCCCTGGTTGCCCCTTCAAGGAGGCGTACATCGGCCATACAAGACTAGCTCCTCCCATCCGGTCTTAACAACAACTGTTGTTTTCGCAGCCTCTTATCCCTTATCCCTATATGGTTTATGGTTACGAGACTGCACCCTAAGTGGAGTTTTCTTCGGGCCGAGTGCAGCATATACCAAGACTTGCCAAGAATGGCCGAGACACTTCAAATGCCCCAGGCACTCTTGGCTCAACCGTGTACCCCGGCGCCTTGAGCATACACTGACTCCTTGGAAGAGACCCTCGGGCGTCCAACCAGGGTATAACCATATATATATAGTTGAAAACCCAAGGTATCTCCCCCGGATAGGCTTTCATGGGCCCCAAATTTCCATGACTCAGGTTCCAGGAGCGGTGTAACCTTTTCACTGAGCCATGTCAAGAGATACCCCCTTATATGACGCACTTTAGGTCTTACATTTGCCTCTTGCGAAATATCATTTGCGAACTAAGGTGTGCGCCATAAAGGTTCGTCCCATTCACTCACTCTTTCATTTTTGTTAATTCATTCAATCATTCATTTGTTTGCGAAGCTATCGCGCAATCTTACATTGTTTAATCATTTTTGTTTTTCAATTCTTCAATCAAATTGTCATACATTCTTAATGGCGAGATCATCGCATATTTCTTCTTCAATTATTTTTTCTTCCTCTTACCCTTAACAAGCTTTTGTTACTTCCTTTTAATGATTACTCACTTCTTACACTTTTTGCTCCTGCTGCTCTCTGCTGCTTCACCATTCAAATCTCCTAATGATTCTTTTCCATCATAATTTTCAACTGTTTTCATGCACCTGTTTTGCAATGTATCTTCTCCTCTTATATCAATGGCATCCACCATCAATCTTTCTTTTCTTTGTTCATCTTTTGCATGTTGCTTCCAACCCTTTCTTTTCGCAGCTCTCTCTTCGCAACTTTCCACGTCGATCTCATAGCATTTTTGCCCTTCCATCCAATCTCCCTTTATAATTCCAACACCACTAGGATGAGGAAACTTTATACACTGATGATATGTTGACGCTACACCCGCATTTCATGCAACCATGGTCTTCCGATCAATGCATTATAAGGGGATTCCACATCGACCACACAGAACAAAATATCAGTAGATAACCCTTGCAAAGGTATTCTCATATGAACTTCTCCTTTAGGCTTGTTTGCTGTGCCATTGAAACCATATATTTTGTATGTTGAAGGTATCAATTCTGCATCCTTTCCCCCCATAGTCTTGTAAGTATGGTAAAAGAGGATGTTTACCGAGCTTCCAGTATCAATTAATATTCTATTGATTGCCCAGCAATTTTCTGCTTCATCATCTTCGCCCTCAACAGGTTTTGGATTAATTTCCAGTTTTACAACCAATGGGCTATCATGTATTTCTCTACCTTTGGGTATTTCCTATGCAGAGAAAGAGATAATTTGCAGTTGCCACTCTTTTAATTGCGATGTCCTCGCAATGTTCAACACTTCTTTATCATCAACATCCCTCGCAAAAACTCTACTGAGTATGTTATCATGAAAATCTTCAAGTGTACGATATGAGTGAACAATGGAGTTGCAAAATAAATTTTTAGCTTTCACTCCAACTTCTATTACGAACGTTTCTTTCCCCTTTGATGGTGGTGGCGTCAATGGTTGAACTTTCTCTTCACTTTTTATAAAGTGATTCAGCTTTCCTTGATCAATCATTCTAAGGATGATTCTTTTTATGTTTCTGCAGTCATTTGTCAGATGTCCATGAAAACGGTGGTAAGAGCAGAATTCGTGACTTCTATCACCTGGTGGCGGTTCATTTCCCATGTTCCATGGTGCAGGTATGTTTTCCATCAAGAGTATAGCTTTCCATATTTTTTCCACACTAGTATTTAGTGGTGGCATCTTGATTTCTTCCCATACTACTCTGTGACGTCGTTGTCCTCCATGATTATTCTGCCTTTGACTTCCATAAGTCTCCTGCGGATGATCAAGTCTTTGAATTTTGTTATTGCCACCACGGTTGTAGTAGTTCCTTTCCCTCTCAAATTCTTCTTGATCACGGCTTCCCATGGCTACTATCTTCTGCTGTCCATCATCTGACACCCTTTCTTGTTGACCTTGCGAAGTACTCTCCACCGTGTTTATCAGTTTTGGTAATAAACTTGCATTCGCAGCATTTGAACTTGTATTCGCAATTGGATATGATTCCATCTCATTTTGCCTTTCCTCTAAAGCAATATACTCCTCTTGAAGTTCTCGCAGCTCCGTTATCGTGGTTGTATTTTTGACTCTAAAAATTTGAATATATAGCACATTGGTTGCGAACATAGCGTTTATAAATGATATAATGAGATATCTTTCATCCACTCTTCCAGCCATCTCGCTACACATCGTCTTCCATCTCACAGTTAGGTGTCTTAAACTTTCGCCAACTCTTTGTTTCAGCCCAAATACATCTTCAATTCCTGGTCGCGAGGAGTTGTTACTTATGTATGCCCCTAAGAATATAGCTTGTAAATGGTTGAATGACGTGATGGTGTTTCTTGGTAAACCCTCAAACCATTTCAGTGCTTCTCCTGTTAAACTTGATGCGAAATATTTGCATAGTATTGCATCATGATTTTCCCATTGTAACATACATCTCACATACGCCTTGATGTGTTGTATTGCGCAAGTTGTTCCATCAAAAATGTTGGTTAATGCGGGTAAATTGCATTTTGGGGGAATTCCACCTAACTGCACCTCTAGTGTAAAGGGAGTTTTCGCGGCTTCCTCGATGGCCTCATCCAATTGTCTTCTTCCTCCTCCTCTTCTATTATTCAACATTCCTCTCATCTCTGCCAACTCTCTTAAGATTTGTTCATTTACATCGGGGCAAGAATTTATTGGTCTTTTTAGTTCCGTTTCTCTCCTTATGCGTTCATGTCTATCTTGATTTTCTTGTTCAGCATTTTCTTCTCTTCTTTCTCTGCGACTTTCTCCTCCATCTCGTTCTCGGATTCGCACACCATTGTATCCATCATTTTCTCTTCTTGGTTGTCTATCAGCTCTCCTTTGTATTCTTTCATACTCTTCATTGATATTTCCATTATTGCGATTTTGCTCGCGCCATCTTTCTCAATTGTCATGATTATTCTGCTGGATTGCTTCCTCCAATTCTCGTTCTTCCATTTCTACTCTTAATCTTTCTCTTTCGCGAGCTAGACGCGCTTGTTCAATATAATGCTTTTCGATGTCATCTTCAATCTCTTTTTGTTTCCTCTGTGTTTCTCTTCCATGCAGTATTCTTCTTCCTTCTTCCTGATTTTCTTCATCAATTGGATTATTCTCGCGCCTATTTCCTTGATTTCCATTATTTTGGTCACCCCAGTAAAATCTCTGGACGTGGAATACATACCACTTCCCTTCTTTCGCAGTATCCTTCACCGAGATTTAGCTCTCTTTCTAAATTTTCTTCATTAGCATTTTCTACAGGTAACATTCTCCCTCTATCATCTCTAACCGATCCTGGTCTTGACCTGGTATTACTTCTCGACCTCCTATTCTGCAACCTCATATTTTCCATTCTTAACTCATGGTTTTGCCTTGTTAAATTTGCGCGTTCTTCCGCTTCCAATCGTCTTTCTTCATGTATTGTTTGTCTCAATGTTTCTAATGCTGCGATTTCTTCATTTCTATGTGCTATTTCTCCCATTTCTTCTCGATTTCTCTCCTCTTGTCCATTATTTATCAATTGTTGCACTTCTTCTCTTTCTTCCATAGAATCTGATCTCCATGTATGTACACTCACCCTATCATAATCTATTACTCTATTCGGTGCTGGTTGAATTGGTGGTTGTATTGGTGGTTGAATTTGACCTTCTTCTCTATCTCTTGTGTTTATCCTTGATGGTTCACCTACTTCATTTCTCCTTTCTCCAGCTAATCTCCCACTTCTCCTTATAACTGTTGGTTGTTCTGATGCATTCCTTCTTCTAGCCATTTCTCAATTTTAGTAAATTGTTGAAAATTATTCAAAATTTCTTACTCGTTACTCCTGATTCTTTTAATTCACAAGGTTGATCTTCTCCTCACACCTTCCCTGTTTCTAGCGCATATGTAGTTGCAGGATTTCCTACACTACACCCCTCATTAGATTCAACACAATTAATCCATTTGAAGATACATAACTATGAATTTGATTGATTATTTTCTTGAAATGTTTACAAAGAAAGATAGAACAGAATTAAGGAAATTACAATCACTCTAGATTTTTTCTCTCCTAATGACTTGCCTAACCATCCAAAAAGACCCGCTACAACGGATTTACTCAACCCTTTATATAGGGTATTACATAGTGGATGACAGCTAAGCTGTCCTTTATTTTCGGGAATGACTCGCGAAGTATCGCAAGTGTATAAATGTTCATCTCCGCGACACTCCTAAATCTCGCCAAGTCTTCACACTTTTCTCATGTTCTGGCTGTCGTCATCCATTGCGTCATTTATATTATTTTCCTGCGACACCTTCGCAATTTTGTCTAATTATATCAATTTCTATTGTTTCATGGTTAGAGTTTAAATAATCTTAATAAAAAGTTAAGAACTTAAATTCTTAATACCTCTGCTGATATGCTGCATATGTTCTCTTGCAGGCCTTTAAGGTGCTAAATGGGGAAGCGCAAAGCACCAGATGATTCCAATCATAACATTATTGTTAATGTAAGACCAAAAGAAATTGTTTTAATCTGTTGGTAGCATATCCCTCTTTTAGTGTTGAACTTGAACATAAACAAGTTATTAGTTCTTGGGGAAGTTTAAGTTTTCGTTGCTGAGAGTTTGTTTTATCTTTGTTAATGTGTTACTGTTAAGAGGATGTTCAGGAGAATGTGAACTTGGGTTTTCCTGTGCTCTTAGAGCAGTCCCATTGTTCTCATATCTTCTTTTAGAGAGGAAATTACTGTTTGTTTCTGGTTATAATGTGAAATCCAAAGCTTTTTTCTCTCATTAATTTCTGAGCATTATGTAGTGAATGAATGGTGCATGCTTTTCCTGCTTTATCTTTTGGTAATGTGATTGTCTCTTCCATTGTAAAATAGCTATGAACATGAAGATATGTCATAGAATTTCAAGTATTCTTTAGATTGGAATAGTTGTACATCTGAAATTATTACTGTTCTTGTTCTTAGACTTTGTAAATGAATCCATTTTGAGTTTGTTGTTATCCTGTTACTGTGTGTTTTAAAATTCAGGTAAAAACCCGGTACCGGTCCTGTACCGGACCGGTCTTACAGGTACAGGTACCGGTCCTCAAAATGAGGTACCGGTTAACACCAGGTACAGGGACCGGTTCCATAGAAAAACCGGACCGTACCGGACCATGTGCAGCCTTAATTATATTTGTTATTATAATTAAGTAAAATACACAAGTACGTAACTCCATAATACTTTATATTGATCTTATAGGGTTTCACTTATTTCCGAACTTATTATCAAGTACACACTTTGTTGTCGTATCGTCTCGATCTCGTATCCATAGACAATCACACGAAATGTGAACCGAATTGTTGTATTTTCTCGACTATGTCCATAGACGATCACATTCGAAAGAGGACATATAGGTTGATAAATAAAAGATTGTGGTGTATTTGGGTACCCTCGTCTTTTCAAAGACAGTAACTCTAAGGGTTTTTATCCTAGAGCTTGGAGTCTTTATAAGAATAAAGAAAATGAAGGCAATGGGATGAAAGATTTGAGATTGTGGAATCTTGCTTTCATTGCCAAAAATTCCTGGAAACTTTTCCAAGACCCCCACTCTTTTATGGGCTCAATGAAACCGAGATATTTTCCTAAGACAAATCCTTTACATTCTTCTTGTGCCAAAGCTGCTTATTGGGCTTGGAAGGGAGTTCACAAAGAAATAAAGCTAATTCAACCTCATTGTATCTGGGAAGTTGGGGACGGAGAAGATATCAACATCTGGAAAGATCTTTGGCTTCCAGGACAATTAGAACCTATAAATCCTCAACAATAGCATTGCCAGAACTCTCCCAATCTTGTTAGCGATCTATCTCTTTGTTAACAACTCTTGGAATTTTCTTCTTCTTAGAACCTGTCTGTCTAACTCTAATTTCCTGTTAGCTACTCAAATTCAGCTCTTCCCTGATAAAAAAGACAATCTCCGATGGAAACACAATCCTCAAGGGATATTCACGGTATAATCCATGTATAACATTCTAGCCCTAAAAGACTCCTAACCTATCCAAACGGATATGGTATATGAATACTATACCTAGAATTCAAAAGTTTGCTTGGAAACTCTACTCTGATATCCTACCTCTCGGTAATCATCTCTCCACCTATATTTACACTATAGACCCTATCTGTAAACTTTGCAATCAGGCTTTGTTAGAGCATAACTCGGTTGAACCCACCAAGCGTTGGTATGTCAAGCTTGGTTGTCATATTTTAGTGAATGAAAACTCAATTAAATAGTCTCTTGATTATGTACTGGAGACAACTTCGTATAGGTTAGGATAGAAAGATTAGGATAATGATACATACAAGTATTACTCGAAGACTTGAAGAATGTGAAGAAGTAATAAGCTACATCGACGACATCATCCTTCCTCTTGAGGTTAGTAATATTTTGACTTGAACTGTTTCATTCCCAACGTATCTTTCGGGTCATGCTATATTGAAAACATAATCATGAAGTCATGAATGATTATACTCTAGTAGACATAGTGTTAAGGAATTACAATACGAAGTATAACGCTTATCTTTTGAACATCGTATATAAGACATCGACATAATCGTATGAATGCTATTGTGAGTATGTGTATGGGTATGGGTGAAGATTTTGTTGTAGGAAACAATGTTTACATTCGTTTAAAGGAAGTACATTCATGAACTTGTTTTATGAATCGAAAGGGAAATCGCTAGGCTTATTGGTATTGTTATTCATTGCATATCTTTGGATTACCAATATGTGTGAGTTAGTAGAACCGATCATAACTTGTTATGTATCTCGGTAAAACTAGTCACAATGCCTGACTTATGTATTGGTATGACTTCTATTAGTGTAACCGATCCTAAGTAATCACCTAAGATGGTATGATCGATATTTGTAATTAGTGTGATCGATCCTAGTAATTGGTGTAACCGATCCTAGTAATTGGTGTGACCGATCACAAAAGTATGTGTAATCGATCCTTGTAATTGGTGTAACCGGTCCTGGTAATTGGTGTAACTGATCCTGGTAACTGGTGTGACCCATCATAATTAATACCATGAGAATATGGTAACTGGTCCTGGTTATTGATGTAACCAATTTGGTAACTGATATAACCGGTCCCAATAACCATATTAAGGTAGAACCGATCCTTGTGTTTTGTAGAACCGTAAACCCATGATTAGTGTGTTGATTTGATCAATCACATAGTTCTTGGAAATCAGATGAACCAGTTCTAAACTTGTTTGGAAGTGTGGTATAATCGATTCCAAGATTGTAAATATGAAAGAGGATTTACAAAGAAATAAGATGTCAACATACTTTTAACATGTTCAGTAACTCTTATCTTTTATTGTTCAAAGATATTCCTTAATAACTAAAGGGGATCCCGGACCGAAATAAGTTGAGAATCTTTTAATTAAGGTTGTTAATTTTATATGCTTTTAATTACCAGCAATTAAAATGCATATCTCTGGAAAATAAAATTGGTAATGTGCATTTACTAATTGGAGATTTTCTAGTAGGATTTCGGTCAATATTGGACAGAGCATTTCTAGGAATTATGAAAACCGGATTTGGAAATATATTGCATATCTTGAGAATATTTTCGGTTTTGGAAATTCCTTGGTGTCCAAACTTCCTTGGTTTATAAATACCCAAGTTTACATTTCAAGCAAACTATCCTAAGAGCCATCAAAAACTACCTTGTTGTGTTGTTACTGGTGGAGCCGTCTATTCGGAGAGGAAAGTACCCTAATTAGGCGAAATATCTTATGACCGCTCGTTTAAAGACTTCTGTGGGATCAAGAAGCTCTACGAGTACCTTTGGTGGGAAACTAGATAATTGCAGTATTATTAGTTTTCGATTTGATTTGATTGACTAACGGTTGTTGAACTTTGATTGCACCTAGTTTGTTTATTCTTGAGAATCTTCTCTTCTGATATAAGATTCACTCAAACTAGATCGAAGTATCGACGGGATCTTTAGAACTGTTTTTAGATCTAAAGACGTCTTGTGATAATCCATTGTTAACAGACTCTTTTCTGTGTGTGATTGATCACAAGAGATTCAAGTTGTGGTGTGCAGATGTTTATTGAAGATTTAAGATGATTTGAAGACGAAGAAGATTTCTGATTTGGGTTCATAATCTTTGGTGTGCACAAAACTTGATCGGCTGGGATCCAACTATAATCGTTTTATCTTTGATAGATTTGATTGATTAGTTGTGTAGATTGGCATCAGTATTTAGTATCTTGGTAGATCCTATTATTGATTGCATAATCTAAACTCTGCTACTTTTGGTAGTTGTTGGATAGATTGATCTAAACCCGACAAAGGAGTTTATTGGATTAAACAGAAGAGACTTTGTCTAACTCATATCACTGAGATTGAAAAGAGTTGTTACCGAACAGATTTGTTGTTCCTTTACTGTTTGGAATACAAACCAAAGGAATTGTTCCAGTGCGTGCACTTATTGAATGTCGGAAGCGCAGGGATACTGAAGAAACTAGGTGAACTATAGTTTTAGTTACTTGGTCTCAACTATACAAAGTTGGTTTGATTTTGTATAGCGGCTTAATTTTGAGAGTATTCAATTTTGGACTAGGTCCCGGGGTTTTTCTGCATTTGCGGTTTCCTCGTTAACAAAATCTTGCTGTGTCATTTACTTTTCTTTTTTTTTCCGCAATTATAATTGTTGTTATTATAATTTAAAGTAAATTACACAAACGTTAACTCCGTGTTACTTGATATTGATCCTATATGGTTTGGTTAAGTCCGAACCTATTATCAAGTAATCACACTTTGATTGTTATATTGTCTCGATCTCGTATCCATAGACGATCACACAAAGTGTGAATACCGATTTGTTGTATTGTCTCGACTCAGTCCATAGACAATCACTTTCCGTAAGAGGACTTATAGGTGGAAAAGTTTAAGATTGTGGTATATTTGGGTACCCTTGTCTTTTCAGGCTCCTAAAACCAGGGAGCATCTCTTCATGAATTGCAACTTCATTAAATCGGTCTGGGCTAGGTGTGGGATATATCAAGAGAGATTCGCAGTATTCTAACAATGTTACTGAATGGTGCACTCAATGGTTCATAAGGAATAAGTTCTCACTCACCAGGTTAGTTGGGTTGAAATCAGTACCACTATCAGTTGGTTTGTTTGGAAATCAAGATGTGACAACATCTTCCAACATGATTCTCCAAATCCTGCCCATACTGGCAGTTAGATTATTGACAATTTTGATTTTTTTTTGTCAAATGTTACAAGAAAGCTACCATTCCAATAACTAAATCAAACCCTCCCATAAAACACGACAATAATCACTTGAATTTTTCTTATGCAACTGTGTATGACAGGGTAACTAAAATCACATGGGTTGGTCTATATATTTATTCCTCAATAGGTACCCCAATTGGCAGCAGATGTTATGCAATCAGAGTGCATTCCAAAGATCAGAGAGACAGTCTAGCAGCTCCGGAAGCACTCAAATAGACTCATCCTTTGAAGTGTCCAAGCATCAATCTCAAAGGTGCCAATAAACAACTAACATGCACAATGAAGGGAGGAAAAAGAACTTCGAGATGGACAACGAATAACACTATAGACTCTATTTTAATTCTCAAAAACAGCTTTATTAATATCCTTTGTAAGGATTTAAAATCCAAAAACTTAAGTGACATGGTTAGATTAGCCTGTCAAGGCAATTCACATCAGCTTTAGTATTACTGGCTAGATGAATTGCAACTTGCTGCTAATGTGTAATCGATGACTTTCTTCCGTTTTATATAAAAAAAAAAACATGAATATTATGTCTTATATAAATCGGTATTTACCCCGCTAACAACGACACCCACCTTTAGCAACCGAGAACTAAAATACATATTTTCATATTCCATTCAATACGCTTTTGGTTCATGGAGAAAAGATTTCACTTTCTCATTTTAGTCTAATAAAAATACCTCCTTGCCAACAAGGAAGAACAAATGGAAGAATTAAAAAACGAGTTCAAAAACACAAAGCTTTATTCAAGTTTCTCTCTCCTCTCCAGCTCTTTCTCAAAATAAAAATAAAAAGTTTCTCTTCCGATCCGAGCCGGGTTTCTTTCCGTTTTCTTGTTTTCTAAGATAACTAGTATGAGATTTTTATTTTTATGGTGTTCTTGTGGGTGTTTTGCCATTTTTGTTTATGTCTTCTCCTTTATGGAGATTCTTCATGCGCTCTCATGACGTTTCTTTGTGATCTCACTGGAGATTTTGGGTAAAAGTTCAAGTGTTGTGATTAAGATTCAAGACTTTCGCATATTACTCTCATATTTTTATGAGAATATATCTCTTTTTCAAGAAGAAAAAAAACCTATTAATTGTAATTCGTTCAATCTCCAGTGTTGTGATTAAGATTCAAGACTTTGGCATATTCCTCTTGTTGGTAGTCGTTACTTCTCTTCACGAATTACTCTTTGTTAATACCTTTTAATTGTAATTCGTTCTTTGATCTTGATGTCCTTGAAGTCCATGTAATCTCTATTTAAAAAAAAAAACAACGAGTTCTTTATGGAACTGGAAACCACTTAATTGGTGTAAGTTAAAATGAAAAAGTTTCCGGAAGTGTTACATTTATGAACTTATCATGCACAACGCAATATCACTGATCCAAGTCCCCCCAGATGAAAGTGGGCGTTACTGTTACTGGTTATATGTGATTCTGTCAACTGAGATTCTATTAATAGAGATTTGTCGTTTGGTCCGGTTTGAGATTAGTCTACAGTCAGTTCTGTGTAATTTGGTTTATCATGTTCTGGTTTGTTTATTAAAAAAAAATAAATCACAATTCGTTTAAAAAAAAGAAACCTATTATAGGGGCTCCAACCAAATGGTTTTGAGGGCTCGTACGGATTTAAATGTTTTAAATGAGGATAAGGGATGACTTAGTCTATAATAAAAATTCAAAAATACCCTTAAATGATTAACCTAAATCTAAATAAACATCAAAACAAAATCCTAAATATAATCTAATTCTAATTCATCTCCTCTTCTGCATCTCTTTTCGCTCTCTTCAGCTTCTCCATCGTGATGATGAATAGGTTAGATGCGATCAAATTATGAATTTGGAAATTAATTTAAAAATCCCTCATTTTTCCATCATAATGACTTCAATCACGTAAGCATTGAAAAACCCACCCTTTTTTGTTGGTATTGATTGCATAAATAGATTATATTTAATCAAATTAAGAATTTTAAAAGTAATTTAACATATGGTGGGGAAATCAACATTTCCCAACCGTAAATCAATCTTAGGGTTTGGAGAATATGACCTCCCAACCGTAAATCAATCTTACGGTTTGGAGAATATGACCTCCCAACCGTAAACCAACTTTGCGGTTGAAAAAAAATCATATTTCCAAACCGTAAGCAAAATTGTCAACCCAGTTCTACGATTTGGAGTTCTTACTATCCAAACAGTAGATTTACTTTACAGTTTGGAAAATTTATATTTCCAATCCGTAAATAAAATAGTCAGGTAAGAATCTAACCTAGTTTTTCTCATTGTATGTGCTTAGTCCAACCGTAAATGACCCTGAATTTGTCTACGATTTGGAGTTCCCACCATATAATGTATTTACGGTTTGGTTTTCAAACCGTAGTTATTATGATCATGATTATTATTTCTCTCTCTTTATGATCATGATTAACTTTTTTTTTTTTTTTTTGATTTTCAAACGATAAATATAAATCAAATCATTAATCTAATTTAGTTTAATTAATCCAATCACTATCATTAATTAGCAGAGGGCATTCTAACAATAAATAAAAATATTAGGATACCATTTCATCTACTATCATTAATTAGCAAACATTATGTCTCTAAACTATTTCTCCATTTTCAATTTACCTAGGCATTCTAACAAAATAAATAAAAAAATATTAGGATTGTTCTGGCTGGTGTAGCCAAGAAAATGTCGGTGCGAGTATAAACGTTTTGTTGTGGGTCATGTTTGTTTGCACCAAACTTAAAAGCAAAGTTTTTCATTTCCTCATGATCTAATTTTTTATTCCCAACCCATATACAACGTTAAGGGATGTCATTAATTAATCCAATCACTATCATTAATTAGCAGAGGGCATTCTAACAATAAATAAAAATATTAGGATACGGAGTTTTGTAAATTATCATTTCATGATCTAATTTTGTCATTTTGTGATCCTCGTATTTGGTTGGAGCCCCTATACTAGGCTTCTACATATGGACATAAACACAATTCGTTTATTTAGTCAAACATTATGTCTCTAAACTATTTCTCCATTTTCAATTTACCTAGTAAAATCGAAAACAGCTATACAATCAAAAACAAAAACAAACATTGACCTAACCTGACGAAATGTCACACACAGTGTCTGCAAAATAAAATTCAGTTACTCACTTACTCTGTCGCGATTGTTCTGGCTGGTGTAGCCAAGAAAATGTCGGTGCGAGTATAAACGGTCGAACAGCAACCCTGTTGTTGTGGGTCATGTTTGTTTGCACCACAACTAGTGCAAAAGCAAAAGTTTTTCACGTGTATTTTTGGCCTTAAAATGCCATGAAGATGAAAGACGACAAAATAAAAAATCGTTAGTGGGTAGTGCACTGCTATATAAGACACTGGAACAAATGTCAGTCAATGAGTGGGATCAAAAAATGGCAAAACACGTGAGAGAGAACCACGTCGTCCAAAAACACCACTTTCAGTAACCCGTAGGGACGAGGAGGTCGTTGTAAGGTGGTGGGCAAGCAATGCAAGCCCCACCATCACCACCCTTCAACTCCACTCAAAAATAGTGCGACGGTGGTGGGATTGAGAAGTGAAAGATCATTGAGAGAAAGGGTGTTGTTGCGGAATGCGGTCCTACTTAACACGTGATATAAGTCACGAGAAAGATAATTGTTAACCGTCTACACGTGCTTATACGTCGTTAGAAACTTCTTCTCTCAGAAACGGGATAGAGCCCCAGCCATTGATGCGCGTTTCTTTTTTTTTGAAGCGTTTTCTTTTGTTTGAAGCAAGGTTTGAAAAACACCTGTTTTTACCGGAAAAACGGCCGTTAAAACAGTCACACCCATATATTATGGCCGTGAGGGTCCCTGAAACCCGTGCCTTTATAATACCGATAAATAAGAAATAACGGCAGTTTTTTAGGACCGTTTTTCTAAAATTAGTTTGGATGTTTTTTTCTTCTAAATAACATTTTAACGTGCGTTTTTTTAGAACTGTTTTCCCGTTATCACGCACGTTATAATCGTGTAAATAACTTTCTTACCATTTTTTTTGAGTTTTTTTTTTCTTTCTCTAGATTGAAATCTTAAAACTTCGAATTAAATTGTTTTAAATAATACATGGAAAGTAAACTACATGATTAAAAACTTCAAATTTAAAAAACATAAGATTGTTAAATTAGTGTTCATCAATAAAAAAATCTACGCGAACCAACTACCCACCACCTTTTTTTGATCTATTCATGTATTTTTCATTTTCTCGGCGGTTCCTTTCCTGATCATAGTCATCGTCGCGGGGGTACCGGCTATCTTCGTTCGCATAAGTATCATCATCATAATAGCCTTCATTAACGTCACCATAACCTCCTTCATTTTCATCATCATTGTTACCTACTTCATTATTGTTATCAATATTATAATTATATCCTTCGTTCATATGTTGAACACCATGGTCAGAGCGATCGGAAGTGTAATGAGAAGCATATATGGATTCACATTCTCATAACTTTGTGTATTGCGTCATCCGATTTCAAAAATTCTTTGTCCAATGATGCTTTTGATTGCAATAAAATTCGTTGAAAACCTTGTTAAGCCAGGGCGCAATAGATTGCGTCCTGCAAAATGTTGACGAAATCTTGCAAGAAACCAAGCATGATTGTAAATAAATATGCTAATTTGTCTTGCTTTTCCGATCACATCTTTAACAAAGGGAATTTTTTTTGTATCTTCCAATCAAGTCCAACATGTGAGCAGCACAAGGTACCCAATTCTGATGCCAATATCTTACCTATTCAAACAAAAATAGAAAGAAGTTAATGATAAATATATTCCCAATATATATGTATAAAATAAAATGAATTTATTCTTAGTTACCTGGAGCTTTGAATAGGAATCCTTGATCTGTTACTAATTGAACAATGTTTTTCGGACCGATATCATCTATAACAGGCTTGAAAAAAGTAATTAAATACTCTGTCGTCCACGGATTATGTTCTATGTCGACACTTTTTAAAAACGTAATTCAACTACCACAGTAAACTAGAAAGTTTACAATCATATGGTTGCTTTTGTTTTTCCAACCATCAGACATGAGTGTACAACCATATTATCTCCAATAATGTCGTTGGAAAGACACCACATCTTTTTCAATCCTTTGCTTTTCTGAAGTTAATATGAGATTCGACAACTTATAAGATGATGGAACTCTATAGGATTGACCGAAATTCGCAACTGCATTGAATGCCTCGTGGTACTGAGATGAGTTAGCCACATAGAAGGGAATATCATTGGCATAGAAAAAACATCCAACAGAAGAATCGACTTTTTCCCGACATGTTTTACTTTTGCCAAATTTTGCCATCGAAGGTTGAGAATCCCTAGAAGTGTTATATTGTCCTCCCATATCCACATACATCCTAGGTTTTAAAACACCTATGTAAGGAATATAATCATGACTATCGAATTATACATATTTCTTATACTAACAATAATCAATTAAAATGGTAGTTTTAGAAATATCTAATTTTTTATTGATATAGGTCATCTATTAGTGAGACAAAATTCAAAAATGAATATCTATTTAGGGACGGAGGGAGTATTAAAAAAAAAAATTAGTCACAACATTTTTTAGACACGTTATAACGTTTTCACGCACGTTATAACTGTTACATAGGAATTTCAGATCATATTATTTTTTTAATTTTCTACTTAACCGTTATAACACCCGTTTTTATGAAAAAACGTACAAAAAACGCGTTTTTCCTCTGAATAACGCGTTTTTTGCCCAAAACGTGCTCACAAGTCACGCCTGTCAAAACGCGTTATAACGGTCACGCCTAGTACCCGTGACCTGAGACGTGACCCGTTTTTCAAACCTTGGTTTGGAGTCCTTTGACACGATATTGTTGATGTGTTCGCTTACACGTTACACTATGGCGGGAAATAGTAAGCTCATCTTGATTTTGGGTCTGATGATCTATTTCTGTTTATTCTCTTACAAGGGAAAAATAAAAAGCAAATTCAATAGATACACTGAAATGCTTGGAAGCAAATTTTTACGCCAAAAGAGCACGGTGGTCTAGCACTAAAACGTGTAAGTCAAGCACTAATTGGTAAGTAAGTAGACTTGGAGATTCCATAATGAAAAACATTCTATTTGAGGAAAGTAGTCTAAGAAAAATGGATAGGTTCGATCTGAACCCTAGTTAGTAAATTATACATATGGAACCACATATGCATGAAGCTTCGGAAAAGTCAAATCCGATCAAAAATCCGATCAACAGATTGTGATTGAACTGTAGTTTCAAACGGCATACGTACGTTTATAATTCGATTTACTAATAAGAGTTCGGTGATGAAAATTCGGCATATGTTAAATTGTTAAACAAAATGACTGTAATTTTTAACATAAAGTTGGGGAAAATACTAAAATTACTTATGAAATTGAGTATATATTATGAAAAATATAAAGTATAGTCAAATAACTAATAGCTTGGTGCGTGAAGTGGATGGTCATGGGTTCGTTCGACTATATGCTTCAATAATGAGAGATTTCCTGTTTAGTCCACTATACCCGACCCGGATTAGTGGCTAGTCCAGCGGGAAACAACATTTACTCCCTAGTCCAAAAAAGATTTGAAAAGAGTAAAATTACTCTACTAACCCTAACATATAATATACTATGTATGTTATTAGTAACATATGTAATATGTAGCAACATATGTAATATGTAGTAACATATATACTAGTATTAATACTAGTTTACTAGTAACTAGTAGTATACTAGTATTAATATGTAGTATGTAGTAACATATATAGAACAAATGTAGTATGTAGTAACATATTAGTATTAATACTAGTAACTAGTAGTATACTAGTATTAATATGTAGTATGTAGTAACATATATATATATAACAAATGTAGTATGTAGTAACATATGTTACTAGTAGCAATATGTTATATATTGACACTACATATTAATATGTAGTGTCATATTAGTATGTAGTATGTTATATATTAATATTGACACTACATATTAATATGTAGTGTCATATTAGTATGTAGTATGTTATATATTGATATTACATATTAATATGTTACTAGTATAGTACTAGTTACTACTAGTATACTAGTACACATGTTACTACTAGTATAGTAGAGTAGTTACTTAATTTACGAGTAACATATTCTTTTTTACTATTAATATAATACATATTGGTATGTAGTATGACCATATTGATACTACTAGTATGTAGTAACATATTACTAGTAATATTTGCATGTGTTGATACTAATTAGATCTGTAAGGGTGTTTTAGGCATTTAGAAAACACACTTTATAATCTCCACAATTTTTGGACTAGCGAGTAAATAATTGGACTAACGAGTAAATAATTGGACTAACGAGTAAATGTTTTTCATGGGTGGACTAGCCATTAACTGGGTCATGAAAAATTGGACTAAATAGTAATTCCTACTTTTGTAAAAACTATTAGTGGGGCTGGGCTTGATAGAATTTGGATCAAATGGACCGTGTACTGAAGGACAAGTGTCAGGAATTAACCTATCATCTAATTCGCGAATCCGTATAATGTTCGCGTAAGCCATATAAGGCACGTATGTGGTTCGGACTTCCAGTTATTCGGTCCCGATACGTTAAAATTCGCGTATCATGTGCGAATAATATGTCGTATTAGTAACTAGGGTCAGTGAGCTAAGGACAACACCAAACCCCAAGGCAAAGTTTGTGGAAAGCGATCAATAAATGATAGGTCCTAAGCATTTTATTGTACACCACATCTCAACAAATATTGGAAATGATAGTTTATTTGGTTTTACTCACCCTAAACCTTTGCTCCTTCCCTCTCAAAAAATAAGAGAAGACTAGTGTAGTTACCTAAAATCGGTGAGAAGCTAAAGATGGGATTCTAGGGTTTCTGAAAGTGAGTTACGGGAGGTTGAGCACGAACAGTCTTCACCTAAACCACGCACAATGGCCATTCAAAGGCTGCTTCAGTCACATGGATGGAGATTTAGGGTTGGTCTTAGGGAGGGAAGCAGATGAAGAGAGAGACCAGAGAATTCTAGGGTTTGAAGAAGAATTACTCTGAGAGGTTATGAGAAAGTTGATCGTAGCTTGGAAAATAGATGACCTATTTATAGCTGAATTCTCTAATCTCAAGTCGGTAAAGATAAGGATTGCTTTCTGTGTCGTGCCGAATAATTCTCCCGTCTATTCAGGAATAGGGATAAACTGGGTTGAGTTTATCTCATTATTCCACCGCCTTTACTCTCTTTTGCGGTGAGAAATAAGCCGGGTATTTCTCACACGTGCCGTAGACCGCCAGACCAAAACCCTAATTAATATCCCCTCATTTGTGTGAAGCGGAGTCGGCCTTTGTGATGACATGTTAAGAGATAAATATTCTCTTTAGCCGAGTTGGCCAAGATAGAGAGATATTCTCTAATTTGTGAGAATGACTAGGATGAGTCACGTGAAAGGGTATGGAACTCCTCAGGAATCGTGTGCAGAGTGTGAGAGGAGCTGAGGCTGATCTCCCTCTCTCCATGGCCGGTCACATATGTCATGCGAAGACCGTATTATTGTTTGTGGGTCCCTTTGTTGAGCATGCGGAGCTCAAGAGAGCTTATCCACGTTTTTGGATAGCCATGTAGTTCAGGCTCAATTTACTAGCTGTGAGTGTATTTGAGAGGCTAAGAAATAGGCTTGAGCACTAGGTAAGGCGTGTGCCTATCATGTGAATCTATCCGATATTTTGAGGGGAGATTTGAATCTCTCCGAGATTTTGTGAAGAGATTTGAACCTCTCTGAGATTTTGCGGACGGCTCAAAATCTCTCCGAGATTTTTGCAGAGAGATTTGAATCTCTCCGAGATTTTCCGGACGGCTCAAAATCTCTCTGAGATTTTTGCGGACAACCCAAAATCTCTTCGTGATTTTTGCAGAGAGATCTGAATGTCTCCGAGATTTTGCAGACGAATCAAAATCTCTCCGAAGATTTTCTTAACGGATCCATATCTCTCTGTGGTCAGCTGGGACTCGTCATGGAGAGAGAGAGAGAGAGATAAGGCTTTGTACGCCCGATTAATGTCTCTGCGAGACTTTGGCTCACTTGTCTTTTGATGAGCGTATCTTGCGGAGATGTGCTAGGAATCAACTGTGTGTCCATATGATGAGCCAACAAGACCAGTGTATCTCTAAAGGATGTTCTAGGAGTCCGTCGAAAAGGCTCAGAGGTAGAATAACCAGCGTATCTCGCGGGGATGTCCTAGGAGTTATCCGGAAACCTCAGTAAGTCGAGTCAGAGCCTAGAGCAGACATGACCAGTGTATTTCGCGATAATGTACTAGGTTTCAGTCCTTGATCTCAAATAGGGTGAGTCGTGCTTACATGAGATATGTATATCTCCGCTTTGGGTCATAAGTCCGCTGGGGACGTATTTACGCATCTACAGAGATTACATGACCAGCAGCATCTTGTTGAGGACGTATACTAGGAATCATGGCATCACAATCAACTGCGTCTCGCGAAGACATGCTGGAATTGTGTTTGTTCTGGTTCATAAGTCTTCCAGGACGTTTTACGCACCACAGAACCTACGTGGACAGCAGTATCTCATCAAGGATGTGTGCTAGGAATCATGGCATCACGACCAGCAGTGTCTTACGGTGACGTATACTAGAAATCGTGGCTAAGGATGCCTTGAGGTCCAAGGGCTTAATCTCTCCCGTGGGAGTTGAATTCTGTCTATAGGGTTAAATATCACTTTTGCCCCTTATCCAAATTTCACCATCTACATTAAGTCGCCTACTCAGAGTAGAACCTTGATTGTTCTATGATGAGTATATAGATGGTAAAAAATCATTCGTACGAAATTACAATTCGTTCGTCCTTTTAGTCTTGCAGAATCCCCGAATTGATGTTTTTTTAGCCTTCAATTGTTATGACTCTAATATTGGAATCGATTCAGGACCTTGGAATTTCCTGGGACTTTGTGTTGAACGTTAATGACATGATAATGAAGTCTTGATGAGACAAAATTTCCGTATTGAACAAATGGAGTTTGTTAATTAGGGTTTACCTGGACAAAACCCTAATTTTCTCTCTTTGTGCATCCTTGAGCTTCCGAGTTTGTACAGGAGGGTATGTGGGGAAGAGAAAGCATCTGAATGGTTTCCTGGATGGCCTTGATGTTGGTGAAGATCCATGAGAAAAGATAGGTACTTACTTTTGAAGTTACGGAGTCCATATCCCATGTAAATTCTGATTTCAGACTTGTACTGTACCTAAACCCTAATTTTGCGTCTGACTCCTTCAGACACTCTGGAGTCTTGAAGAGGCTTGGAAGGTGTGCATCTATATTGTGGGGTCGGTACCTTGTGTGATGAGAGCTTGTTTAATTCCTTGTACCAATCAGACACCTCTTTATTGGAGAAAATACATACTTTTGAAACTAAGGGATTTTCGTCAAAAACTACTATGAGCTTGATTTTTCTTTAGCACGGGAGAGGCATGGAACTTCCCTAGATATAGTCACGTCTTAAAAGAGAGATTGGCGCTTCTACTTCTGCTTTTGGAAGTGATGAACCCAAATTCCCTGTTTTGAGCCAGATTCCTTTTATTTTTCCTGAAATTCTGTTTTTCTGGATTCCGTTTCAATCCCGTTCTTCTTCGAACACTTAGAGAACTCAATATTCATGTATATGAGGCCTTTGGAATGAGTAGTTGAGAGTTTGGTCGGTCTCTGGCTGTATCAGGGCCTTCTTCCTTGAAAATACTCAAAATTGCGAAATAAGGGTATTTTGGTCAAAATCTCTTATGAGCTCGTTTTTGTTGAAGAGTAATGAGATAAATGGGATTGATAGAAGTGGTAATTGAATATTTGTCCATACTTTTGATGGTCTATACAAATATCCTTATCACACAATAAATATGTCCCTCTTCACCCCTAAGCCCATCAGGGGTCCAATAAGGTTTTTATTTCTTCCAAATTTGCCCTCCTATCTATCATCCTACTTACTTCTTCTTCTTCTTATTTTCTAATTAGCAGCGCCTCCATCTCCATCGCTCCACCACCACCAGCAGCATCTTCATCGTCACCATCTGCGTTTCATTCTTCTTCGTTTCTAGTCCGTCGCTTCACCACCTTCACTATCTTCTTCACTGCTAAATCGTAACCTAAAATCAGATCGCTCCACCACCACCTCTGTAACTATGACCACCTTCTCCGCCGCTAATGGTTTCAGGATTTAATCGAACTATCATCAACAAATGACACCTTCTTCTTCTTATTCTAAAAACTGAATTTGAAATCGGATTCAAATAGATCGAGATCTGATTTTAGGTTGCAATTATAGATCGAGATCTGGTTTAGGTTACGATTTATGGTGGTGGTGTAGCAGCGATGCGGATGAGGTATGTATTTGAATCTAAGTTTCTCTCGGTACTGGTGGTATTGTAAGTGATTGTGACGTAGATGAGAATAGTTTATAACTTGTGGAAGAAATTTGCATGATGTAGATGGAGGAGGTTTTGGTTGGAATGATGAAATTGGTGTTGGATTTTGGTTCTGGTTGTTTTGGTGGTGGTGGTGGTGCTGAAGATATATGATTTGTTGGTGGCGGTAATGGTGGAGAGGTACGAATGAGAAATTTTTTGGATCAACTATGGTTGTTGAACAATCTATGGGATCAACTCCCGTTGTTGACCCAATTTTTTATTGGATCAACTATGGTTGTTGATCCATCTATATGGATCAACTCCTGTTGTTGACCCAATTTTTTATGGGATCAACTACTGTTGTTGATCCTTTGAACTCCTAGTGTTGACGATATTTCCTTGGATAAGTATAATCATGCTTGTAGTTTAAATCATGGTTTGTAGTTTAAATCATGCTTTGTAGTTTAAATCATGTAAATTTCTTCCAATGTTGAACTAGTGGTGCAATGGTAGCATGACTGACTCCATGTCAGATGATGCGTGTTCGACTCACGCCAAGTTCACTCCATTTTACATGGATCAACTTTCGTTGTTGATCCAATTTTACATGGATCAACAATGGAAGTTGATCCACTAAATTGGATCAACTTCTATTGTTGATCCTTTTTTTTTGGATCAACTATCGTTGTTGATCCCCTAAACTAGATCAACTTCTACTGTTGGTTCTATTTTTATTTGGATCAACTACTGTTGTTGATACAAAAATATCTGAACCAGTGATGGCGGCGACAACGGCGGTGACGGTGGCGGTGGTGGCGACGACGACGAACTAGTGGTGGTGTAATGGTGGTGCTTAAGGAGTGGTGGTGAAACATTAGCGGTGGTGACGGTTGGTAGGTGGTGGTTGTTGAACGTTGGTGGTGGAATGGTAGTTGAATGTTGGCGGTGGTGGTGCTAGTAATGGTGGTGAAGTGGTAGAGGAAGAAATTTGTTCCATTTTAAAATAAACAAAAATATTATATGGGTGAAGGTATTAAGGTAATCTAATATTAAATGGATAAGGTTAAAAAAAGTAGGGACATATTTATTGTTGAATAAGGACATATTTATTGGGTGTCAAAAGTAGGGACATATATAATTAATATACCCAGAAGTGGTAATTGAGGGTGAAAACGGTTTCTGCTGATTTCTGTAATTTCGCGTGTGTGGGTGAGAAACTGAGTCTAAACCCTAAACAATGTACTGCAAGGGAGTACTTTAGATTCGAGAGATCAATCTCTACAAATCTGGCCTATACCAAGAAATGGCCATTCCAGACTTGCTTCGGTCACAAAGTGAAGGAGAAAGGTTGGTTTTAGGGAGGGAAGCGAAGAAAGTGTTAAGACCAGAATAGTTGATTCTGGAAGAGTAGTTGTTTGACTTGTATCAGAAAGTGAAAGCTAACAGATGGGAAAGCTAGCAAGTGATTTCTGAGTGTTGTATCCTCCTGACCAAAACTTGTTGTTTGGTGGAAATAGGTAAGACCTATTTATACAAGTCGTAACATAACGTACTCGGGTCTCGTAGAAAATGGAAACGACTGAGTAAAGTGGAAGGGGGTGATAAATGGGTAACGCCTGGAATTGGTGTTCCATAATGAAAGGAGCGTTTCACCATTATTCCTTGTATTTACTAACCGACTCATTCTTATGACACTTTCATGTAACGGGTGTAGTGTACGCCGCACGCTGTAAATCGCCAAACCAATACCCTTTATGAGCATCCCCCGGTTTGTGACATGTGTTAGATGTCTAGAGTGTTTTCATGGGGAAAAGTGTTGCAAGGTGTTACGTGTGGCATGGTGGCATGCCAGTGGCCATGGTAGAGTCGACATGGCTTTGCCAAAGAATAGGTGCGGCCAAATTTGGGGTTTAGATGCAAACCGTGATGTTTTGGCTTTGGGCCATAAGTTAGGTGGCGAACTTGAACGGTCGAGATCCGCATCTCAGAGGGAAGGATAGCCGTTGATTATTGCAACCCTCCGTTTTAGCATCCAACGTTGAGCATGGCTTTGCCATATATTGGGCGCAGCCAAATTAGGGTTTAGGTGCAAACCGTGTGTTTTGGCTTTAGGTCGCAAGTTGCCATGCGTAAGGTGGCGAACTTGTGTGGTCGAGATCTGCATCTCAAAGAGAAGGGTAGCCGTTGATTATTGCGACCCTTCGTTTTAGCAGCCAGCATTGAGCATGGCTTTGTCATAGAGTAGGCGTGGCCAAATTAGGGTTTAGGTGCAAACCGTGTGTTTTGGCTTCGGGCCGCAAGTTGCCATGCGTCAGGTGGCGAACTTGTGTGGTCGAGATATGCATATCAAAGAGAAGGGTATCCGTTGATTATTGCAACATTTCGTTTTAGCAGTCAGCGCTGAGTCATGGCCTTGTCAAAGAGTAGGCGCGGCCAAATTAGGGTTTAGGTGCAAACCGTGTGTTTTGGCTTTGGGCCGCAAGTTTCCATGCGTCAGGTGGCAAACTTGTGTGGTCGAGATCTGCATCTCTAAGAGAAGGGTAGCCGTTGATTATTGCAACCCTTTGTTTTGGCGTGGAGAAGTAGCTAGCATGGTTTACCATTGGCACGGTGGAGCGGCGGGCATGGTTGGCATGCCTTGGAACAGAGACGTGGCTGGCATGGTTTGCCATTGGCATGGTTTGCCATTGGCACGGTGGCATGGTTTGCCATTGGCACGGTGGCATGGTTGGCATGCCTTGGAGCAGAGACGTGAATGGCATGGTTTGCCATTGGCACGGTGGGAGAATTAGGGTTAGGTGTATACAGAGGTGATGTCATTTAATACTAAGGGTTCTGTCGTGGAACATGACACATGTATTAAAAAAAGGTACCCTGGTAATTCTTACGTAAATACGCTGATTGTTTCAATAAATGCGCTATTGGTCATAGTGACGTCATGCCAGATGTACGGTTTTACGATTTTATCCCTAAGCTAAAAACCACCATCCACAAGTCCCATGCTTAGCTTGGAACATGAGCATTGTTGCGAGGTAAGCATAAGATGGTGACAAACGAGGACAAAATCGAAGCAGCGGGTCATGAAGGCTAGGAAAATTCGTCTAACCTTTTTAGAGAGTGTCATGAGAATTTGTGATCCTTGTGTTGCCGGCCTTGCATGAATTCTACTTGCGTCGTTCGCTGGCCAGACCGTCCAATAGTAGATGCAATTGCTGGTTAAGAAGCAGGGTGTTAGCTCGGTTTGGTCATGTGTCACCTTGGAATGGGAGCCGCATGAATTGCGTGGCTAGCGATCGGATCGGTGAGGCGTTGGAAGAGGTTTGGTGCAGCTTGGCTCGGCGCAACTTGGACGCGGCTTGGTTCGGGTGCGACTCGACTCGGGCGCGGCTTGGCTTGGCTCGGCCGCGGATTGTTGATACCGTAAGGCGGGCCCGGTTGCCTCTTTCCATGCGTATCTCGAATAGGAAGCCTCTCCCTCATCCAACTTTGAAAAGCGTTACATTCTTGTGTTTCTTTTGTTTACCTTTCATTAGGGTTTTGGTGAGAGACTCTATTTGAGGCTGATTTCCCGGCCGTGATGTAATCACATTTTGTCTACTCGGCCTTTTTTTTTTTTTTTTAGGGTTTCCCCAGTATTTATGCCGGTGAAGGAGCGTCGTCTTTCCCGTTTTGAAACAAAGGTTTCCCCTTGTTGAGTCTATATCTCTTCATCATGTCGGTCACCAGCGAAACATCCTCGAGCCAGCCGGATTCTTCAGTCAAGTGCGTGCGGCCTAATTCTTGCGATAACTCCCCTACTCGGATCATCCGAGTCAAAAAGATTATACTGGTATGCTTTCATTGATCAACGACTACTCTGCTGTTTACTGTTCCTTTGTTTGCTGACGAGTAACAAAAGAGATTTTTTTTTTTGTGCAGAGATATCCCGTCGGAGCATGCGTCACCGTCATTGATGAGGATGACTTGGTTACCCCCTTTCTTCGAGTCTGATCCCGCCAACCGCTGTAGATCTGGAGAACGCCGATTTGGGAATCTCCTGTCATGAGTATCCCAAAGCAGGTTGGTCGTTCAGAACCCGTATGCGGTGCTTGTCTTCCAATTGTCGGAACGTTGGTGGGTTTCTGGTGCGGAAGGAATTCGTGACTCTTTACACAAAGATATGGATGAGATACGGCCACATCGCCACCAGGAGTGTGGTACAACATTGCTCGTCTGCCTTGGTTTCCACCGTGAATTGTCTCTTGCCCATGGTCGCAGAGATGGAAAACACGCCCATCCGTGCTGTTATGGAATCATCTATTCAGAAGTGGGAGAACCTGGTGTCTACATGTGAATCCTTGGAGTTCAACGTGAGTTGGTTGTGGCATCGTCTTGATATTGTGAAGGTTGACAGGGTCGATATTCTTGCTGGTGTGGTCCCTGCTGCAAAGGCTATTTTGGAAGAGGAGAAGGCTCTAGCCACGGTGTCGCAGAGGGTGGAAGAGTCAGCCCGGAACTTGAAGAGTAGAACTGAAAGGTATCAAAACCGGTTGAGGATGATGCTTTCGAGGGATTATAATCTGTTGGATGGTCTTTTTTGAGTTATGTAGTTGTGAAATGTTTGGCTTCTTTTTGGGTTTCGAGCATGTATTTTTTTTTTTTGAAAGAATAAGAGAATTTTATTGACTTGCTTTGATTTAAAAAAAAAGAAAGAAACTTGAGAATTGAGCCCTGGAAAAGGAAAAATGCCTGGCTATCCGTGTTTATGATATGGCAAGGTGCGATGCGGCGATCAGGCATAGTATGCCTTGAGCCACTTTCCGTTGATGACCGCTTCCAGTTTTCCTCCATCTTCTTTAATGACCTTATAGTACCCACTGATGTATGCTTTTGTGACTATATAAGGCCCTTCCTATTTTGGGGAGAATTTAGGTGCGGATGCATCTTGCTGGATGTGTTTGGCAGTCTTGAGTACCAAATCTCCCACTGTGGGGACTTAATGATGCAGCGATGCGGATGACTTCTCCGTGTAGCATGGTTTTCAGGCACTGGTGGTATGACGAAGGAATGATTCTATTATCATGGATCCACGGCCTTCCCAGTATCATGTGGTAATATGTCTCCTTTTCGATTACTTCGAACCTCACCCTTGACTGGACTGGTCCCACTGATAGATTCATGTTGATGTATCCATACGTGTTAGTCTGGTTGCCTTCGAAATCGGTCATCATAGTGGGCTTTCGCACAACTTCGTTTGGTCTCACCCTGGCTGTTCTGAGCGTCCTGAGTGTAATTACGTTGGAGGATGCTCCTGTGTCGATGAGAGCCCTCTTGAATTCTACATCCTTGATATGGGCTGTGACGTGTAAGGCCCGGTTATGTCCTTCTTCTGCCATCATATCGTCGTCGGTAAATGTGACATTGTTGATGGACATCTGTGGTATCCTCGAGGTCTCAAATCGTGAAGGAACCAGGGACACGTTTAATGCTATTCGATTGATGGCGGTGAACGTCTCCATCCGTTGATCCTTTGAAAGATGTAAGAGTTCACACAAATTCTCCACCAGCGAGGCCACTTCCTGGTCCATTGGTTTCTGATTGGTAGTGAAGCTGTTGACTTGGGAGTGACCGTCCAGGACACGAGTCCCCGGTTCTGGAGTTTTCGGGGCAGGAGGGTTGCTCAATTATGACGTTAGGCTGATAAGGAAGTCGAGTATGATGTTAATCGCCTCTTTCATCAGATCCATATTCTTGGTATGGATCTCCTGAGCCCGCGCCAAGTCGATCAATCTCGGGACTTCTCCGTCGATTGCGTTGTTGGATGCTGCGTTATGAGAGGAAACATTGCCATTCATCTGAGTGGAGTTTGGGGGCACGGATTCAGTCCTAAAACCGAACAACTTCCTGAATTGGAGTTATGAAGCGTAATTTGAAATTGGTATTGCAACCGAGAGATTAATCCTCCCGCTGTGGTCGCCAATTGTTTGAGGGTGAAAACGGTTTCTGTTGATTTCGGTAATTTCGCGTGAGTTGGTGAGAAACAGAGTCTAAACCCTAAACAATGTACTGCAAGGGAGTACTTTAGATTCGAGAGATCAATCCGTACAAATCCGGCCTAAACCAAGAAATGGTCGTTCCAGACTTGCTTCGATCACAAAGTGAAGGAGAAGGGTTGGTTTTAGGGAGGAAAGCGAAGAAACTGTTGAGACCAGAATAGTTGATTCTGGAAGAGTAGTTGTTTGACTTTTATCAGAAAGTGAAAGCTAACAGCTGGGAAAGCTAGCAAGTGATTTTTGAGTGTTGTATCCTCCTGACCAAAACTTGTTGTTTGGTGGAAATAGGTAAGACCTATTTATACAAGTCGTAACATAACGTACTCTAGTCTCGTAGAAAATGGAAACGGCTGAGTAAAGTGGAAGGAGGTGATAAATGGGTAACGCTTGGAATTGATGTTCCATAATGAAAGGAGCGTTTCACCATTATTCCTTGTATTTACTAACCGAATCATTCTTATGAAACTTTCATGTAACGGGTGTAGTGTACGCCGCATGCTGTAAACCGCCAAACCAATACCCTTTATGAGCATCCCCCAGTTTGTGACATGTGTTAGATGTCTCGAGTGTTTTCATGGGAAAACGTGTAGCAAGGTGTTACGTGTGTCATGGTGGCATGCCAGTGTCCATGGTAGAGTCGAGATGGCTTTGCCAAAGAATAGGTGCGGCCAAATTTGGGGTTTAGATGCAAACCTTGATGTTTTGGCTTTGGGCCGTAAGTTAGGTGGCGAACTTGAACGGTCGAGATCCACATCTCAGAGGGAAGGATAGCCGTTGATTATTGCAACCCTCCGTTTTAGCATCCAACGTTGAGCATGGCTTTGCCATAGAGTGGGCGCGGCCAAATTAGGGTTTAGGTGCAAACCGTGTGTTTTGGCTTTGGGTCGCAAGTTGCCATGCGTCAGGTGGCGAACTTGTGTGGTTGAGATCTGCATCTCAAAGAGAAGGGTAGCTGTTGATTATTGCAACCCTTCGTTTTAGCAGCCGGCGTTGAGCATGTCTTTGTCATAGAGTAGGCGCAGGCAAATTAGCTAGGGTTTAGGTGCAAACCGTGTGTTTTGGCTTCGGGCCGCAAGTTGCCATGCATCAGGTGGCGAACTTGTGTGGTCGAGATCTGCATATCAAAGAGAAGGGTATCCGTTGATTATTGCAACCCTTCGTTTTAGCAGCTAGCGTTGAGTCATGGCCTTGTCAAAGAGTAGGCGCGGCCAAATTAGGGTTTAGGTGCAAACCGTGTGTTTTGGCTTTGGGGCGCAAGTTGCCATGCGTCAGGTGGCGAACTTGTGTGGTCGAGATCTGCATCTCAAAGAGAAGGGTAGCCGTTGATTATTGCAACCCTTCGTTTGTAGAAGCCAGCGTTGAGTCATGGCCTTGTCAAAGAGTATGCGCGGCCAAATTAGGGTTTAGGTGCAAACCGTGTGTTTTGGCTTTAGGCCGCAGGTTGCCATGCGTCAGCTGGTGACTTTGGACGGCTAAGATCTGCATCATAGATGGAAGGGTGGCCGTTGATCGTTGCAACCCTTCGTTTTGGCAGCCAATGACATGAAGGAGAGGCTGGCATGGTATAGGCGCGGCCAAAACTAGGGTTTGGTGCAAAGCGTGGTGTTTGGCCTTGGGCCGTAAGTTGTCGTGCGTTAGGTGGCGAACTTGGATGGTCGTGATTTGTATCTCGAAGAGAAGGGTAGCCGTTGATTATTGTAACCCTTCGTTTTGGCATGAAGAAATAGCTGGCATGGTTTTCCATTGGCACGGTGGAGCGGCGGGCATGGTTGGCATGCCTTGGCGCAGAGACGTGGCTGGCATGGTGTGCATGCCTTGGGGCAGAGACGTGGCTGGCATGGTTTGCCATTGGCATAGTGTCGCGACTGGCATGGTTGGCATTCCTTGGCGCAGAGACGTGGCTGGCACGGTTTGCCATTGGCACAGTGGTGCGGCTGGCATGGTTGGCATGCCTTGGCACAGAGACGTGGCTGGCATGGTTTTCCATTGGCACGATGGTGCGGCTGGCATGGTTGGCATGCCTTGGCACAGAGACGTGGCTGGCATGGTTTGCCATTGGCACGGTGGTGCGGCTGGCATGGTTGGCATGCCTTGGCGCAGAGACGTGTCTAGCATGGTTTGCCATTGGCACCGTGGTGCGGCTGTCATGGTTGGCATGACTTGGCGCAGAGACATGGGTGGCATGGTTTGCCATTATCATGGTGGTGCGGCTGGCATGGTTGGCATGCCTTGGCGCAGAGACGTGGCTGTCATGGTTTGCCATTGGCACGGTGGTGCGGCTGGCATGGTTGGCATGCCTTGGCGCAGAGACGTGGCTGACATGGTTTGACATTGGCACTGTGGGAGAATTAGGGTTAGGTGTATACAGTAGTGATGTCAGTTAATACTAAGGGTTCTGTCGTGGAACATGACACATGTATAAAAAAAAAAGGTACCCTGGTAATTCTTACGTAAATACGCTGATTGTTTCAATAAATGCGCTATTGGTCATAGTGACGTAATGCCAGATGTACGGTTTTACGATTTTATCCCTAAGCTAAAAACCACCATCGACACCTTGATAGAAGTGTATAGGACCGCCCAAGATAATGGGAGATACTCGGTCCCTTCTCTTTTAGAATAAATCTCTTTTTCACCAAATTCTTGAAATTAGGGCTATTTTCGTCAAAACCCTAATTCTCTTTGACGTTGATCCCTCAGAAAAAATTCCAATAGAATAAATCACGTCCTAATGGCCTAGGAGAGCATCTTCACGCATGAAAATGTCTTGGCCACGACTTGGGGAAATTTTAGAAGAAGAAAAGACCTTGGTTTCCTTATTTGAGCCAAATTAGGGTTATTTTTCCTCAAAACCCTAATTCTCTTCTACTTTGATCCCTCTGAAAAAATTCCGAGAGAATAAGTGACATCCCACTGGAGTAGGAGAGAATTCTTACACATGGGAAGAGCTTGGCCACGACTTGGAGGGATTTTAGAAGAAAGAAAAACCCTTAGTTTCCTTATTTGATCCAAATTCCTCTTAATTTCCTCTTTTTGCTTTAATTCCTTTTCCTGTTGCTTCAAGGATTCCTTTTTGAACTAGGATTGAAAATAGAACTACTTTCCAAATCCTTTGGGCGTGAACTAGGTGTGGAGGTCGGCCCATCTTTCTTTGCCTATTTGTACTGAGATTCCATTTTTGAGCCGAACTCTTCTGTTTTTTTTTCTTCTGAAACTCCTTTCTTTGTTTGACTTGAAATCTAGTTGGAAAACCGTGTGTATGGGCGCCAAAAATTGATGTGATTTTGAAGTGGTAAGAATAAGGTTCGTTTCTCGAACTTGTTGAGATTCGATTTCAGACTTAATAATAGAAAATATATACAAATATGGTAGTAATATCAGGAGAAACTGGGACTTAGGATTTCACCATTAATCACATTCACTTGGTTCATATATGATTCATAACAATCCTAGCTCTTTTGTTGACTCTTTTCTTTGCCAAAAGTAGATTTTGTAAAATATTAATTGTAAATCACAAGTATGGTGCATCAAAAGCTCTAAGTCTAAGCATACACCATTAAACGAAATCACAAATAATTAATAAAAATAATAAATCAATTAAATCAATGCAAAAGTCATAGAGAATCGATTATAGTTACCAAACGATTGTGAAAAAAGGCTTCCTACGTCCTCCCAGTGATGGGTTTTAGCTCATCATGCTCAAAACACACTCATAAGATAGAAACATGGCTCAAAAGGTGTTTTTATTGAAGAGGAATAATAATACAGAAAATCTGCAACACTTAATGGTCATTACAGAAGTCACTGTTACAATTTTATAAGACTGTAGAAGAACGACAGATGTATGATGTAGAAGAGTGTGCGACTATTTGTGTTCGTCCAATGTTCTTCGTCCCCGTCTTCTTCAGCAGCAGCAGAGATGATTTTCTGCTCTTCTTCTTCTCGGCTCTGCAGCCTCTACTAACTTCCCCAAACTCCCGATAACCCTCCTTGGACTCTAACCACCCTATACATACTCAACAGGCGAATCAAATCTCGGTGAAAACTCAGGTTTCTTTCAGCAAAAGTCTCGACAATTTTCCTTTTCTATTTCTTCTCTTATGCGGTTTCCAGCTCTTCCCAAACTCTAAAGATAGAATGAAATATGTAGAGAATATTTCTTTCTTTCCTCCCACGTATCTTTCCTTCTTTCAAACCGGACACCGGATAATATCTTCACGTCCCCTGTTTTAGAAAATTTAGTGAAACTTGTCTATTTTTCACTACTGGACATCCTTTCCAACCTTGTGATAATGAAACAGGCCCAAACAAACCAAACTCTGTGAGACAGTCCGAGTAAGATTCACCCAAAACTTCTCCCAGAACTCTCGCAGGTAAAAGTGAATTTTCTTCCCTGATTTATTGTGAATCACTCTGTGAACCTGTTTGTACGAGTATGAATTCATTAGCATCCCTGTCTCGATCCAACCAATCAATACCAATCAAAATCAAATTAAATCTCTCGAGAAAATCTTGTTAAATTCGATCATGAAATCATGCACGTGACTGGTCGACTTTCCCGCCAAAACCATTCTTTTGAAATGAAAGAGATGGAGTGCCCCTAGTAACTCCGGGGTGCAGATAGTAGTGAGGTGTAAATAGCAATTAGGGTACCCCTTATCAGTGAAGTAACCCTTAGTAATTGAGATGCCCCTTATCCAAACTGAGAGTCCGAATAGTAAGTATCCTCCAGGTGCCTTTATCAACTTTTCGAGCCGATTTCTCCAAAAACACCTACAAAGACATAAAATACCAAAATAAGCACAAAATCGAGTACTAACATTACAGAGAATTGAGACTAATATAGATACATAAATGCGTCTATCAGTCTGACATGAGTGGATAAGAACTTGATCATCTTTCTTTAATCATCTCTGATGCATACTTCTTCGACCATCGAATCAATATAAGTAGTCATATTTGTCAAGGATTCTCTTTGTTTAGGTGTTCGTCATAAAACTTCAGATTTGAGTCCCCGGCCCCAACTTTGAAAGAAAATAAGAAAGTCTTTCTAACTCAAAAAGAATGACTCGATTCCGAGTTTGTTTATACAATCAAATCCGTGTATACTTTTGAGTTCAGTAATCCCGTATAAAATTACAAGAGTTTTTTTCAGATTGCACTTACTTTGGTGTTGGGACCACATCTCCTAGCTCGTTTTTCCGTTTGAGGCGCCCTTTGGATATGTTGTAGCAGAGACATAGAGAAACATATTTTCTCAAGATATTACCCCAAAATTCCTTACGAATATTCGTCAGTTAGCACCTTTTTCCACGGCAGAGCATAACAATCCTAATTGTAAGAGGATTTATGTATTCATTGGACCTTTTCATGTTATGACATCTTGAGTGTGACTCCTGGGATATTATGACTTCATTAACTTTACTTATATTAGTACAAACGTTGCTTTGGTCTATGTGAACCCTAATCCCACCTGTGAAAGAAATTCAGTCGCCAAACCTTAATCTTCCTCTTACACTTTCATATCTCGATATACCTTGTTTGATTCAATCTTATTTTGTATACTCGTGACGTGGGAATGACTCAAGATGTACTTGCTGGAAATATAATAGAAATATCCTCTCTTGATGATGCTTCCGCCGCCCATCAGTCCCCAGTTTTCAGTAATTCTCGCGTCGAAGAAACTAGAAGAGACGGAGCACAACCATCGAATATTGTTGAATATCCTACTGCAGGTCTTGATTTCGTCGGTCCTAATGCAATCCTATATTCAACTGAAATACTCGTAGGAGGATTCGGTGTTGCTACCAAGTATGCCGAACTGTACCGGTTGATTCGAAAGGAGTCCTTGTTGCGTTTAAACTCTTGATGTATTGAGACTCTTAGGAAACGGCCTCATGGAGTTTTATGACCTAATCAACCTTCCTTAGCTTGTGGTAGGTCGTGAATTTTATCCCCTTGAGCCAAAACGCATCGGTGGCGTGCTTATACGTTTTTATCCTTAGTTACAAAAAAAAACATGCCTTCTTTTGATTCTTTATGGAAAGTGTGGACCCAAAAAAGTATGTGAGCATCCCATGAGATGTGAGATGGATTTCTTGATAAGTATAAGACTCTAGGCATGAGGTTAGGCTTGAAGGGATTAGGAGAGGACAAGGCTTGAATGGATTGGATGAGACAAAACTTTAAGGGATTGGACTAAAGCATACCCTAGTCGTGCGTGGTTGCTCCCTTGATTTTAACTCATGTAATTTGAACTTTGCAACCTTATCTAATCTTGTCTTTGTTTGTAGATTACTCTTCATGGTGAGAATGAGTTCGCCCTTGGTAGTATGGAGATGAGGCGAGCTTCGACAATTTTAGAGGACTTTCAGAAAGAGATTCGGAGTGCAGAGACAACTGGCCGACATGAGGGTGATTTCTCGGGATCCGTATCTTGACTTCAGATGAGACACTTGTCGTCGGATTTAATATCATGAGAATGATAACTCTGAACAGTATTGCTTCTGATAATCTTGTAACTCTAGAGGGGTGCATGGTATTCGAAGAGTTGGAACATGATAAGCAGGCAGATCGAGATGCAGAGACCAAAGTGAAACAGCCGAACATGAACAAGAGATTTTCTTTAAGGACCTTCATTCTTCAAGGTTGATATTTTCCCTATCTGGACATTTTTTGTACGCATCTCGTAAAGGAAGGGGACCCTCAAGAGTTCTTAACTTGTGCAAACCCTAGTTGGATCTGTTGCGTATGCGAGTAGATGAAAACCCCGAGTAAAATTCGTAATAGAACAATGCAAATCCTTGAAAAAGGAAAACTCTGTTTTAATGAGAAATTCTTCTGTACCGATCACTAATTATCAGACAAAATTACAGTACATGAAGAAATTTTCTCCGAAGGAAGTTCCTGCCAAGAAATATTTTCATAACTTGCAATCTTCTAATAGGGCTATGAATTTAAGACAGGTTCATTCCAATGTTTCTCTTCCACGAACCTGTTCCTTCTGTGGGAAAAAGAATCATTATGTTCATCATTGTTTTGATAGAAAGAAACAGATTTCTGATCTTCAAAATCTACTTTTTCTCACTGTCAACAGAGTAAACTCTCTAATGACCACCACTACAATGGATTTCATCCCTGCAGAAAAACAGGATTCTCATAAAATGGATTTCAATGGTCACTCATCTCGAAATCCCCACAGGAATCGTGTTCCTCCGAGTATTTGTGAGAATAAGTCTGGTAAATCTAAGTCTAGATGGTGGAGACATGTGTCTTCTAATTCTCTGGAACCAATTTCTAGAGGTCCTAGACTTAATCCTCAGAAAAATATTTCTGATGGATCACCTGACAAGGTTATGTTAAATTCTCATGGAATAAAATATAACCGAAGGAAGGTAAGAAACACTAGGTTCAAACCTTCAGATGGAATTTACAACTCATCTCTCAATACTCATAGAGGGATTACATCTCACTTGATTGCCTAATCATAGGCATTTTTATTCTTGTATCTAACTTGAGAGATGCAAGAATGATTTTTAGGAGATACTCAAGTCTACTGTAGTTTTCTATTTGTATTATGTTTGACTATGCTGTTTTCTTTGATGGGTAAGTAAAGTCACTTGACTCCTTGTTGCTATGTATCTTATTCTTATGCTCTGATTAAATTTGTTAATTATTGAGTCATGATGATGTGGGATACATAAGAACATAAGTATTTTATTCTTTTTGAATCTCTTCTGTCCTGTTATTTTCAACCAATCCATGAGCGTCCGGGTCTCTCTTGGGATTTTAGGGTTTCCACAACAAGGGTGTCACTCTCTTGCTTAAAAACATATATATATATCTTATATTATTTTTGCCTTCCCTAATAATAATTATAAAAGGGTATGGAAAACTCCTCAAGACCTCAAGAAGTCATTAATCTTAAGATGGAAGAAGACTCTAAAGGATGCGATTCTCTTCAAGAACTTGTCTTGGAAAGGATGATTGAAAGTAAAGAGTACAACTCCTGGGTTGGAATATCTGTCAAGGATTTACTTCTTTTTCAGAATGACTCTAGGGTCGAGTTTGCAAATCTTCAATTGCAAATAAATCAACTTATTGATGGTCAGGCCAAAATCCTTGATAATCAAAACATCTTGATCAGGAATCAGAAGAAGCTAATCATGGACTGTGTCTAATCTAGGCACCTTGCCCGTATTGTTGATCGAAAAGTTAATATTCTCACTCATGAACATGGGGTATCTACGGTCAAAAGAATCAAGGATATCGGTGATACCTTTTATGATGGACCCTTCCCAAGGTATGATGTTATCAAAGAAACTTGATTCTTAATATCTAGGAAACTTCTTATGAGAATTTTATTCTTGTATTTCTAAGAAGGATAACTAGGGTTTGGATTAGCCATTATTGTGAGTACACATAGCTATGTCTAACGATTTTCATCTTCAATGTTTTTAGATTTATTTGTTTAAATTTTTAAGTTTATTTGGAAGATGATTGTAGGATCAAAATATCGCCAGAAGGACATATTTGCGAAGTTTTCATCTACAACACATTGCGAGTGTCGCAGGTTGATTTGAAGAATGACGTAACAGATGACGATGGCAGAAACATGAGAAAAGCGCGAAGATCTTGCGAAAATTAGAGTGTCTGCGAGACTTAACATTTATACTCTTGCGAGGACATCGCAAGTCAGATCCGAAATTAGAGGTTAGCTTAGTTGTATATGAGCTGTCATCCACTATGTAAACACCTATATAAAGAGGAGAGCAGGAGAGAGAAAGGGAGGATAATTTTGGTAAGAGAGAGAGAGATATTTTTAAGAGAGAGATTTTTAGAGAGAGATTTATTTTTCTTTATCATCTTCTTCCCTAAAACTAGATTTAGAGCTCTACAAAATATCCATTAATGGAGTCCCAATGTAATCCAAATGTAATTTCAATAATCATAGTGAAGAACCCTAACCCCGTGGATGTAGATCACATTGATCGAACCACGTAAATCTTGTGTCTTATTTTACAATTTTAGCACTTTAATCTTTATTTTGATTATGAAATAGATTTAGATCTATGAAATATTATAGGGGTGTGTTGTAGGAAATCCTGCAACTACATTTTTGGCGCTAGAAACAGGGAGAGAGTAATGGATTTGTCCTTCCTGTAATTTGTTGGTTCAAGAAATTTCCATGAAGATTAATCACTGTTCATATTTTTCTAGATCTACAAAGTTTAGGTTCAAAAATGGAAATTTCATGGGAGAAATCACACTTTCAGGGATTTAACATCATCAACAATTCAAAGATATGAAAAGAATAAGAGAAAAAAAAATTTAGTTTCTGTGGTGAAATTCACGGAAGAAAACCAAGGTTTCGATGGAAGATTTCCATGTTCAGGAGAAAAAGCAAGAGGCAAATTGTTGAAGGAAATAAAGGAAGAACAAAGAAAAGGATAAGAACAAAACGCTGTGATTTTTATCACAAACAGAAACTCGCACAGATGGTTTGAGTTGGAGCGAAGAAGCTTGATGTCGCAAGATCGAATCTCGCCACAGTCATATTTTTTCACATTTTTTCTACAGCCTGGAGAGGAGAAAAGAATAAGAGGTGGCTACATGCGTATCTTCGCAAACAAAAGCTAGCAGAGATGGTCAGAGTAGGAACAAACAAACATGTGGTCATGTGTTCAAATTCGCAGCCACACAAAATTTTTCAAATATTTTTGAACTTTCAAGTGCGAAAAAAATGGAATAAAGTTATAGCATTGTGTGTTTATTTCGCAAACAACAAGCAGCCCAGATGGTCAGAGAAGAAGTATGCAAACCAGAGGACTTGGGTTCGAATCTCCTTCCTCGCAAAGAGTTTTTTGCTTCGCAAAGAGGGGAAAAAATTGATAATTTTGCAAGGTTGTTTCATTATTTCGCAAGCAAGAGGAAGCACAGTTGGTCACCTGCGAGGTTAATGAGTTCATGGTCGCGAGTTCAAATCTCAACGAACGTGTATTTTTCGCATGGATTTTTCGCAAGAGTATTTTGCAAGAAGAAAGTAGGTGATTATTTCGCAGAAACACTTCGCAGAGGCAGGGCTAGCACAGTTGGTAATAAGCAAAGAGAATGGGCTTGAAGACGCGGGTTCGAATCTCGCATTGAGTGTATTTTTTCGTGAATTTTTGAGTAACATAGAGATGTTATCAATAAACAAAACCATTGTTCCATTATGTCACTAACAGGAAACTAGTACAGTTGGTTTGGGCGGTGGAATACAAGTATAAGGTCGCGAGTTCAAGTCTCGCCACTTGACCTTTTATTTTTGCTGCGGCATTTATGCATTCAAGAGGGATTGTCAAACGGTGCTGCAAGAGACAACTTCGCAAGAGAAGAAAAAGAATAAGAAGGCAACTTCGCACATATGGTAAAGTCAGCAGAGTATGCGTTCGTGTTCGCAGGATTGAATCCCAACTTTCGCAGACTTTTTGCATGTTTTTACTCGAAATGCTAGAGACGAAGATCACATTAAAAGAACGATATGGTCGCATTCTTTCACAAACAAGAGCCAGGAAAGTTGGTCAGGAGGCATGAATGCAAGCAGCAGGTCGTAGGATCAATTCTTGCTTCTCGCACATTTATTTCTGTTATGCGAAATTTCACATTGACTTTGATTATTTCGCAAAGAAGAAAGTTGATGACTATTTCGCAAGTTAATTTCGCAAGAGAGGGTTAGAACAGTTGGTATGGTGCGATAATATGCAAGAGGTAGGTCAAGGGTTCAAATCTCATTTATCACACTTCTTTTTGCTGCGAGATAATTATGTTTTCGCAAGCAAGTCATATACTTCGCAAGAGACGACATCAACAGACAATCACATGAAAGCTAAGTACCACTTTCCTAGAACATTTTACTTACAGAAAATAAAAGATTTTTGATTTGAAAAAAAAAAAAAAAAAAAAAAAGAAGATACATTCACACGATTACAAAGATTTTTTTTAGTATATGCATTCAAAATTACAAAGATTTCAAAGATTTCAAAATTATAAAGAGTTACAAAGATTTCAAAGATTTCTAAATTACAAAGATCTTAAAGATTTCAAAGATTCGAGAAAAATCTCGCAGATCAATTTATATATTTCTCTTGAATATTTACTTTGCTTCAAATGATATGATATTATGAGAATGAATGAAAGAAGTGACAAAAATGAAAGAATGAGTGAAAGAAATGAAGGAATGAATGAAAGGATGAATGAAAGAATGAAGACATGCGATAATTTCGCAGAGATAATGGAAATGCGATAATTTCGCAAAGATAATGAGAAGAGATAATAAAAAATGAATGATTAAACGAATTGACAAAAATGAATGAATGAGTGAATGGGACGAACCTTTATGGCGTACACCCTAGTTCGCGAATGATATTTCGTAAGAGGCAAATGTAAGACCTAAAGTGCGTCATATAAGGGGGTATCTCTTGACATGGCTCAGGGAAAAGGTTACACCGCTCCTGGAACCTGAGTCATGGAGATTTGGGGCCCATGAAAGCATATCCGGGAGAGATACCTTGGATTTCCAACTATATATATAAGGTTATACCCTGGTTGGACGCCCGAGGGTCTCTTCCAAGGAGTCAGTGTATGCTCAAGGCGCCGAGGTACACGGTTGAGCCAAGTGTGCCTGGGGCATTTGAAGTGTCTCGGCCATTCTTGGCAAGTCTTGGCACATGCTGCACTCGGCCCGAAGAAAACTCCACTTAGGGTGCATCCTCGTAACCATAAGCCCTATAGGTATAATGGATAAGAGGCTGCGAAAATAACTGGTTGTTGTTAAGACCGGATGGGAGGAGCTAGTCTTGTATGGCCGATGTTCGCCTCCTTGAAGGGGCAACCAGGGAGATGATAAGGGCGGCACCCTCCATTAGGGAGCTGATAAGTGTCTTAAGACGCAAATGCCATGAGGCTTTATTTTCGCAAGAAAATTTAGGCTTGTCATATTTGTGCGATGATCCTGAAGAGGCAATAATACAAAACACGAAGGTAAGACGAGATCAATGGGTCTTTACATGAAAGTGTAAAGACGTCCTGCGGTTTCGTCGCAAGACGGCAATGTCATGGGGCTTTACGTTCGCAAGAATATTTAGGCCTGTCATATTGTCGCAATAAAAATATCCTGCAGAGGCAATAATACTAGAAAATGATAAGACAAGATCAATGGGTTATTAAATGAAAGTGTAACGACGGCCTGCGATTTTGTCGCAATGACGAGGGGTGGCACAATAAGACCTTTAACTAGGAAGGAAAAATAAGACCACACAAGAGAAATGATAAGGCAAGATCAATGGGTCATTACATGAAAATGTAAAGACGTCCTGCGATCTTGTCGCAATGACAAAATTCAACATAAACAATTTGAATGTAGGTAATACAGTTCTTTTATCGCAAAAAAGATTACATGATAAGCTTGCGAGCTTGAGAAAATGATTAAATGATAAGCTTGCGAACATATACATGATAATGAGGCCGAGGCAATGCAAACGTCGCACAATTGATATTCTGATCATATTATTATGCGATACTAATAGTGCAGGAATAAGAAAAGATGAAGCACAAGTAAGAACTTGCGAGGAACAATAAGTATGCAAATAGGAATGCATATACTAGAGACAAAATCAGAGAAATAAAGAATGGAAGCAATTTAAAGCTACATCAAGTTTAGAACGACAAAATGAGCTAAGTAACACAAACATTAGCTATATATTGCAGTAGATAAGCATTCTCATCATACAAGCAAGCATCATACTCGCATCATGAAATAATCGCATAAGCATTTCATGGCATAAACATCACATACACATTTCATAACATAAACATTACATAAGCATTATATTCACATAATACATAAGCATTATTTCATGGCATAATCATTACATAATCATTACAAGTAGTTTACAAAACTTCGCAGAATTATTCAGAATTTCACAGAATTATTCAAAACGTCGCAGAGATATTCAGAATTTCGCAGAATTATTAAGAATTTCGCAGAATGTGATTATTTCACAAGATAAGATAAACAGCCTGAAGAGATTATACTATCGCATGAACACAAGATATGAGACAGAGGCAAAATAAGAATGCAAAAACAATTCGCTCAATCAACACTTTCTCAAGGATTCTACCCTCATAGATAAAGAACAGAGGCAACTATGGATAACCAAGAAAACATTTTATGTCTTTATCTTCTCGGCAAGAATCACTTCCAAAGAAGATATTCACCAATGAACAACAAGAATCCTCACCAAAAATGGAATAATAACTTCGCATGAACAGAGGCAATACTTCTTATACTTCAAGGATTAATACTTCTTATTCACTTCGCAAAGCTTCGGAATTTCGCAAAAGAATAGAGCATTGCATGAGGCAGAGAGCATGGAGTAATAATTTCGTAATACTTCTTATTTGCAATCAAGGACGGATACTTCTTATACTTCTCAAAGGATACTTCATACTTTTATATATTTCGAGGATTAAGTACTTCTTATACTTCTTCAAGGATACTTCATACTTCTTATACTCCAAGGGTTGATACTTCTAATTTATTTCGCAAAGCTTCGGAACTTCGCGAAAGAATAGAGGCAAGTACGTACTTTTCAAGTCCAGTATTCTTTCGATCGTTCCTTCATCAATAAAGATCAAAGACTACTACAACAACGGATTTTTTCTTAAAGATCGCTCTTCAAGCAATATTCAAGAAAAAAGAGGCAAGATGTAGGATCAGAATATCGCCAGAAGGACATATTTGCGAAGTTTTCATCTACAACACATTGCGAGTGTCGCAGGTTGATTTGAAGAATGACGTAACAGATGACGATGGCAGAAACATGAGAAAAGCGCGAAGATCTTGCGAAAATTAGAGTGTCTGCGAGACTTAACATTTATACTCTTGCGAGGACATCGCAAGTCAGATCCGAAATTAGAGGTTAGCTTAGTTGTATATGAGCTGTCATCCACTATGTAAACACCTATATAAAGAGGAGAGCAGGAGAGAGAAAGGGAGGATAATTTTGGTAAGAGAGAGAGAGATATTTTTAAGAGAGAAATTTTTAGAGAGAGATTTATTTTTCTTTATCATCTTCTTCCCTAAAACTAGATCTAGAGCTCTACAAAATATCCATTAATGGAGTCCCAATGTAATCCAAATGTAATTTCAATAATCATAGTGAAGAACCCTAACCCCGTGGATGTAGATCACATTGATCGAACCACGTAAATCTTGTGTCTTATTTTACAATTTTAGCACTTTAATCTTTATTTTGATTATGAAATAGATTTAGATCTATGAAATATTATAGGGGTGTGTTGTAGGAAATCCTGCAACTACAATGATTTTGCAGTATTAATCTTTATGATTTCATATATTGCAACTTGTTATGGGATATGTGTGTTTGCATCCGTGAACTATGAGTGTTCCATACGTGATCAAAAGTTAAGTCTTTCATATGTCGATATGCATGTATTGATAAAAGATTGAATGAACTTTTGACAAACAAAAGTTGAGCCTTTTTATGTCATTATGCAAATATTGATAAAACAAAGGATGAGCTTTTGTTTACAAAGATTAAGTCTATTATGTCATTATGCAAATGGTGATAAAGAATAGAATGAATCTTTGTTTATTCCGCAGTATTGATTTTCCCTGATCCATATTTTTATGTAAATACTGTGCGGCTCCATAAGTTCTCTTATGTGAGCATTTCTGATTGAATCAATCATGGGTTCTCTTGTGGTTAACTTAATTGAGATTTTTGGATACAAATTCATATTCTTATGTGATTTGTTAATGTCCAAAGAAATCCTTCTTTTCCTCTTGTTGTTCTTGAGGGAATGACATTTTATGGGGGAGAGTTCTTAATTGAACTTGTGCTTAATTGCCAAATCTTTATGGGGAGTGCGACTGTGGAATATTATAGGGGTTATCTTGTATCTTTATAAACTCCTTGATGAATGCATTTAGTTTCGACTATATGATTGCATCTAAAAAGTTTATATGCACTTTCTTTTGGTCATGAAGTGTCTCTATTAAAATTTTATTAGGATCCCACTAGTTTTCGTACCTTTGCCAATTTTATTGACAAAAAGGGGGAGAATTAATGTGTAGTTCACACACAAATACATATGGTTTCCGGATCATTATGTAAGGGGGAGTGTTTTTCTTGTGATATGAAGTATTGACTAAGGGGGAGTGATACATATCCCCATAGTATTGTTGTCGAAGTTGTGATACAATTGAATTTTGATGCTGTGTAATAATACTATGACATTGTGTAACAATGATTGAGAACTATTGTTTTCTCATTGTTATAGCTACGGATCTTCAACAACGATGATACTGCATTGAATATCTTCGAAATCATTGGAGTACTTGGAAGTGACGAAGATTTCGAGTAATGTTGAAGAACCAAGGAGATCAAACATGTGTATAAGAAGCTGCAAAGTTTATTTATTTTGTATTCCATATGTATTGATAGTTTTGTCACTAAAATTGACAAGGGGGGAGATTGTTAGAGCACTCCTCGATCGAACTCGCAAGCGTTGCTATCTCAATCTTGTTTGTCAAGTTTAGTTGCCAAAACTATAAGTCTTGATTTCTAGTCTACTTATAGCTAAGTCTCGGACTAGGATAAAAAGTGTAGTTGAGATCTAGACTCCACGACGTTCATCATGCAAATATGAAGAACTAATCAAGGAACTGGTGGAAATTCATCGACAAAAAGGTATGTGGAGACTTGAACTTATCTATCACTCAAAAGTCTATCCACTCTATCTCCTATCTTGAGACAAAAGTCGTATTGCTATATAGACTTCGATTATACACATTTGCTATTTCGAGCCGAGTTTATCTCGCTTATCTATTTCTCGAAATATGTGTTGATAAGCTTTCGCTTTGGCCAAGTTCATCTTTACTAGTGACGAAAGTCATGTTGATTATTTCAATAACTTGAAAATCGCTTTGACCAAAAATAGTTTGTGAATAACAACTATATAACGTCCTCTAAGAAAGTTTCAATGATTGAAATGAGAGTTTAGAATATATAACCATGTTTGGATATAAACATGTATGTGAATTCATACTTGTGCAAGTCCAAAATCCTTGAACCAAAGTATGCGTACTTTGTTGCTCAGGATAACCGAAGCTAAGTCCGCGTACTGTCGGAAGTTCACATCCCATGAATTTCTGCTGGAGTTTGTGAACTGAAAACAAGCTCAGTCCGGGTACTTAAGTATGCGTACAGGTATGCGTACTTAAGTGGGTTATTTTCTAAAAATAGTTTAATTCGTGAACTAAGACATTTATAAATTAAGGGTCATTTACAGATATATCCCATTTTCTTAAGTTGTTTACAAAATAATCCCGTTTTTCTGAAAACTTATAAAGCAGTCCCGTTACAAAGAATTCCATCCAGTTACAAGTTAACTGGTATTAACTGACATGTGGCAAATTTAGGGTGACCTGAGATGCCCAATATACCCTTCAATTAAACTAACTAGAACATTTGCTTTCCCAGTGTCTCCATATACATTCAACTTCAAATGCAGAGATTTCATCTTCGAACTTTGTCTTGTTCACCTGTTAGAAACCAGACAGAAGAACCATAAAATCGTAAAAACAGAGTAAGGCAATGACACAAACACTACCATTTATTAATAGCATTGAATCAAAGATCCAATATTCATAAGCATCCAAAAAAAAAATAGCTCTGAGAGATGGCTAGTATCCAAACAAAATAAAAACTTAACTAAAACATAACCAAATAAACTTGAAAGCAAACAAAAGACATCCTAACAAAAACTAGTTTTAAGTAAATCTTCATAGCACACTACAGCTGAGTCATAGCTTTTATTGGCTTCTTAGTTGCAGGCATAGAACCACCAGCACTTCCAGCTTGTGATGATGATTGGGATTGAAACGTCAGTCCGCCTTCTTCAGATGTAGACCTCTTTCTCTTTGGATTAGAGCCAATTGCACCACCAGGACAAGTTGTCTTGTTGTGACCAGGCAGCTTGCATTTGCTGCAGCACCTGACTTTCTTCTCGGATAGGGTCTCATTATAGGTCTTCCTTCTGTTCTTCCTAGGCCTGCCTGGTTTCCTAATGAGCAATGGAGGAACAATAGTTGTTCTTGGCTTTATAAGAAAAGAACAAAGGAAGTTAATATTGCATAAAGAGATCAACATACTAGTAAGTAATAGGTGTGCAATAATCTTCCCAAGTAATAGACACGGCAAAAAAAAAACAAAGAACGAATGAAAATACTAAAAATGATTACTTAGCCGCCGCAATGATTAAACATCCTAAATATCTACTATATATGTTACTTCAGGGTCTGGAATCCGACTTCCAAGCACTAAAATCCATTAAGTAGTAGCTAGGTATAGGATTCATACAAGAATTGAGAAGAATTGAGTTTAGATATTTCACAGAGTAATTTGAATTCATGTATCATAATTGTACTTTAAGTAGATACACACAGATATTTAAGGTAAACCTAAAATGTAATGTAGAAGGTTTTCTAAGTTCATAGTGCACACATAAATCAGATCCAATTAAAGAAGAGTAAACATGAATAGTTGAGAGTTAGGAAAAAACCTCATCCCAGTCCTCAGGCCCTTCCAATGGTACCATATCAGGGGCATAAGTGGTCCTGTAGTTATCCACTGAGTAGTATCTGGCACAATACCTATAAAAATGCACACAAGAAAAACAAACATGTTTAACATTTCACATATTGGTAATAAAGAAAGAATTATGGTTAAAACTACATGTGTTATACACACTTACTCAACCCAATTGGGTCTGATTTGTTGTAGAGCACAGACTGCGTGTTGACAGGGGAAACCCCTCAGCTGCCATTGCATGCAGCTGCAAGTATGTTTCTCAAGGTCAACAGTGAATACTGTATTATGTATGCTTGTGACTTCATAAAGCTTTCCAGCAACCGCTCCCTCTACCTTATATTCCCATGTATTCTTAAACATCTTCTTCAGAAATTTTTTGGCAGTAGGAACCAAATCCCCATAATCCCATCCAACACAAGCATTTCTTCTCTTGTAAAACAGCCCCATCACCAGCTGTCCATACATCAAAACTAGCTTGCAAACAGGTTTCTCCCTAATGTTGGTTATCATGTTATTGAAACTTTCAGAAAAGTTGTTACTCAAGTGTTCACAAGCGCTCCTGTGGTCAAAAAAGGCCCTGCACCAGCTTTTAGGATCCTCACCCATCCAATACTCACAAGCACTAACATTCTCTGACATCGGGTATCATTATAGCATTATAAAAAAACAAAGTTTAAAAGAGAAACCAACACTACCTTCAACTTCATCATCCGTCTCCAACAACTGGTCATAATGATCATCTACATGTTCAGAAGCACAAAAAAATAAACATTAACATCAAATTGCAAAAATAACATAATGGATGATTTCTAAAATTTCAAAGATAAACATTACCTTCATCATCTTCCTCGCTATCCTTACCAGCACTGCTTTTCATACTAAAATTGTGTAAAAACTCCTTCCAATCTGCATCATCTTCACCCTCACTGTATATGAGGGTTTGGATCCATGGTTGGTCTTCTGGATGACAATCATCTGCATTACGATTCTCAAGGTGCAACACTGATTCCTTGGTCGCATTGACAACTTCTTCAACAATATCTACTTTATCCACGGCTGACTTCCAGAATTCAGTACCTAGTGAATCATCATCTAGATTCACAATGCCCTGACTGCTAGCCTGTGTCGGCTCCTCAACATGGTTCTCAAAATCCAGAACCATCTTAGCTAAATTAACACCAACTGTCTTTTTAGCTTTTTCAATCAGCCTTGGGCTTTTCCTGGGAGATAAAGTCGCCCTTGGCCCTTTCTGAGGTGTTGAATCCCTGTTACATAACAAAAGAGCATTATCACTACAAGATATTCATCATATGCTATAAAAAAAAACATTATCACCAACATACATCATATTATCACACTAGCAGACAAACAATCAAACTGTAAGCATAGGCACATACACCAATAGGCAAGAAACTAAACTTTGGTAAGAGGAAAACTAAATAGCAGCTCACAGTGTGCTAGATTTTAACTGCCTAGCCATCTAACAAATGAAAAAAAAAAAATGCATCAAAGCAATTATTAGCTAAGAAAGATACTTTTTATCTGAAGGCATTAAACAGTAACACAGCAAAGTGATCAAAACCTAAAAGATAACTTACCACGAATGCAACACATATGGATCAAGATGAAAGTACAAAGCTACTAAGCTAGAAACAAAATAAAACTACAAGCCAACACACCACAGAAATCTTTGTTCAAATGTGAACATGCCGGTCATTGATATGAAGTGTTGTACACACATTACCAGCAAACTCGGATACAATAAAATTAATCTCAATTGAGAAATATCCTTTTTGGGGGGTGGGGCGGGGGGAACCAGACATAGAACCTTTGTATAAATCATGCACCAATCAAAATTCAAGTCGAACTTATGTAAGAAACTTAGATGTTCCATGGTTATCAGAGGAGCCAAATATATACACTCAAGTAGTGCAGTAATGTTATATGCTTATATATCTGCAAAGAGATTCAGAGAGATTTTCCTCTTGTCACACATAAAAAGCTCGCAACACGAAAGACACTAAGTACATAATTAGCCAAAGCAAGAAATAGGAAAAATGAAAATGAAATATGAGGATGAGCTTCAGACATGAGAACACGATCACATGGTCAAACAGAAACATCCATATCAAACTGCCCCCAACTAAAGCACTCCTAAGAATGTCATAACACTAATGATTAGTGAGAAAATAATAAATAAGTGAATGAACAGCAAAATGGTGCTACCGATCAGCTAAGGACAAGGACAGACGAAGCACAACAAAATATGATCCCCGTCGCTAAGAACAATCAGCTAAAGCATGGTTTAGCACAAAAAAATATGATCCCCGTCTCAACAGGTGCTACCGATCAGCTAACAAAAAAATATCATCTTTACTAACATATTATGACCAAAGAGATAAATTACCTCTGATTTGCTTGGGCGTGTTTCCTCCAACTATTTGTAACCAAATGTCCAGAATTAGGTTCCATGTTACTGCAAGAGAACATCAACAAAAACAAGTCACTAACATTCAAAATAAGTTATCATAGATATGCACAAGAAACATTTGCAGACACAAAAATTCACAAATACAAGGAATGAAGACAATTTCATAAGCAAGGCATATGCTACGTGACAGGAATCCGTTAATTAAACAACAATAGTTGCATGGAGATCATCACAAAACTCAAGTCAACCTAATCACTATCAAACATTTCAACATACCATAAGAACCCCATTATTAAGCATGACGCAGCATAATATTATCAGAAAATAAAGTGTAATGCTATGAAAAATGAAATGTAATCTCAGAAACACCTATAAATGAAGAGCAGTGATAACAAAAAGAAGATACAATTTCATAATCCAGGAAAAAAATCCCTTTCACTATAACCACACAGTTTTAGAATACAACTTCTTAATCATTTCATTGAACTTTTCCGAAAATAAGATGATTTGTTAGACTATTTTCGATCAAACTACCAAAATCACAGTACAGTAGACATACAACAAGCAGGCTATGTACATGGCACTCGTAATAGCAACAGAAAAAAAAATCTACACTAAAAAAGGTGTACACGGGAGATACCCAGATTGTCATGTCAAGAGCTAAACAAACCAGTAAGAGGAAAAATTCAATTTCAGGAACCCATTAATCCACAGACAAAAGTGAGTCTGAGAATATAACATCTCAATCAAAATTGTTCAGAAAAACTCTAATTGTATTTGGAAAATAAAAACAGATAACCCTACGGCCTGAACAGATAACTCTAATTGAAAAACTCTAATTGAAAAACAGATAACCCTACGGAAAATAAAAACAGATAACTCTAATTGAAAAACCCTAATTTTAAGAAGTTCCAAATTGAAAAACCCTACTTTTAAATCGAGCAAAAAAAAATCACCCAAAGAAGAACAAACATTGAACATCTATAACAACAAAATAGATAAACATAGTTAGGGTTAGACGAATTATACCTATTAGCAACAGTTTTCCTGTTCATTAGTTCTTCATCAACCATTATCTTCTTCCCCATTTCTTCAAAAAACATAAATTACTCGCTAGAAATTAATTAGGTTTCCACCAGAAAATACACTCTATCAACTGGTTTATGCATAGAAAACAAACTCAGATCTTGCTTCTTTATATACTGATAGAGTAACAAAATTCTAAGAGAAACCCTAACCAATTTCTGGCGGGAAATATCCTGATAAGGATACATCAGTTGAATTGGTTTGGGATATATCCTAAATTGATGCGGGTGATCTTCTCAAACCAGATTGTTCTCTCTACTCTCCCGCCATCTTCTCTAACAACGAAATCTTTCGTCTTTTTTGTTTTTTGTTTTGATCAGAAAATCTTTCGTCTGATCTTCACATATTCGATAGAGTTGAAACAAAGAAGAAAGGTTACATGCGTCTTTTTCCTTTACTAGACATTAACACCCGCACAACACCTGGACCTTCAACTGACAGCTCATCTAGGCCCCACTTCTCTTTACATCTTTGACTGGCAACTTTTAACGGCGGGGCAGTTTTATATGTTTTGAAAATAACGGGTCACAAATGTATATCGGCCCACAAATTTGGGATAGAAATGACTAATTCCCATAAATTAAGGAATGCAATCATTGCGAACCGTGGCTATAATGTTCATGAATTGATTCGAGTGAATCAAAACTGTTTTTGATTCGATTGTGTCTTATATACTTCTATGAGATCTAAGCAATTGAACAACTCTTTAACTAGTTCTTTTGAGTCATTTGAACTAGTTATTGTGAAGATGAATAAGGTTGATATGAAAGTGCTCATATGGCTAACCATTGCTTAACTACTGTTGAACCAACGACTTGTACACGTTTAGGTACGGTTACTCAAACCTAAATGAAGTTACATTTCATGTGTGTATAACAAGCTAAGTTCGATCTAACGGTTGAAAGATATTAGCTTGAATCTAATCAGGTTTTCATCTAACGGTTGTTTTGGGGTAAAAACTGATTCTGGTGTTTTTGGTAAATTTGGGTGTGTAGATGAGAAACGAATTCAAACCCTAAACAAATGTACTGCACGTAAATACTTTTAGATTCGAGAGATCAATCTGTAATACTCTGGCCTAAACCAAGAAATGGCCGTTCCAGATTCAATTCAGTCACAAAGTGAAGGAGAAGAGTTGATCTTAGGGAGGGAAGCGAAGAAGGTGTTTGAGACCAGAATGTTGAATTATGAAGGTGTGGCTATTTTATGACTTGTATCAGAATATGGTTTCTGGCTACTTGTGTTGATAACACTTGTGTCCTTGTTGAAATAGGTTGAAATCCTATTTATACAAGTCATTGAGCGCACCCTGATCTCGTAGGAAGTGGAGGCAGTTAAGTAGTGGAGAAGTGGGGTTGTGCGAAAGGTGGTGATCATCACATTTCCATTATGAGGGAAGGCTTGTCACCCTTTCACCCACTACTCTCTCTGTTAACTGTCCGTCCTTTCCTGACACTTTCTCGTAATGGGCGCGTTGCATGCCGCACGCCTTAAACCACCAGACCAATACCCCAGTGAACATCCCCCCAGTTCATGAAACGTTTGATGTCTCGAGTATTTTGTAGGAAAATATGTACATCAGGCTGCTAAATAAGTCAAGTCATGAGACTCGCTATTTAAAGTAGCATATAGTGCTTTTAGGTCAAATAATAAAATTATTTGTGAGATCAATATTCATAAAGCATCGTTTATAATTGATGCAAATGAAACATCGCTTTTAAACAAACTGCTAAAAAACAATCGATGTGCAGGAAGCATCGTTGTTTTAGAGTTCGTCCAAATTAGTCGTGAGTTGAATGTCTTAAAAAGAGCGTTGTAGGATTCAAATATCGCACAACATATTTTCTTAGCGTGCGAGATTCAATTATTTCCTTCACTTGCGAGAATGTAGCAGAGCTTACGAGAATGATTGAGAGAGAGAGCCTGCGAAATTATAAAGTGAGCCTGCGAAATTATAAAGAGAGTCTGAGAGAACGTAGCAGGGGATCCTAAAATAAAGGGGAATATGAGCTGTACTCCACTATGTATGAGCTGTCATCCACTATGTAAACACCTATATAAAGAGGAGAGCAGGAGAGAGAAAGGGAGGATGGACACAATTTTGTAAGAGAGAGAAGATACACAATTAGGAGAGAGAGACCTTATTTTCTTTATTATCTTCTTCCCCAAAACTAGATCTAGAGATCTATCAAATATCCATTAATGGAGATTCTAAATGTAATATTAATGTAACCTCAACAATCATAGTGAAGAACCATGGATGTAGATCACATTGATCGAACCATGTAAAAAATCCTTGTGTCCGTTTTATAATTTTAGCACTTTAATCTTTATTTTGATTATGAAATAGATTTAGATCTAGAAAATATTATAAGGGGTGTGTTGTAGGAAATCCTGCAACTACATTTTGGCGCTAGAAACAGGGAGGAGTAAAGGATTTATCCTTCCTATAATTTGTTGGTTCAAGAAGTTTCCATGAAGATTAATTACTGTTTATATTTTTCTAGATCTACAAAGTTTAGGTTCAAAAATGGAAATTTCATGGGAGAAATCACACTTTTAGGGAGTAAACATCATCAACAATTCAAAGACATGAAAAGAGTAAGAGAAAAAAAAAATTAGTTGATGTAGTGAAATTCAGGGAAGAAAACTAAAGTTTCAATGGAAGATTTCCATGTTCAGGAGAAAAAGCAAAAGGCAAATTGTTGAAGGAAATAAAGGAAAGCGAAGAGAAGATAAGAGGCAGACGCTGTGATTTCTATCACAAACAGAATTTCGCACAGATGGTTTGAGTTGGAGCGAATAAGCAATAGGTCATGGGTTCGAGTTCGCACACATACATATTTTTCATTTTCTTCTCATTTTCAGTGGCGAATAAAAGAATAAAGAAAAAAGTTGTGCGTTAATTTTGCAGAGAGGTTCTTGAACAGTTGGTCAAGAGAACAGTATGTGTGTTCATGGTCGCAAGTTCGAATTCGCCTGCGAGCATAGTTTTTTTCTTTTTACAGAGGGCGAAAAAATGAATAATTTCGCAATATTGTTTCATTATTTCGCAAACAAGAGGCAACAGATTGGTCATCTCATGAAGTTAATGAGTTCATGGTCGCGTGTTCAAATCCCAACGAACGTGTATATTTTTTCGCATGAATATTTCACAAAGGAATTTCGCACAGAAGAAAGTAAGTGATTATTTCGCACAGATATTTCGCAAACAGAAGCCAGCAAAGTTGGTCAGAGGTGAAGACAATGAGCTTGAGGACGCAGGTTCAATTCCTATCTCCTGCGAAATTTTCGCATCTTTTTAGACTACCAGAGGAAGAAAAGTTTTAACAAGTGTGCGATAATTTCGCATAAGAAGAAGCTTGCACAGTTGGTCAGGAGGCGTGAATGCAAGTAGCAGGTCGCAGAATCAATTCTTTCTTCTCGCACATTTATTTTTGTTACGCGAAATTTCGCACGGACTTTGATTATTTCGCACTGAAGAAAGTTGATGATTATTTCGCAAATTACTTTCGCAAGAGAGGGTTAGAACAGTTGGTATGGTGTGAGAATATGCAAGAGGCAGGTCAAGGGTTTAAATCTCATTTCTCACACTTCTTTTTGCTGCGCGAAATTCATACATTTCAAGGCATTTATTCACTTCCTTAATAACAACAACGACTCACATGAAAGATAAGTACCACTTCCTTGAACACTTTACTTTATACTAAGAACGAATAAAAAGATTTTTGATTTGATTTACAAAAAGCGATTCAATCGCAAGATTATAAAGATTACTAAGATTTCAAGAGTACAAAGACTTCAAAATTACAAAGATTTCGAGATTTCAAAATTACAGAAAACCGAGAAAATTCAATTTATATATTTATCTAGAATATCTTTTTTACAGAAAATAAAAGATTTTTTGATTTGATTTACAAAACGCGTTACAATCGCAGAATTACAAAGATTTCACAACAACAAAGATTTCAGAATTACAATGTATTAGAACTTCTCTTGAATATTTACTTTGCTTCAAATGATATGATATTATGAGAATGAATGAAAGAAATGACAGAAATGAAAGAATGAGTGAAAGAAGTGACAGAAATGAAGGAATGAATGAAAGGATGAATGAAAGAATGAAGACATGCGATAATTTCGCAGAGATAATAGAAATGCGATAATTTCGCAGAAATTATGACTTTAACAAAAGAAAGTCAAAGATTGAATGAACAAAGGAAAAAGATAGAGGCAAACCTTCTATGGCGTACACCCTAGTTCGCGAATAAAATTTCGTAAGAGGCAAATGTAAGACCTAAAGTGCGTCACAGAAGGGGGTACCTATTGCATGGCTCAGCGAAAAGGTTACACAGCCCCTGGAACCTGAGTCATGGAGATTTGGGGTCAATAAAGCCCATCCAGGAGAGGTACCTTGGATTTTCAACCTAAGCTTATGACTTAGGTTGGACGACTGAGGGTCTCTTCTAAGGAGTCAGCATCTGATCAAGGCGCCGAGGTACACGGTTGAGCCAAGAGTGCCTGGGGCGTTTGAAGCATCTCGGCCATTCTTGGCAAGTCTTGGCTTATGTTTCACTCGGCCCGAAGAAAACCCCACTTAGGGTGCAGTCTCGTAACCATAAGCCCTATAGGCAAAAGGGATAAGAGGCGGCGAAAACAACTGGTTGTTGTTAAGACCGGATGGGAGGAGCTAGCCTTGTATGGCAGAAGTACGTCTCCTTGAAGGGGAAACCAGGGGGAGATAAGGGCGGCACCCTCCATTAGGGAGCTGATAAGTGTCTTAAGACGCAAATGTCATGAGGCTTTATTTTCGCAAGAAAATATAGGCTTGTCATATTTGTGCGACAATCCTGAAGAGGCAATAATACAAAAGAGAAAGATAAGACGAGATAAATGGGTCAATACATGAAAGTGTAAAGACGTCCTGCGATTTCGTCGCAAGACGGCAATGTCATGGGGCTTTATGTTCGCAAGAATATTTAGGCATGTCATATTGTCGCATGAAAAACATCCCGCAGAGGCAATAATACTAGAGAAATGATAAGACAAGATCAATGGGTCATTACATGAAAGTGTAAAGACGGCCTGCAATTTTGTCGCAATGACAAGAGGTGGCAAAATAAGACCTTTAACTAGGAAGGCAAAATAAGACCACATAAGAAAGTAAGCAAATAAGCTTGCAAAAATGAGTAAGCAAATAAGCTTGTGAAAAAGATTATATGATAAGATTGTGAAAGAGATTACGTGATAAGCTTGCGAGCTTGAGGAAATGATTACATGATAAACTTGCGAACATGTACATGATAATGAGACTGAGGCAATGAAAATGCCGCACACTTGATATTGTGATCATATTATTCTGAGATACTAATAGTGCAGGAATAAGGAAAGATGAAGCACAAGTAAGAACTCGCGAGGAACAATAAATACGTGAAGAGGAATGCATATAGACAAAGTCAGGGAAATGAAGAATGGAAACGATTTAAGGCTACATCAATTTTAACGCGGCAAAATGAGCTAAGTAACACAAAAATTAGCTATACATTGCAATAGATAAGCATTCTCATCATATAAGCATCACACTTGCATCATGAAAGCATCGTATAAGCATTTCATGGCATACACATCGCATACACATTTCATAACATAATCATCACATAAGCATTATATTAGCACAAGTATTCAGAATTTCGCAGGATTATTCAGGATTTCGCAAAATGTGTCAGAATTTCGCAGAATGTGATTATTTCGCAGGATGTAATTATTACGCTCGATTATAAGAAAAATTACAAGCAACTTGAAGAGATTATACTATCGCATGAGCACAAAACATGAGACAGAGGCAAGATAAGAATGAAGAAACAACTCGCTCATTCAACACTTTCTCAAGGATTCTACCCTCACAGATAAAGAACTGTAGGATCAGAATATCGCGACATCAATACCTTGCGAATTCAATAAATGACGACATTGCGAAGGTGTCGCAGAAAGAAGATCAAGAGAAAGAAGAAAAGGAAAGTTTACAGTTGCGAGATTATATACTTGTACACTTGCGATATTTCGCAAGTCATTCCCGAAAATAAATGACAGCTTAGTTGTCATCCACTATGTATTACCCTATATAAAGAGTTGAGCAAGTATGTGGAAGGGGAGATCTTTTTCGAGTGTTGGGCAAGTCATTAAGAGAGAGAAAGTTTAGAGTGATTGTAATTTTTTAACTGGTTTCCATTTCATCTTGTAAGCATTTAAGAGTATAATCAATAAAAGTTACAATTACTTATCCTAAAAATGATTTGATTGTATAGATTCTTGTGAGGGGTGTAGTGTAGGATTTCCTGCAACTACAAGAACAGAGGCAACTATGGATTACCAATAAAACATTTTATGTTCTTTATCTTCTCGGCAAGAATCATTTCCAAAGTGGACGTTCACTAATGAATAACAGAATCCTCACCAAAAATGGAGTAATAATTGCGCATGAATAGAGGCAATACTTATTATTCTCATTCAAAGACGGATACTTCTTATATTTCGAGGATTGAGTACTTCTTATACTTCTTTAAGGATAATTCATACTTCGCATACTTCAAAAGATGATACTTCTAATTACTTCTCAAGTTTTCGGAACTTCACAAATGAATAGAGGCAAGTACGTACTTTTCAAGTCCAGTATTCTTTCGCTCGTTCCTTCATCAACAAAGATCAAAGACTACTACAACAACGGATTTTTTCTTAAAGATCGCTCTTCAAGCAATATTCAAGAAAAATGAGGCAAGATGTAGGATTCAAATATCGCACAACATATTTTCTTAGCGTGCGAGATTCAATTATTTCCTTAACTTGCGAGAATGTAGCAGAGCTTGGGAGAATGATTGAGAGAGAGAGCCTGCGAAATTATAAAGAGAGTCCGAGAGAACGTAGCAGGGGATCCGAAAATGAAGGGGAATATGAGCTGTACTCCACTATGTATGAGCTTTCATCCACTATCTAAACAGCTATATAAAGAGGAGAGCAGGAGAGAGAAAGGGAGGATGGACACAATTTTGTAAGAGAGAGAAGATACACAATTATGAGAGAGAGACTTTATTTTTTTTATTATCTTCTTCCCCAAAACTAGATCTAGAGCTCTATCAAATATCCATTAATGGAGATTCTAAATGTAATATTAATGTAACCTCGACAATCATAGTGAAGAACCATGGATGTAGATCACATTGATCGAACCATGTAAAAAATCCTTGTGTCCATTTTATAATTTTAGCACTTTAATCTTTATTTTGATTATGAAATAGATTTAGATTTAGAAAATATTATAAGGGGTGTGTTGTAGGAAATCCTGCAACTAAAAGCGTGACCGGCCACCTTTGGGCGATCGTTTGGGAACCCTATGACCATGCCACAACTTGGCCGATCGTTCCCTGTGGAGGAGGGATGGCCGGTGATTACAGCGTTACCATGTTGGCCTCCTGAAAATAAATCTAGACCATCCGACTAGGCTAGCGAAGTTGGATGGATGAGACGATTTGCGGCAGTTGCGTACTGCCGATGATTAAATTTAGGGTTTAGAAACCGTGTGGCCAACCCTATTAAGGCTAATCGATTCAAGGCACTGGACAATGGTTTGAGCAGGCCGATTGGTCAGATGCAAAGGCGAGCTGCCGGTGATCATGCTGACATCTATTGGGTCGCCTAAAATAAGATCTAAGCCATTCAATTTGGGTGGCGAAGATGGACGGACGTGATCGATTTGCGACAGTAGCATGCTGCCACAACGCAAATTAGCGCTGCCAAAACAGCGCGTTCACCCTAGTTTGATCAAGCGATTTGGTACGCTCTTGGCTTGCCATGAGCAAGTCGATCGACCAGGGATGGAGTTGGGTCGCCGGTGAACACGCCACCACCCTTTTGATCATTCGAAGGAAGATCTACACCGTCTAACTAGGCTAGATAAGTTGGGCGGATGTGATGAATTTGAGACCGTTATGGTCGGTCTTAGCTCGTTTGAGATCTTTTTTCAACAACGCGATCACCCTGATTCTGGATAACGTTCAGGGGTGTTGTGGGTGAACTAAAGGAATTCCGATCGGCTGGGATGCTAGTGGGCCCGCCGGTGGACATTATGGAGGTTGCCTAGTTCCGCTAGGAAGCGGCTAAGCTTGTTGAATTGTGTAGCCAAATCGTGTGGCCGCGATTGCTCTTTAAGACTGACATGGACAGTCTAGATTTTCCTTAAGTAATTTAAGCGTGTCGATCGTGCTAACTTTTAATTAAAAAGCGCGTTGACACGAAAAATCTATTTATCAGAGAGTGGCGCAGCCTGTGTGAGTACTTTCATGCATATCTCAATACTGACACTTCGGGAGATTCGTGCTACTCTACTGCGAGTGAACATTAATCGTCATGTCATGCCAATATTAAAAGTTCGGCTGGGGAACATAGCATAGGAAAATACTAGGCAGGCAATGCATTAGTGAATAATGCTGGTGGAAAATAAAATTCATAAGAATATTTGGGATCGTTGCTATATGCACCATTCTGAGTGATTTATATATATACTAGATCTTAACCCGTGCCGTAACGGCACGGGACGTTTTGTCTCTAATACGATATTGTTCACATTCCTCTTGCTTCATTTTATTCGTGAGTAATTATTTTGATATTCAAATAGGTTTTGGGAAACAAAATGGGTTACCTGATCTTTTTATTTTTTACTTAAGCATGTTATTCCAATTTATTATCTGGATTTTAGTAATAATGTTGTGCCAACATGAAAATAAAATAAAAAATACAGAAAATAAAAAATTTCCCCATTTATTGTTCCATCATACCATAATTTCAAACTTCAAAAAGAATATTTCATCTAACAATACATATACCTAAACTGCCAATCCAACTCCATGATGTTTATGAATACATTTGTTCCGAAATTATTGATAACTAAGGCTCTAAGGAGTGAAGCAAAAACCCATAATATTTTCCCTACTATAGATAAACACTATTTATTTATTTTTTGCAAATGTGAGAGTTATAAAAATGAAGAACCCTTGGCTATTGGAAGGCTGAGATATACACATGTGAGTTGAAAATATAAACTTATAATAGTAAATCAAAACATGTGTAAGATTCTTTCTCTATCATACTGATAACATAAAATTGAAAAAATTCGTGGATAAAAAGATTTCACACCAACTATGCTAATTAGTGCATGAATGACGTTCTCACATCTAGTGTTACTCAAGTAATTTGGAGTTTTAAAGAGCATAGTCATATTGATATTTGTATCTACATAAATTCAACTAACCTTCCGAAGAAAAATTATTAGTTTCAAGGTAGAGCCGACACAAACTTCTGTCACCTTCAATGTATACAACACACATTAGGTTTAATCAGACTTGAGATTAAACAAATACCCCAACATTAGTCAAATAATGTCTACAAATACGGGATCGAAACAAAGTACTAACGGGAAAAATGAGAGACTAACATCAGTTCTACAAAGAAAATACCCTATATGTATCAAAGTTTGTTAACCAAACACATGTATTCAAATTAAAAAGTCATCAACTTAACAAAAAATGTAAAAGAACCCACGTTAAATCAATACTTGCATAAGCAAAACTTATAAGATAATTTTGTAATTATTAAATACCTTTAAAATCACTATTAGAGATTTAATTGCATGCCTCGTTAAAAACTACGGTATGACAAAATTACCAGATTAATCAGAGATATTTCACTGGATATGTAGCAATTCGTAGAAGTTTACACTTTGGTGGTGATGCGTTCCATCTAAGTGTTGTTCGATTGATTATTTTTTTAGAAGGTTTCGGTTTTCATTGGAGAAACCGAGAGGGAGCGTTTCATTATATTCATTATCATTCGTAAATCCAAGACCAACTCGCCCTCTCGCTTCTGGATCTCAATACAACCTTAGATTTATCTATTGGACGGAGAAACCTTGATACTAAATATGTAGTTTTTAGCGTTATTTATTAGATAACGTGACATCCAAATATTTTTTTCTTCTTCTTAATTTTCATGTATTTTAACCGAGTTTATATAGTGTACGTTATCCTTTTGTAGCAGCACATAATTAACATAGTCAATTACTACTCATCAAAGTCGGCCAGTACCACAAACCACCAGATATCACTTCTTTCTCCACCACCACCATTTTCCATCCCTCGTAGAATATTGGGCACACTTATAACTTTTGATCCCACACATCATGTATAAAGTTTAGATTTAACAAACTTAGGTCGTCAATTAATTATTCAACTATATGTTTTTTGTTAATACTGAAAATCATGCGTACGAACGGTTACCAAAGATAGCAGTGGTACCAAAAACAACCATTTTGTCTTATATGATTTGGTATCATCCCAAAAGTATTTGTTATCCGCCTTTTTTGATCGTGTCAAAAACAACCAACTATACTTTTCACAATACAATGTTACCCGTCATGTAAAATTATTATTTTTGATTCGAAAAGAAAAAAACCAATACCACCGCCATTAAAACCATCCAGCGCCACTATTTCTTCCACCAAAACTAATGTTACCGCCTCCACCACTTAGGAACACCTTCCACCGCCTCCACCATTACTTCTTCCTCTACTACCACCACCACCACTAATATCTATTGAAATAATTTTTGTCAAAATTATTATTTATTGATGGAGATATGTATTAATATTAATTAAGGGATATTTATGATGTAAAATTAATAAATCATTTATCATGAGAAATTAATGAGACATCAATTAATAAAACACTTATACTAATTAATATTTAAGTTGAACAAACCATAACCATAGATTTATTTTCTCTCTAGACAAATCACTTATACTAATTAATAAAACACTTATACTAAGTAATATTTAAGTTGAACAAACAACCACTGTTGATTTATCTTTTCTATCAATTCCAACCAAGGTGGAACAATGGTTAGAGGCCACTCTTATGACACAATAGGTCATGAGTTCGAACCTCCCGTTATAATTTTTGAAATTCCATATCTTGACTTGAGTATTCATTTTTAATTCATAATATTGGAATGAAAACCACGTGTGCGACTTGTAGGGTGTGGCACGGATAACCACAACCTTTGATTTATCTTTGCCAAGGATAAATCCTGGCCACCACTCAGAAACAAACTGTGCTTTATACTTGAGATATATATATATATATAAATTCTGAGCAATCCAATATATATACAAATATATTGGATTGCTCAATACATTTGTAAGCGAAGAGGTTTATGCACTCATTACTTTCAAATGGCTTTTGTTCCTTTGCATGGACAACACATTAAATACAGGGTTTCACCATTTTAGCCCTGAACTGAAAGCCACCATCAACAACGGTGAATATTGAATGCTTTGTTACCAAGGTAACTTAGATTGCAAACCCTGATTTGAAGACTGTATAAAGGAGAACTCTAGAAACTGGGAAACCTAATCCCCACACCTCCTATGTGATACTAGTTGTATAATATAGAGTCGATTCTCCTTTAACCTTAGGTTTCTATTGAGACCCTGTAGGTTAACGACTTGAAGACTTCATTGGGATTGTGAAGCCAGACCCAACTATTTTCTCTGTAGTTGCGTGATTTGATCCTGCTGTTTCTATCGTGTTGAGTACAATTGTAAAATTGGCTCGAGATTAATTTCTCCGATAGGCAAGATAGAAAAGTAGTCACGAACATCTTCGTCTCATCGTTTGTGATTCCACAATATCTTGTTTCTAGTCGATTAAGATTATTGTGAGGTGATTGATATTTCTATGCTATTCTCTGGGAATATAAGTTTGGTATATCAATTGGTTCCTGTTCACCTTGATTTATCAAAATACGGAACAAAACTCGTAGGTATTTCTGTGGGAGACAGATTTATCTATTCCTGTAGACTTTATTGTGTGATACAGATTTGTTTATTAAAGTTTTCGACTTTGGGTCGTAGCAACTCTTAGTTGTGGGTGAGATCAGCTAAGGGAATCAAGTGCGTAGTATCCTGCTGGGATCAGAGACATAAGGAGCGCAACTGTACCTTGGATCAGTGTGAGATTGATTGGGGTTCAACTACAATCCAGACCGAAGTTAGTTTGTAGTAGGCTAGTGTCTGTAGTGGCTTAATACAGTGTGGTGTTCAATCTGGACTAGGTCCCGGGGTTTTTCTGCATTTGCGGTTTCCTCGTTAACAAAACTTCTGGTGTCTGCTTTTCCTCATTATATTTTGTTATATAATTGAAATATCACAGGTTGTGCGTTAAGATCAATCAATTAGATAATCCAAACTTTGGTTGTTGATTTAAATTGATTGACACTTGAACATTGGTCTTTGGTACCGTTCAAGTTATTTCTTTTGTATTCAAACAGGCTCGCAGATTTCTATTTGTTTGAGTAAGGATTGAATCGAGAAATTGAGATATAACTCTTTGATATACTTTTTATTAATATTGAGTCTGACTGTCTAGTTGATTCTCTTAAAAGTATATTGGAGTTAGTCCATTCAGATTGCTAAGCGAAATATTGGGTGAGGTTGTTGTACCCCCACTTTTTCAATTGGTATCAGAGCAGGCAAACATGTTTAAAGACCTCATAAGTCTGTATTTGTAGCAATCTGACTCTGTGGACGTAAGTTCATCTCGTACACCAAAATGCCTTCCAAAGCTTTTAATTATGCCAAATGTCTTGGGACTGCCTCAAAGGATAACTCCTTAGTTGATTCTTCCGAATCCCGAGGTAGAAAGGTTTTTTCATCAAATGTTGATAACATTCCCTCAGATGAGACATTTGACACTCTGTCAAAAGATGAAATGGAACTCACCAGAATCTCAAAAAATTCTACTGAGACTATTGATTTTCAAAATCATGCTCAGCTCATTGATGAATTTGAAAAGTCTCTTGGTCGAGAACGGGAACTCTATAGTATCATTGAGTCCTTCTATAACAATATCGAAAAACTAATTCAAGAAACTACTCTACATCGTGAAAAGATTATTGTTCTTGAGAATATTGTTGAAGAAGACTCGATTAGAGAAAAACGTTTGATCGAGACGCATTCATCTGATCTAAACAGACTTCGTGTTGAAAAAGAGAAACTGGGTGCATCCCTTATTCTAGCCCAAGAACAGTGCAAATCCTTGAAAAAGGAAAACTCTGTTTTAATGAGAAATTCTTCTGTACCGATCACTAATTCTCAGACAGAATTACAATACATGAAGAAATTTTATCCGAAGGAAGTTCCTGCCAAGAAATGTTTTCATAACTTGCAATCTTCTAATAGGGCTATGAATTTAAGATAGGTTCCTTCCAATGTTTCTCTTCCACGAACCTGTTCCTTTTGTGGGAAACAGAATCAGTATGTTCATCATTGTTTTGCTAGAAATAAACAGATTTCTGATCTTCAAAATCTACTTCTTCTCACTGTCAACAGAGTAAACTCTCTAATGACCACTACAATGGATTTCATCCCTACAGAAAAATAGGATTCTCATAAAATGGATTTCAATGGTCACTCATCTCGAAATCCCCACAAGAATCGTGTTTCTCCAAGTATTTTTGAGTATAAGTCTGGTAAATCTAAGTCTAGATGGTGGAGCCATGTCTCTTCTTATTCTCTGGAACCAATTTCTAGAGGTCCTAGACTTAATCCTCAGAAAAATATTTCTGATGGATCACCTGACAAGGTTATGTTAAATTCTCATGGAATAAAATATAACCGAAGGAAGGTAAGAAACACCAGGTTCAAACCTTCAGATGGAATTTACAACTCATCTCTCAATACTCATAAAGGGATTACATCTCACTTGATTGCCTAATCATAGGCATTTTTATTCTTGTATCTAACTTGAGAGATGCAAGAATGATTTTTAGGAGATACTCAAGTCTACTGTAGTTTTCCATTTGTATTATGTTTGACTATGCTGTTTTCTTTGATTATATATATATATATATATATATATCTTATATTGTTTTTGCCTTCCCTAATAATAATAATAAAAAAAGGGTATGGAAAACTCCCCAAGACCTCAAGAAGTCGTGAATCTTGAGATGGAAGAAGACTCTAAAGGATGCGATTCTGTTCAAGAACTTGTCTTGAAAAGGATGATTGAAAGGAAAGACTACAACTCCTGGGTTAAAGAATCTGTAAAGGATTTAATTCTTTTTCAGAATGACTCTAGGGTCGAGTTTGCAAATCTTCAATTGTAAATAAATCAGCTTATTGATGGTCAGGCCAAAATCCTTGATAATCAAAACATCTTGATTAGGAATCAGAAGAAGCTCATCATGGACTGTGTCAAAGCTAGGCACCTTGCCCGCATTGTTGATCGAAAATTTAATGTTCTCACTTGTGAACATGGGGTCTCTACGGTTAAAAGCATCAAGGATATCAGTGATACCTTTTATGATGGACCCTTCCAAAGGTATGATGTTATCAAAGAAACTTGATTCTTAATATCTAGGAAACTTCTTATGAGAATTTTATTCTTGTGTTTCTAAGAAGTATAACAGGGTTTGTAATAGCCATTATTGTGAGTACACATAGCTATGTCCAACGATTTTCATCTTCAATATTTTTAGATTTATTTGTTAAAAATTTTAAGTTTATTTGGAAGATGATTTTGCAGTATTAATCTTTATTATTTCATATATTGCAACTTGTTATGGGATATGTGTGTTTGCATCCGTGAACTATGAGTGTCCCATACGTGATCAAAAGTTAAGTCTTTCATATGTCGATATGCATGTATTGATAAAAGATTGAATGAACTTTTGACAAACAAAAGTTAAGCCTTTTTATGTCATTATGCAATATTGATAAAAGAAAGGATGAGCTTTTGTTTACAAAGATTAAGTCTATTATGTCATTGTGCAAATGGTGATAAAGAATAAAATGAATATTTGTTTATTCCGCAGTATTGATCTTCCCTGATCCATATTTTTATGTAAATATTGTGCGGCTCCATAAGTTCTCTTATGTGAGCATTTCCGATTGAATTAATCATGGGTTCTCTTGTGGTTAATTTAATTGAGATTTTTGGATACAAATTCATATTCTTATGTGATTTTTTAATATCCAAAGAAATCCTTCTTTTTTTGTGAAAGTAAGATCGCTCTTGTTGTTCTTTCGGGAATGACATTTTATGGGGAAGAGTTCTTAATTGAACTAGTGCTTAATTGCCAAATCTTTGTGGGGAGTGCGGCTGTGGAATATTATAGGGGTTATCTTGTATGTTTATAAACTCCTTGATGAATGCATTTAGTTTCGACTATATGATTGCATCTGAAAAAGTTGATATGTATTTTCTTTTGGTCATGAAGTGTCTCTATGGAAATTTCATTAGGATCCCACTAGTTTTCGTACCTTTGCCAATTTATTGACAAAAAGGGGGAGAATTAATGTGTAGTTCACACTACAAATACATATGGTTTCCGGATCATTATGTAAGGGGGAGTGGTTTTCTTGTGAGATGAAGTATTGACTAAGGGGGAGTGATACATATCACCATAGTATTGTTGTCGAAGTTGTGATACAATTGAACTTTGATGCTATGTAATAATACTATGACACTGTGTAACAATGATTGAGAAATATTGTTTTCTTATTGTTATAGCTACGGATCTTCAACAACGATGATGCTGCAATGAATATCTTCAGAATCATTGGAGTACTTGGAAGTGACGAAGATTTCGAGTAATGTTGAAGAACAAAGGAGATCAAACCTGTATGAGAAGCTGCAAAGTTTATTTATTTTGTATTCCATATGTATTGATAGTTTTGTCACTAAAATTGACAAAGGGGGAGATTGTTAGAGCAATCCTCGGTCGAACTCGCAAGCGTTGCTATCTCAATCTTGTTTGTCAAGTTTAGTTGCCAAAACTATAAGTCTTGATTTCTAGTCTACTTATAGCTAAGTATCGAACTAGGATAGAAAGTGTAGTTGAGCTCTAGACTCCACAACGTTCATCATGCAAAGAATAAGAACTAATCAAGGAACTGGTGGAACTTCATCGACAAAAAGGTATGTGGAGACTTGAACTTATCTATCACTCAAAAGTCTATCTACTCTATCTCCTATCTTGAGACAAAAGTCCTATTGCTATATAGACTTCGATTATACACATTTGCTATTTCGAGCCGAGTTTATCTCGCTTATCTATTTCTCGAAATATGTGTTGGTAAGCTTTCGCTTTGGCCAAGTTCATCTTTACTAGTGACGAAAGTCATGTTGATTATTTCAATAACTTGAAAATCGCGTTGAAAAAAAATAGTTTGTGAATAACAACTATATAATGTCCTCTAAGAAAGTTTCAATGATTGAAATGAGAGTTTATAATATATAACCATGTTTGGATATAAACATGTATGTGAATTCATACTTGTATAATTCCAAAATCCTTGAACCAAAGTATGCGTACTTTGCTGGTCAAAATAACTGGAGCTAAGTCCGCGTACTGTCGGAAGTTCACATCCCGTGAATTTCTGTTGGAGTTTGTGAACTGAAAACAAGCTCAGTCCGGGTACTTAAGTATGCGTACTTAAGTGGGTTATTTTCTAAAAACATTTTAATTCGTGAACTAAGACATTTATAAATCAACGAATGCAATCTTTGCAAACTGTGGCTATAATGTTCATGAATTGATTCGAGTAAATCAAAAATGTTTTTGCTTCGATTGTGTCTTGTATACTTCTATGAGATCTAAGCAATTGAACAACTCTCTAACTAGTTCTTTTGAGTCATTTGATCTAGTTATTGTGAAGATGAATAAGGTTGATATGAAAGTGCTGATATGGCTAACCATTGGTTAACTACTGTTGAACCAACGACTTGTACACGTTTAGGTACGGTTACTCAAACCTAAATGAAGTTACATTTCATGTGTGTATAACAAGCTAAGTTCGATCTAACGGTTGAAAGATATTAGCTTGAATCTAATCAGGTTTTCATCTAACGGTGAATATTGAATGCTTTGTTACCAAGGTAACTTAGATTGCAAACCCTGATTTGGAAACTACATAAAGGAGAACTCTAGCAATTGGGAAACCTAATCTGTTGTATGATACTAGTTTTATAAGCTATAGTAGATTCTCCTTTAACCTTAGGTTTCTATCGAGACCCTGTAGGTTAACGACTTGAAGACTTCATTGGGATTTTGAAGCCAGACCCAACTATTTTCTCTGTAGTTGCGTGATCTGATCTTGTTGTTTCTATCATGTTGAGTATAATTGTAAAATTGGCTCGAGATTAATTTATCCGATAGGAAACATAGAAATGTAGTCATAAACATCTTCGTCTCATCGTTTGTGATTCCACAATATCATGTTTCGCTAGTCGATTAAGATTATTGTGAGGTGATTGATATTTCTAGGCTGTTCTTCGGGAATATAAGTCCGGTATATCAATTGGTTCCTGTTCACCTTGATTTATCAAAAGGCGGAACAAAACTCGTAGGTATTTCTGTGGAAGACATATTTATCTATTCCTGTAGACTTTGTTTATTAAAGTCTTCGACTTTGGGTCGTAGCAACTCTTAGTTGTGGGTGAGATCAGCTAAGGGAATCAAGTGCGTAGTATCCTGCTGGGATCAGAGACGTAAGGAGCGCAACTGTACCTTGGATCAGTGTGAGATTGATTGGGGTTCAACTAGAGTCCAGACCGAAGTTAGTTTGTAGTAGGCTAGTGTCTGTAGCGGCTTAATACAGTGTGGTGTTCAATCTGGACTAGGTCCCGGGGTTTTTCCGTATTTGCGGTTTCCTCGTTAATAAAACTTCTGATGTCTGTGTTATTTCTTTTTCGCATTATATTTTGTTATATAATTGAAATATCATAGGTTGTGTGTTAAGATCAATCAATTAGATAATCCAACCTTTGGTTGTTGATTTAAATTGATTGACACTTGAACATTGGTCTTTGGTACTGTTCAAGTTATTTCTCTTGTATTCAATCAGGCTCGCAGATTTCTATTTGTTTAAGTAAGGATTGAATTGAGAAATTGATATATAACTCTTTGATATACTTTTTATTAAGATTGAGTCTGACTGTCTAGTTGCTTCTCTTAAAAGTATATTAGAGTTAGTCCATTCAGATTGCTAAGCGAAATATTGGGTGAGGTTGTTGTACCCCCACTTTTTCAGACATACATTTATCTTTGGGTGCACCATTAAATTCTCTACCATTTGTCCCAGTTGGTTTAGCTAGATGAAATATGAGGCAGTTTTAGTATATGAGATACTGCAGGCTTGTTTTCACCCATCACAAACCCTAGTTTATCTTGTGCGTGAATCTTGATCAGATAACGATTCTAACGCGTTGGGGTAATTTCACTACATGCTTCCTCTCTGAAATCCTTATACGTGGTTTTGCAGAACCTAGCTTGCTTGATCGTGATGGAAACCCTAGATGGGTGAGTCCTTCTCTGATGCGATTTTGACTTGTAGGAGTATTTCGACATCTTTGTCATAGGATTGAGTTCATTCCATTGGGATAGCATCTCGCAATTATTTGTTTGATATCAAGGGTTGAAATGCTTGTGCACGAGGGTCGGCCGTGGGAGCTGAGGCTCGGACAGGATATTTGATTCTCGTTCGTACACCTCTAGTAAGAAGTCTCTAACATGAAGCTTTCTAAATTCTACCAATTTGTTTTGTACCCGGAATCTCTAGGTTAATGGTATAAGAGTCTTTCATCTAGGAGTAGGATGTTCGAGCCGCCTCATGTTAGTCACAAGGATGCATGGTGCATGGTTCTTCGTCAGTTCCCAATTTATTGCATGAATATGGATTTTCATTTACTGGAGATGTTTAATCGTCCGGACAAGACCTCTGTGTTGCTCGAGATTGAGTCTTCAGGGATGAGACAAATTCGTTGTTTAGTGTCTGCTAGATATCTTGATAGGGACTCATACGAACATATGTTGCAAATTTTCTGCTGAGATCTATTCTCTTAGGAGATGGTCAACCAGACTTGAGAGTAGTAGACACCTTATGGGACTGGGGAGATGTATCTTTTCCTTCAGTCATCACGTCCTTCATGGGGCAGTTTGTTGAGCTGGTTTTTAGATAGAAGAGGCTTTGACTGAGGGGACCGCTAGCAGGCGTTTGGATGAATAACGTGTGGCCTGGAGCAGTGGTCTCGTATCCTTCCCTTGTTTGCTTCAGTGGCAGTAGGTGGTTGTAGCTGTATGTGGAGTAACGAAATTTTATCTGAATTGTTGGCCTCACTTCAGATTTTTTTTCCCTTGATAGGTTCGGGTGGGTGCGAAGATATTCTCCGTCGCCGTCTTGGGTTAACTAAGATCCTATTGTAAAATAATTTATGATGGTCGTTCTGAGATTTTGTAAGATTTCGTTGAGTCCCCAGTAGCTCGCCTTGGTGCTTAACCAACGTTTTCAAGGATTAACATTAACTTTTTATGAAAAAAGGCTACTGGGGCGTTTTGTTATGCTGGGAGAGATCTATGTGATCCGGGACGCACTAACCTCATGTTCCCTCCAGGGAATGTTATTTGCATATTTGGAGTTGATGTTGCTTTGCATCCAGAGGCGATGCAGAGCTGAGGAAGTGCTAAAATGGATCATAAATGGTGGTTTAGTCAAATGGGATTTGTGCGGGGATGGTAATTTTGTAGAGAGTAAAGGCATGAGCTAAATGATTGGATATGGAAGTAGATGTATATGTAGGATGAAATAATGATTACTTAGAAGGGAATAGAGATTATGGAGTTGTATTGGTGAAGCGCCATCATGGTGTAATATTGAATTATGCATGTGCAACTGGCTTAGGCTTTGGCCAATTAAACCAGCCAACTTAGCTGACTCTGACTCACCCATCTAACTCGCCCAACTCAGTGACCATTTGATTGTCAGTTGATCGTCAGATTTTACAGAACCGTGAATTGATTATCAAGTTGTTTGAGGGTGAAAACGGTTTCTGCTGATTTCGGTAATTTCGCGTGAGTGGGTGAGAAACTGAGTCTAAACCCTAAATAATGTACTGCAAGGGAGTACTTTAGATTCGAGAGATCAATCTGTACAAATCCGGCCTAAACCAAGAAATGGCCGTTCCAGACTTGCTTCGGTCACAAAGTGAAGGAGAAGGGTTGGTTTTAGGGAGGGAAGCGAAGAAAGTGTTGAGACCAGAATAGTTAATTCTGGAAGAATAGTTGTTTGACTTGCATCAGAAAGTGAAAGCTAACAGATGGGAAAGCTAGCAAGTGGTTTCTGAGTGTTGTATGCTCCTGACCAAAACTTGTTGTTCGGTGGAAATAGGTAAGACCTATTTATACAAGTCAAAGTGAAACGTACTCTGGTCTTGTAAGAAATAGAAACGGATGAGTAAATGGGAGGAGGTGGTAACCGGTAACACCTGGAATTTATGTTCCATAATGAAGGAAAGCGTTTCACCATTACTCCCTGTATTTACTAACTGCCTTATTCTGATGACACTTTCATGTAACGGGCGTAGTGTACGCCAAACCGCCAAACCAATACCCTCTATGAGAATCCCCCAGTTTGTGACATGTGTTAGATGTCTCGAGTGTTTTCATGGGAAAACATGTAGCAAGGTGTTACGTGTGGCATGGTGGCATGCCAGTGGCCATGGTAGAGTCGACATGGCTTTGACAAAGAATAGGCGCGGCCAAATTTGGGGTTTAGATGCAAACCGTGTGTTTTGGCTTTGGGCCGCAAGTTTCCATGCGTCAGGTGGCGAACTTGTGTAGTCGAGATCTGCATCTCAAAGAGAAGGGTAGCCGTTGATTATTCCAACCCTTCGTTTGTAGCATCCAGCGTTGAGCATGGCTTTGCCATAGAGCAGGCGCGACCAAATTAGGGTTTAGGTGCAAACCGTGTGATTTGGCTTTGGGCCGCAAGTTGCCATGCGTCAGGTGGCGAACTTGTGTGGTCAAGATCTGCATCTCAAAGATAAGGGTAGCCGTTGATTATTGAAACCTTTCGTTTCTAGCAGCCAGCGTTGAGTCATGGCCTTGTCAAAGAGTAGGCGCGGCCAAATTAGGGTTTAGGTGCACACCGTGTGTTTTGGCTTTGGGCCGCAAGTTGCCATGCGTCAGGTAGCGAACTTGTGTGGTCAAGATCTGCATCTCAAAGAGAAGGGTATCAGTTGATTATTGCAACCCTTCGTTTGTAGCAGCCAGCGTTGAGTCATGGCCTTGTCAAAGAGTAGGCGCGGCCAAATTAGGATTTAGGTGCAAACCGTGTATTTTGGCTTTGGGCCGCAAGTTTCCATGCGTCAGGTGGCGAACTTGTGTGGTAGAGATCTGCATCTCAAAGAGAAGGGTAGCCGTTTATTATTGCAACCCTTCGTTTGTAGAAGCCAGCGTTGAGTCATGGCCTTGTCAAATAGTAGGCGCAGCCAAATTAGGGTTTAGGTGCAAACCGTGTGTTTTGGCTTTGGGCCGCAAGTTGCCATGCGTCAGCTGGTGACTTTGGACGGCTAAGATCTGCATCTTAGATGGAAGGGTGGCCGTTGATCGTTGCAACCCTTCGTTTTGGCAGCCAATGATGTGATGGAGAGGCTGGCATGGTATAGGCGCGACCAAAACTAGGGTTTGGTGCAAACCGTGGTGTTTGGATTTGGGCCGCAAGTTGCCGTGCGTTAGGTGGCGAACTTGGATGGTCGAGATCTGTATCTCGAAGAGAAGGGTAGCTGTTGATTATTGCAATCCTTCATTTTGGCGTGGATAAGTGGCTAGCATGGTTTGCCATTGGCACGGTGGTGCGGCGGGTATGGCATGCCTTGCCGCAGAGACGTGGCTGGAATGGTTTGCCATTGGCACGGTGGTGCGGCTGGCATGGTTAGCATGACTTGGCGCAGAGACGTGGCTGGCATGCCTTGGTGCAGCGACGTGGCTGGCATGGTTTGCCATTGGCACGGTGGGGCGGCTGGCATGGTTGGCATGCCTTGGCCCAGAAACATGGCTGGCATGGTTTGCATGCCTTGGCGCAGAGACGTGGATGGCATGGTTTGCCATCGGCACGGTGGTGCGGCTGACATGGTTGGCATGCCTTGGCGCAGAGACGTGGCTGGCATGGTTGGCATGCCTTGGCGCAGAGACGTGGCTAGCATGGTTTGCCATTGGCACGGTGGTGCGGCTGGCATGGTTGGAATGCCTTGGTGCAGAGACGTGGCTGGCATGGTTTGCCATTGGCATGGTGGTGCGGCTGGCATGGTTGGCATGCCTTGGCGCAGAGACGTGGCTGGCATGGTTTGCCATTGGCACGGTGGGAGAATTAGGGTTAGGTGTATACAGAGGTGATGTCAGTTAATACTAAGGGTTCTGTCGTGGAACATGACACATGTATAAAACAAAAGGTACCATGGTAATTCTTACGTAAATACGCTGATTGATTCAATAAATGCGATATTGGTCATAGTGACGTCATGTCAGATGCATAGTTTTACGATTTTAACCCTAAGCTAAAAACCACGATCAACATTAAGTCCCCTGCTTAGCTTGGAACAGGAGCATTGTTGCGAGGTAAGCATAAGATGGTGACAAACAAGGACAAAACCAAAGCGGTGGGTCATGAAAGACGGCTAGGAAAATTCGTCTAACCTTTTTCGAGAGTATTTTGAGAATCCGTGATCCTTGCGTTGGCGGCCTTGCATGAATTCTATTTGCGTCGTTATTGGATAGACGTGAAATGGTAGAGGCAGTTGCTGGTTGAGACACAGGATGTCAGCTTGATTTGGTCACGCGTCATCTTGGCTGGGCTAGGGAACGCGGATGTGCTGGCTTAGCAAGTTGTTGGCGTGGCTAGGAATGGGATTTGGCTTGGCGCAGCTCGGGCGCGACTCGGCTCGGTCTTGGCGCAACTTGGCTTGGGCGCGGCTTGGCTCGGGCACGGCTTGGCTTGGCTCGGCGCGGCGCGGGCGGCTTGGCTTGACTCGGCGCGGCTCGGCTTGGCTCGGCGCGGACGACTTGTCTCGGCGCTAGCGCGACTTGGACGCTGGCGTGGCACGGATTGCTGGGGTATCGTGAGGTAAGGCATGGCGCTAACTTTTGGGCATCGTGAGACTTATCCTTGCGGGCCCGATTGCCTTTTCTTATTCGTGGCTTAAAATAGGGAATCCTTTCCTTATTCGAACTTCAAAAGAATATTACTCCTATAAAAGGGTTGTTCTCCTTTTATTTTATTTTTCATCTTTGTTCTCACGTCTTTGTGCTAGCGGCAGATTGGTAGCTGTAAAACGAGCTAACATTCCAGGTATGTACTCCAACGCTTCTTTTTTCTCATTTTCTTTTGTCGGTGCAAGCCCTAGCCGTAAATATACTCTCCATGAACCCGTTTTTTTTTTTTTTTTTTTGTATGAATGATTCTTCCTTGCTAGCAGATATCATAGCAATATTAGTCGCCATGCCGATAGTAAGAAAACCAAGTATTATACAAAACATGCATGCATGAGTAGGTTGTTTTTATTAGTTTTCTTCTCGTGAAAACCTAGCTTCAAGGTTGCCTTTCCCTTTTTGTGGTCGTGTGAAAATATTCCTCCCTTGGTTGCGAGCGTATTTACATGATAGAGCATGACTTGACATGGGTTGTACTTTCCGTGACTTCGCATGCTTCCCGCTGTACTATCTTATTTCGACCAGATTGCGTATTTCCTTGACATTACATATGCCTCGTTGGGTAGCATCAGTCCTCATTCTCCTAGTCATGAATGTCGTGACGTGTGGCCAAAGAGAAATTTCCGTGACAAATACGTTATTATTCGTAACCGATCTTGGTAATACTTTATGTATGCTTTTTCTTCGAGGTAGTAATTCTTCGTTTTGTTTTGTTGTAGTTACTTCAATATCATAAGGAATTCTGTCACCTGGGAAGAGCCTTGCAACTGTACCGAAGAACGTTAGCAACTCCAAGCCAAATGAGGATGATGCATTTTTTTACAATGTCTTCTTCACCTAGGAAAACCCATCCCAAGTATGTGGCGGTTCTTTTGACTGGTTCAGAAAATGAAGGAGAGGTCCAGTCGGTTCGGCCAGGGCGCATAATGCGATTTTATCTGCAGAGGAAAGAATATCCTGCTTCTCCCATCGACTTCAAAATCTGTCAGAGCCCGTTGCGTTCTTTTGATAAGTGGATGCAATTCATGATAGGTCAAGACCGTGTGAGGGCCAATTTGACCAAGGCGCAGATTGTTGGAGCTGTCACGGCTTCTGAAACACTTCAAGTTAGGAAAGACATCTAGGGTTTGATCACGTTTATCTCCAGATGGTGTCCAGATACTCATACTGCCATATGCAGGTGGGGAGAAATGACCATCTCTTTAGATAGCGTAGCCGTCTTGCTGAACCTTCCCATAACAGGGAATCTTGATATCACGTTGTCTGATGATGAAGAGAAGATGTGTGCTGCCCTTGTCGAGAAGTCAAAAGGGTTCGTCCGAAAGGATCACGAGACGAAGTGCTTCTACAGATGGTGGGTGTCTGAGTGGTTCCCTGATGAGCCGGAGGTGGACCTAGAATTAGATGACACTCTCCATGTTGTCGCATTTTTAGCTCTGTGGTTGTCCAGAGATATTTTTGATGAAGGCTCTGGCAAGAAGGAGATAAGGCGATGGCTTATTAAATTTGCCATCAAACTGGCGAAAGGCGTCATTCTTCCCATTGGGGGCTTGTTTCTCGGTTCTTTGTACACCCATTTGGATCATCTGGTTGCGGATATGTATGTTTCAAACGGTTATTTGAAGGTGGACTCATATGTTCACTTTGCTTTCCTCCAGGCATGGTTATGGGAGCATTTCGCAAAGTACGCTCCTAAACCGTTGGCTCCGCTTCCTGAGTCTTGCGGCGGCTCTCGAATTCTGCACTGGTTTAATATGCGTCCAAGATCTGGAGTGAAGATCATTGATTTTCTTGATAATGTCTATGCTATTACTTTTCGTCCCTGGGCTCCAGTTCACGCGTCCATAGTTCAGCCGAACACTTTTGCCGCTGCTCCGAACTTGACTTTGCTTTCGTCCGGGGAGAATACAAGTGTTGGAGAAGTCGTATTTATGCGGAGTTGTATCCCTGGACACATGCCATCTTTATTTCGGGGATGTTGCAAGGCGGTCCCTTATAATATCGACAGGGCGGCTCGGCATATGGGTTTTGACCAAGGGTTCCCATTTATTCGTCAGTCGGTTGCTTCGGAAGAACTGTTGCCAGCTGTTCTTAACGCCAGTGTTCTCGCGCTAGGTAAGAGCCTTCCTTTCCTGCTCCCAGATCGAAGTCCAATGACAACCCCTAGGTACAAAAAGTTCTGGCAGGATGAGTTTCTTTCCATCCATGGGTTTGCGGGCGATGTTGTGGAAAATACCCGCGGCAGGCCTTCCTCTGTGACTTTAGCGGAACATCCACTGTTGAGGGAGCCTTCTACTGCTAAGAGAAAATCTCCCGACAGTTCTCAGAAAAAGGAGAGAAGGTCTAAGAATCGTGCGGGTGGTTTCCAGTCGGATTCGTCGGCTCTCGTGACGTTTAGTTCTTTCAACACACGGGTATGGGCAGCTCCTTTTTTATTTGACTGATTCACACAAATCTTCTGTTTTGTTTCTAAACATATTTTCTTTTCCGATTCAGGGCCTTGACAGCGCAAACCCCTTTGCCAAACTCGCGCATAGTCAGAAATCGGCTACTAAGTCTCCTGAGGATGTAGAAGAATCCGAGGAAGAAGAAAGATCTGGATCCAGCAGTGATGATGAAAGTGCTTTCGAAGGTGACACCGAGTCTTCCTCCGGCGAATCCGTAGATGAGTCGGTAAGTTTATGCGTTCCTTTTTTTTTTTTGCCTTTTTTTTTTTGAATGAAAACTAAATCGTAATGTTGCAGGAGGGGATTGTTTCTGAAGAGGGTCTTGAGGTGGAGACTCGCCACAATGAAGGTCCAGCCGTGGAAGCCGCGCCTATAGGTGGCTCGGAGATGGACGTTGATAACGGTGAAACCCAGATGGTGGAAAGTACTTCGGCGACCATTGGTGTGGTCGTGGTCAGGAATCCTTTTCCGGTCGCAGATTCAGTTGCGGGCGCCATTTTCGTGCCTCCATATTTGACTCCCCACGAAGACCATGTGTTGGTTGGAGGCTTCAGTGTGCCAGCCAAGCATGCGGAGTTGTATACCAGGATATGGGAAAAATACGGACATATCGCCATGACCAAGAAGCTCACTAGCCGATTTTCATTGGTCAAGCGTGTGGAAGAAGCTTTATCTTCAATTTACCATATGTGCAACGTGACTGATCACACTGTTTCCGAAGATGTGATCTCAAGCTGGAAGTTTCACCGGGATATGTGTGTATACTTTGAGTTTAATGTCTCCTGGTTCTGCAAGGCCTTTTCTGAGATCCAAAGACTGCAGGCTGAAACGGTTGATGGTCCTTCATGGATTCGATTAATCGTCGGGCGCGGCGAGTCGATAAGTTGTCCCAGGAGCCGGAGAAGTTATCTCGGGAGTTGAAATCAAGCGAACGGCCCTTCAAAGTATGAAGAACGTTTTCTCCAAGAAGAACGAGCCGTTGTTGAGCGATTTTCCTTGAGCGTGTTACTTTTCTGAAACTCCTTTCCTTAGTTTTTTTTTTTGAAAGGCAAAGAAACACCTAGTTTATGGTTCGTTTTTTTTTTTTTTGGATTGATAGATGATTGCTTTTTATAAGAGTTTTTGTATTATTTTGGGATAATGGTCTTTTGATATGTTAAAGTCTGAGTTGCAAGTGTAGGTAGCAAATCATCTAGGAAAATTGTGAAACCGTGAATGTTGCATGACGGGGGAAAGTATGGGATGAAACTTGGGAATAACATGGTGTTTGGTTTCAACGTGGAAACCTATAGTAATTGGTTATGTATCCTAGCCGGACTTACTTGTTTTTATTACCTACTTCAACAAAACGGATCCCAAGCCGCAAGTCCGAGCGACGTCGAATTGCCCGTGAGAAGTCCCCAGTTGTTCCCCGTCGCGTGATTATTGATAACTGGGTCGTTGATCCTAAGCGAATCGTTTGCCTTTTTTTTTGGAAGTACCCAGTCGGCTCTTGTTGTATTACGCCTGGTAACTGGGTCGTTGATCCTAAGCGGATCATTTGTTGCAACCGTTCCGAGATCTAAGTCAAACGATGAGATTGAGAGTTGAAAATTGACAGCTATTGATGGTGGATTTTCACTTAAAGGCTAAAATTGTAAAGGCCAAAATTATGTGCTAACATCTTGCAAAGGATAAAGCCACTGATAAGTGATGAATACTTCTCCACTTTACTAATTCACCTAGAATAGAGCATGTGGCAACAATCCCAGTATTCTGTGAATTAAATACCAAAAATTCATCCAAGTTGGAGCATGTAGCAACAATCCCATATACCCTGTGAATTTACAACATTATTAATTAATGCATGACCAGCCTTGTATTTCCTGTACTCATTACCGGTGCGGCATGATGACTGAGTGTTGTTCTCAGCAGAGCAACACGAATCTCCAAGCATTAATAATAAAACATGTACGAAATACCCATACAGGCTACAACTCTCGGTGTGTTATACTAGCCCGATTGAGCATATTTGAACCTGAACTGACCATATCAGTCTCAGAAACGATCATGACCATCCAACTCCACCAGCATGATTGGATGACTTAGATTGAATCCATGACCCCAAGCAGGTATTGGAATATGCACCACCGACCCAACACGGGCCCTGCATGGTCGGCCTCCCCAAGGGGTGGCATAGCTTGCCAAACCGTCCAAGCCAAAGCAGTATGGACGAAAAAACCTAAATTAGGGTTTGCGACACATTACATGTATCGCAAAACAGTCTTAACCATCCATCTTCGCAGGCATAGATGGAGGGTGTAGATGTAGATTCAAAAGGCCCAGAGCATGTCAACATAAACACCGTGGGCCCGCCTACATACCTGACTAATCGGTCAGGGCCAACTATGGTTGGTCGTCTTGATTCGTGCGCCCCAAAATGGGTATGACACACGACCGGCAAAACCTAATAGGGTTTGTGTCGCGATCACGAGCGTCCATTTTCTCCTGCACGAATGAAGGGTCCAGGAATAGACTAAGCAGGTCCGGTAAGTATCAACACGATCACTGTGGGCCCACCTATCTCCACACCCGATCGGCCAAGACCAAACTTGGCTATACACCTTGATTCGCGCGCCCAAGCTAGGCGTGGTCACACTCCCCAACCACAAACTGATCTCGACCGCTCAAGTTTACCGGACAAATTGAGTGGCATAGATCACGTTTCTATGGGACGATGAAGTACATGTATATGCACCATCCCACCGTATGCACTCCGGGCTGATCGGCCAAGACCGACCAAGCTTGGTCGTCTTGGAACGCGCGCCCAAAATTGGCATGATGCGCGGCTTTTGCGGCACCAGATTTCTGTTGCAAATCGATCTCAACCGCTCCTCTTTGCCGGTCAAATTGAGTGACCTAGATCGCACCTTCATGGGACAGTGAGGTACGGACGTGTACACCGGCATGCCGTCTACACGCATGCTCGGTAGGTCCTTTCCAAAACACCTCCCATGCTTGGATTCGACCAAGCTGAAGAGTGATGCTTGCGCACCTCTTCAAAAACCCTAATTCCATCACGGTCGCAGATGAGTGTCTCAAAGATCATCTCGTCCGTCCAACTTCACCGGCTTTGTTATACAACCCTGGTCAGGAGTTAATTGGTCAGTGAGGCATCATGGTGATTACTACCCGTCACTTTACCACATCATGATACAGTACCTGCATAGAATACACACGATACTTCACAAGTATCGACTTCCTAACTAACTTAGTTATTTAATCTAACATTACATGCTACTTTCTGTGGGTCCCACGATCCACACACTCGAGACATCAATCATGTCACAAACTTGGGGATACATACTGGGGTATTGGTCTGGCGGTTTACAGCGTGCAGCGTGCAACGCGCCATCACAAGAACGTGTCAGGAAGTCATGGACGGTTAGAGATGACAGGAGAAGTGGGCAAGACTGGTCGTGTAACACTAACACACAACTCCACTACTCCACTACTCCATCACTCCACTTCCTCCACTTCCCACGAGAGACGTGAATAAGGCTCAAATGACTTGTATAAATAGGTTCACCTCCCTATTTTCAAAAATAACAAGAACAAGTCCAGACAACAGAGGCAAGTGTTGATACCATCGTATTCAAACACCGGAACTGATAGCTTACATCCTGCAAGCCAGTTCATCTTTCTGATACAAGTCACACATAGCCAACACCTTCACAATCTCAACACCTTCTTCGCTTACCTCCCTAAGATCAACCCCATTTCCTTCACTTTGTGACCGAAACAAATGCAGGAACGGCCATTTCTTGGTTTAGGTAGGATTTTACCGATTGATTTCTAGAATCTACAAGCACTCCCCGCAGTAGTGCATTTGTTTAAGGTTTAGACTCATTTCTCATCCACACACCCAAATTACCAAAACCGACAGATAGTTTTCACCCATAAACAATTGGCTCGGTTGTAAGTCAATTTCTTCGAAATCGATTCAATTTCATCAATTTCAAAAAAGGGTAGATCTTAGAACCAATTCAATCAGCAATTCATTTCAAGATGGTAGAACCGAAAGTGCGGATCAGCAATCAATCGATGGAGCTGATTAACACTCCGGTGTTGATGTACCCTACCGGCAGGCCCGAAGATGGGTAAATTATGAGGCCTACGTTTATACCGTTAAGTGCCTGTGTCTTCAAAAGACAATGGCAAATACTGGTCGATCCCACAAGGACTTGTGGTGCCGATCAATGATCAAGGCTTGCTTAAACTAAATTGGGGAATGTAACAATTCCAAACCATGAAGCTTACAAGAACAATACATGACAAACAATCTTAGCATATGAGCAGGGTTTCAACACACCCCCGGAAATTTAAAACATCAAGAAAATAAAACACAAATTAAAACTAATTGACAAACTACTGCTAATCAAAGATGCCACAACACGTTCATCCTCCTCTATTTATACATGCCAAAGAAGAATAAAACCTAACCCTAATTTCTTCAAAATCGAGAATAAAATAGATAAATCAAACCCGTGCTCTCACCCATACTACGAATCTCGCCTCTGTCACAAGGTGGAGAAGCTAAGAAAGAGAAAACTAAATAGCTAGGGAAGGAAGGTGGTTGCGGTAGCGGTGGAGGGTGATGGTGATAGAAAGAGGAGAGGAGTTGGTGGTGTCGGAGGGTTGGTGGGGAGGGGAGTTGCGGTAGGGGAGAAGAAAAGAGAGATGGAGAGAAATGGATCAATTAGGGTATAGGGTATTGGGCGCTTTGGTGTGGAGGCGGGTGCAGCAAGCTTGATGAGAGAACGCCGCACCGAGGCGTTGGATGAATAGAGCGAAATGTGAAGCAGTGATGAGGTAGCGGTTTTGGAGCGGTGCTCGTGTTGCACGTTGGATGTGGCAGGAGATCTCAGTGCTGCTCTAGCCCATGTCTTGAGATGAGTTGCTACTTGTTGGGTTGCAAGAATCATATGAGCTTTGGCTATCTACTCCATAGATGGACTTCAATTCTTCGCTCTTTGGGCTCTCGCATTCTCCGAGCTTTATTTATTAGCCTAAAAACACAAAATTAATTAATACAAATATTTATTCTTGAAAACAAGGAAAATACGAATATGGGATAATATCTCGTTATAAGCGCAAAAGATGAGTAAAATGCCAATAAAAAGATGTATAAATATGCACTATTTGGCACTCATCAAATACCCCCAAACCCTCGGTAAAACAAGGAAAATAAGAAATCCTAACTATACCACCGTCGTAGGTCTCTCGAATGCATTTAGCGTATGCACTAAGCCTTTAAACCCCTAGGTGTCCCTAGTGGACGAGGTTGTAGTCTCGTGAGGTTTACCAGAGGTGTACCCACAAAACCTTCTCCAACTTCATGTAAAAGAGTCCCAAGCCTCCCAGAAGCTATGAGGACATAGAGTTTCGCATGCTAGTGCTGAGAAGTTAGAACTATCGAAGAACATTCTCATCCTTAAGTCTTTGAGCGAGAAGTAAACATACCATATGAAAAGAATTCGGATTCGATTGTGATCATAAGCCTCGACTTGGCCTCACCATTAGGATTTTATGATAATTGCACTCAAAAAGATCGCTTTTTTAGTCTCTCATGTGTGCGGCGGGAATAAAGAGAGAAATCCCACACACGTTGTAGGTGAGAAGGATAACCTTCCGAAATAAAATACTGAGACCCACGGATTTAGCAAGGTGGGAGTACTCTCTCACTTCTCACCCGATCGGCAATTAATATCACTCTCTCATAAGAAACCATAGAAACGTCTTCGGTCTTCTACTCTTCGATCTTTCAACTATTGATGACGAACTTTCTTCACAAAAACTTAATTTTTTTTTTTTTTTTTTTTTTTTGGTTACAAACACTAATGACGATAAAATTTAAATTTTCACAAACTTCATTAATTCTCATCTTCTTTTCCTTTCTTTTCTTTGTTGCACAAAACCTTGACTATTCAACTTTTCTTTCAATATTCGATTACTGTCCAGGTTCTTGTGATGATGTGTTTCTATGGGTCTTGCTGACCCCATTTCCTTCACTTTGTGACCGAAACAAGTCCTGGAACGGCCATTTCTTGGTTTTAGGATTTGCACTGCATTGATTTCTAGAATCTACAAGCACTCCCGTGTAGTGCATTTGTTTAAGGTTTAGACTCATTTCTCATCCACACAGCCCAAATTACCAAAACCGACGAGAGATAGTTTTCACCCATAAACAATTGGCGACCACAATGGAGGTTAATCTCTCGGTTGTAAAGTCAATTTCTTCGAATCCGATTCAATTTCATCAATTTCAAAAAGGGTAGATCTTAGAACCAATTCAATCAACAATTCATTTCAAGATGGTAGAACTCTGTGTCCGGATCGGAAATCAAATCCCGATGGAGCTAGTACGGATAACACTCCGGTGTTGATGTACTGCCGGTGGAGCTACCGTGGTCAATACATCTCGTGGAGCCGTCACTTATCCCCAACGCTAGCGGAGCAGGAGACATTCCAAAGAGGTGTAACGCCTCCCATCACCAGAGCCAGAGCAGCCGCGAATCCCGGCATATCCTCAAGTGTAACGCCTCCAGTGGTCACCAGAGCAACAACTTTCAGTCCTTCATCAGGACGAGGAGCCGGAGGGACGAGAGGAGGACCACCGCCCATTACCATTGCAGACTTGATGGAGAAGAAGGAGATTCTTGCTAAGACTCAAACGGATATGGCCGCAACTCAGAAAGAGGTACTCACTTTCCTTAAAACTTTAACCGAACGATTGCCGCAAGATTCACGACAACCCTTGGAGCCAGCAAGGGATGCCTTCAATACACCCGAAGCAGGCATTTCTACTCGGACCCACATGAATGAAGAAGATCGTGTTGCTCCTGAACGCCTAAGAGAGAGGGACCAACCATCCAACTTCATCACACGTGAGGACCTGGAACGACTTCTCCAAAACCGGGGCAAAGGAAATTTGATGGATGCACACCAACATCAGCCGCCGTACCCTCAAGATATGCAACGAATCCCTCTTCCAAGAGGATACACCTCTCCATTGGGGAGCATGAGTACAATTCTCCTCTCGACACTTACGATGGCACTGACAAATATCAAATTGGGGGAGATTTTCTGCGTTCGTCACCTTTTCGAACACGTTTCTCAAGATTTTTGGAATCCTTGGTGGAGCTATGGGGAGAATATGAACCCTTCTCCGAACTCCATGAAGCCGCAAACGCTCGAGCGCTAGATGTTATCCTGAGGCGGCTCGTGGTTGGCGAAGGAGGAAAAGGAAAGCAAGCTCATCAACTTCTCAAAAGCTGATAAACTAGAAGGCATAACAATTCACTCCACCAACCGAGAAAGATATGGCGGACAATGGCTCAAACCCTCCGGCCGAACTTAAGACGTTGTGCTACCAACATTTCCTTGTACTTCTCCAAAGCACGGCGTCGGGACATATTTGCCCTCCCGTGTTGTCTCGACTTTAAAACGATGTGCTATTTCCTCCGATAACACATTGATCGATACGGCCTGTTTCCTTTTACAATTTCATGTCATATTTGTAATTCCTTTCTACATAGTCGAAATGATTGCAATACTTGCATTCATAGTTAGGGTTTTCAATTTTCACGCAACCCTTCTTTCAACCAATTTTCAATTTAATTGAAGAGATGTGAATGGGTTATTTCCATCCAAGGTCCGGTATCTGCATGAGAACCTCTTGGGAGCATGACGGTGAAAATGACCCCTAAAACACAAAGTCCTAGGCTACTCTGAGTCACCTAGAAGGCATAAATCGACCCACTAGAGCAAGGAAGGGAACCTCTACCCCTAAAACACAAAGTCCCGAGTCACCTAAATAAGCAAACATCTCATGGGATGAAGGAAATAGAATGTGTGCACAAAAGAAAGTGATTTGAGCCATCTCGCCCCCGAAAGACCAAAGAGATCTCACGTCGGGAGCACATACGGATGCAATCTTAACGAGGGGTTATGACATAAACCTTTATTCAATGGTAAGCAAACAAAGAAAAGATCTTGAACTCAGCCGCCACTGAGTACAAGAAATAGGTTCAAAAATTACGGGAATACACTTGAAAAGAGAAAAAGAAGCAAAGAGGTTTAGCCGTCAAGAATAATAACCGCGCTGCACCATCTGCTGGGTCTTGCTTCGACGCCATCACTCGCCGCCGCTTCTCCTTCGAGCCTCGGCTTCCGCTCGGATGTTTCCGCAAAGAACGTTCTCCGTCCTAACATCATCGGCGAGAACAGCTTCCAAGTCTTCCTCAAAGCCCACAACAACATTAGGGTTTGCGCCGATTGCCTTCGAACACTCGGGTCCGTCTCGTGTCGAATCAAGGATTATCACACCGTCCTGGATTGGATAATCACGCCTATCTTCATCTGGAGGCCGTTTATGCTCCACTCTCCGCCTCTTTAACCGCGCTACAAATCTTTCTGCCCTTGCGCTTACTGGTGCTCGCAACGCTTCCTCATGCCTCCACCGTTCTTCCATGTCGACCGCAGCTGAAAGGGCACATATGCGTCCCCTGGTGATACTCAAATGCAGAACAGACATCCCCTATATAGCACGACCAACTTCACGAAGTGGGAGATCAATTTTAGCCATTACCTCCTCGTGCGCATTAGTCTCAGGTTTGTCAACTTCGAAACTCTCTTCTGGAGAAGTTACAGAATAATCATCGCCCGCTGCTTCCATGATAGGCTGCAAAGAAAAAAAGTTATGGGCACACAAAAATATGTGTATTATCATCAGTCAATCAGAAGATCAGACGAGTACGGAGCAATACCTGAGATACAAAAGGAACGACTATGTGATGAGAAGAATCCTTAGAATTTTTCTTTATAATCTAGCAAGTCAACAGAATCCCATGAGAAAAGGAGTCTCTACTTGCCACCTATAAAGGCTACCGATTCAAGATAGCGATCAATGATGCTTATCGGATATATTTGAGGAAAGCTGCCGTGTAACGAAGGGGAGTGCGCCTAGTCCAAGAAATGGGCCAAGCTCTGTCCAGATAGTACGCAGGAAACCCAAAGCGACTCGCCAGATCAAGTCCCGCTCCCTCCACCATCCTAATCGGGACCGACCGGTTACGGGACAACACTGACGATGTCGACCTATGCGGTAAATGTATATTCACCTTAGCTTGGTCATTTCTGTATACAAACTTGTCACCATCTTATGCCTACCCAACGATAGCGTAACCATTATGCGCTAGGCAGGGGACTTAATGTTGATGGTGGATTTTCACTTAAAGGCTAAAATTGTAAAGGCCAAAATTATGTGCTAACATCTTGCAAAGGATAAAGCCACTGATAAGTGATGAATACTTCTCTACTTTACTATTTCACCTAGAATAGAGCATGTGGAAATAATCCCAGTATTCTGTGAATTAAATACACAAAATTCATCCAGGTTGGAGAATGTAGCAATAATCCCATATACCCTGTGAATTTACAGCATTATTAATTAATGCATGACCAGCCTTGTATTTCTTGTACTCATTACCGGTGCGGCATGACGACTGAGTGTTGTTCTCAGCAGAGCAACACGAATCTCCAAGCATTAATAATAAAACATGTACGAAATACCCATACATGCTACAACTGTCGGTGTGTTATACTAGCCCGATTGAGCATATTTGAACCTGAACTGACCATATCAGTCTCAGAAAAGATCATGACCATCCAACTCCACTAGCATGATTGGATGGCTTAGATTGAATCCATGACCCCAAGCAGGTATTGGAATATGCACCACCGACCCAACGCGGGCCCTGCTTGGTCGGCCTCCCCAAGGGGTGGCATAGCTTTCCAAACCGTCCAAGCCAAAGCTGTATGGACGAAAAACCCTAAATTAGGGTTTGCGGCACATTACATGTATCGCAAAACAGTCTCAACCATCCATCTTCGCAGGCATAGATGGAGGGTGTAGATGTAGATTTAAAAGTCCCAGAGCATGTCAACATAAACACCGTGGGCCCGCCTACATACCTGACTAATCGGTCAGGGCCAACTATGGTTGGTCGTCTTGATTCGTGCGCCCCAAACTGGGTATGACACACGGCCGGCAAAACCTAATAGGGTTTGTGTCGCGATCACGAGCGTCCATTTTCTCCTGCACGAATGAAGGGTCCAGGAATAGACTAAGCAAGTCCGGTAAGTATCAACACGATCACTGTGGGCCCACCTATCTCCACACCCGATCGGCCAAGACCAAACTTGGTTGTACACCTTGATTCGCGCGCCCAAGCTAGGCGTGGTCACACTCCCAAACCACAAAATGATCTCGACCGCTCAAGTTTACCGGACAAATTGAGTGGCTTAGATCACGTTTCTATGGGACGATGAAGTACAGGTCTATGCACCATCCCACCGTATGCACGTCGGGCTGATCGGCCAAGGCTGACCAAGCTTGGTCGTCTTGGAACGCGCGCCCAAAATATGCATGATGCGCGGCTTTTGCGGCACCAGATTTCTGTTGCAAATCGATCTCAACCGCTCCTCTTTGCCGGTCAAATTGAGTGGCCTAGATCGCACCTTCATGGGACAGTGAGGTACGGACGTGTACACCGGCATGACGTCTACACGCATGCCTGGTCGGTCCTTTCCAAAACACCTCCCATGCTTGGATTCGACCAAGCTGAAGAGTGATGCTTGCGCACCTCTTCAAAAACCCTAATTCCATCAACGGTCGCAGATGAGTGTCTCAAAGATCATCTCGTCCGTCTAACTTCACCAACTTGGTTATACAACCACAGTCGGGAGTTAATTGGTCGGTGAGGCGTCATGGTGATCACCACCCATCACTTTACCACATCATGATGCGTGCACATAGAATACACACGATACTTCACAAGTATCGACTTTCTAAATAACTTAGTTATTTAATCTAGCATTACATGCTACTTTATGTGGGTCCCACGATCCACACACTCGAGACATCAATCATGTCACAAACTGGGGGATACATACGTGGTATTGGTCTGGCGGTTTACAGCGTGCAGCATGCAACGCGCCATCACAAGAACGTGTCAGGAAGTCATGGACGGTTAGAGATGACAGGAGAAGTGGGCAAGACTGGTCGTGTAACACTAACACACAACTCCACTACTCCATCACTCCTTTAGTTGCAGGAAATCCTACACTACACCCCTCACTAGAATTTACACAATTAAGTCATTTTAAGATCAATGATTATGATTTCTATTAATTGAATACTTGAATCTTTACAATATGAAATAGAAATGAGTTAAAGAATTACAATCACTCTGGAACTTTCTCTCTCCTCAAAACTTGCTTAACACTTCAAAAAGAACTCCCCTCAACAGACTTACTCAACCCTTTATATAGGGTAGTATACCGTGGATGACAGCTAAGCTGTCCTTTATTTTCGGGAATGGCTTGCGACATATCGCAAGCGTTCAAGTATGTAATCTCGCGACACTATTAAATTTCGCCATATTTTCATATCTTACTCGTGTTCAGGCTGTCGTCATTCATTGCGTCATTTATTTTACTTCCCTGCGACTCCCTCGCAATGTCGTCATTTATTAACCTCGCGAAGTATTGATGTCGCGATATTCTGATCCTACATCTTGCCTCTTCTCATGTCTTCTCTGCGAAGGAGAGAATGTCATGAGAACCAATTTTTTGAAATGCCGCAATTATTCATCTTTATCTGTTTCACTCCCGTACATTTACACGGAATTTATTTCAGGTGTTTCCTCTTCCACTCTTTTCTTGACACGTCTCTTTCAACCGTTTATTATTGACCATTCATGTCCCATCTCGCATTAAATGCATTTGTTTTCTCGAGGATTCTTTTCTCTATATATAGTTTTCTTTCCCTTCTCTTCTTCTCTTTTATTTTCCCTCTGCAACTTCTCTTCCTCCGCAATTTGCGTTTCTGCTGCTGTAAATATTTCCTTCTTTCTTTCTCTTGATCTTCAATTTTCTAATCATTCCCATACTCTAAAAATGGCTTCACTTGGTCGCACATATAAACCCCTTTTTAATGAAGCTCAAAAGAATTTTCAAGAGAAGGGCTTCATCTTATCGACCATTCCTGATCAAGAATCTTCATCTATACTTTCTGCAAGGTTGTTTTCTGATCATCAGTGTGATGATCAGAAAATCATAGTCTCGCTAGGTCAAATCCTCGCAGGCCTTCCCATTCCTCTCTATAATCCCGAGATACCTTTGTTCTATGAGATTCTTGCTCACGAGAAATTCTCGCGAGCAGTTTATCAACTAAGCGGTGATTGCATCCGTCTTATGCTTGAATTCGCCAACCGTGGCGCTGGCAAGGGATCTTTATATCCTAATGATGTCAAAGATCCTAAATTCACGGATTTAGAAATAGACGCTGAGAAGTATACTGTGGAAAACGTTTTTGAAAATTATGAAGTAATAAATATGAGAAATGATAAATCTCGCTGGGGTGCTCGATTGAAGAGAAAAGATAATATTTCCAGTGATAAGTTGCTCATGCAAGATATTGACTGGCACTCAGGCAAAAATAACGTTCCTCGGTATTCCAAGGATGAGAAGTGGTAGGTTGTTCCTCTGTTTTTGAGTGGACCTTATATTGCAGGTTCGCATACACTCCCTGCGAATCTCGCAAACTATTGTCCTTGGGAATTTAAGTGGCCCGAGAAGGCAAAAGAGGTATACTTCCTATTCCAGATTTGCTTTGCGATATTTCATTCCTCTCATATTTACTATACTTGTAAAATTTTCTGATTGCCAAATTGAAAAGAAGTTATAAAAGACGTCCCAAGGAGAGTACTCTAGCGATACTCCGATCAATCACGGATGAAGTAAGAAATACTTTCTTTTGCTATTTTTAACAATATTGTTGCCTCTGTTTCTTATCTTCATTCGTGTGCGAAGGTTATTGAAGAAATTAACATTCCCGAAGCTGCGAAGGTTAAGGGCAAGGATAAAATCACTCTTCGCAAGGATAAATCTTCTGCTCCATCTTCTAAGAAACGGAAGATCCATCCCTCTTCTCGTTCTAGTTCCCAAACCAGCGAGAGTTCTGACGAAGATGAAAATGAGGTTGGTACTTCCTCTGCGAAGGAGAATCATTCGGTTGCTTCTGCTATGGCGCAGTTGTCTAGTGTCTTCTCCGATTCTATGCAAGGATTGGGAGATGATCATTTATCTGCTACTTGCGAAGCTCTTGCTAAAATTTGCGATGCCCCCCTGTTAGAGGATAGTGAATCTTTTTGCGGAGTTTCCCGAACAATGACTCCCAGTCTCTTAAATTCACTCAGTGCTTTGGTATGTTCATATTTCGTTATTTCTTTGCGATTTCGATTATAAACCTTATCTTAACAATTTCTTTGCTTTCCTTTATAGTCTGGGAGAGCTTCCTTTGTTGTTGCCTCAGACCTCGAGAAAAGGCGCAACAATCTTGAGAAGAAAAATCTTCAACTTAAGGAGAAGAACAAAGAGCTAGAAATTGAAGTTGCGACATCTCGCAAGAAGGATGCTAAAATTCAACAGTTGGAAGTTGAGTCTTCTTCCCAGAAAGACAAAATATCTACACTTCAAAGTGCTAATCAGCAACTTTATGGTATAACACCTTCTTTATTTCTCTATTTCTACTTTGCCGTTTATTTTCCCTTGCCTGACTTGTTATTTTCGCAGACATTTATAATCTTTCTGACGAAGCCATCCTTCTCCATTCATTCCCTGAACCTATGGATGACGATGCTCTTCTCGCTCATTTCAATGAATCTTTAAGTGGTTCTTCAAACAAGACTAATTCTCTCTCATTAAATGAACTTCGAACCAAATTTCATCTTTTAGAAATTGAACATAGATCTAGTTTAGGTTTAGCCAACCGATTTAAACGTTTATATCTTGACTCCCAGGAGAGTAATAGTATTCTAAGGAAAAAGATTAGCAGCCTCATAGATGATAAGGATCGCATTGCTAATCAAGGTGCACAAGCATTAGCAAAATTCCAAAAAAACTATTCTTGAAGTCCAAATTGAACGAGATGAATCCCTTCGCCAAAATGCCATTCTTAATGAGCGAGAAAATCAAATTCGTTCACTTCTTGTTATAAATAATGATGATGAATTCGCTTGGGCCGCGAAGGTTCTAGATAATGCCAGAAATAACTTAGGTGTTAACGTCGGTCTTCATGCCGAGCATAATGCCTTGGTTAAAGATATGATTTCTGACAGAGAAGGTTGTTTTACTATTTTTCATTATTTTTCCGCTTTTTTTTTTTTACGAAACTGTTATTAAGCTGCTAACTCATTGTCGTTTGTTCGCAGAATCTGAGAAGAGGTTTCAAACTAGAATCAAAGAACTTGAATCTGAGAAACCACAGCTTGCCAAAAACTTCTCTCTTCGCAATGACAAATATTCTAAGATGAAGAAGCAATTACGTACTCACTGTGGCGAATTTCAATAATGATGTTCGTTTTCGCAACCAAACTATTGAACAAATTTGCAATGATCACAACATTGCTCTTTCTTCATATCCTTGTCTTCTCGATGAAATTCCTGATAATATGCCTTGCTCAGATGTCTCTGATAGTGATGCAAGCGAAGAAGAAGAATCTGATAAAGAATCTGATGAAGAAGAATAAGTTGCTAGATTGTGCCATTTTTCTTTCTCTTCTTGCGATATTTGTACATCTTTCCTTCTAGCCTTCCATTTTGTAATCTCTTAATGTAAATCTATCATATGAAAATAAATAACAAATTTTTATTCTAATCATTCCCATACTTGCCTCTGTTATTTTATTTTCATATGAGATAAATCGAGTCGATAATCTTTAAGTAATGATACTTCTTAATTTCACAACTGCCGTTGCTGATTCTTCTCAGATAAATGAAGAAATATAATCGTACTCGCAATCCTGTTGGCTTACTCGATTTATTGTGTTATTTTAACATCATTTATGTTGGAATTCATCATCGCGACAAAATCGCAGGACGTCTTTACATTTTCATGTAATGACCCATTGATCTTGTCTTATCATTGTTTTTGTGTGGTCTTATTTTGCCTTCCTAGTTAAAGGTCTTACTTTGCCACCCCTCATTTTGCATCAATATGACAGGTCTAAATATTCTTGCGAACATAAAATCCCATGACATTGACGTCTTGCGACAAGATCGCGGGACGTCCTTACACTTTTATGTAATGACCCATTGATCTTGTCTTATCATTTCTTTAGTATTTTTGCCTCTGCAGGATATTTCATTTGCGACAATATGACAGGCCTAAATGTTCTTGCGAATATAAAGCCCCATGACATTGCCGTCTTGTGACACTTATCAGCTCCCTAATGGAGGGTGCCGCCCTTATCATCTCCCTGGTTGCCCCTTCAAGGAGCCGTACATCGGCCATACAAGACTAGCTCCCCATCCGGTCTTAAAAACAACCAGTTGTTTTTGCAGCCTCTTATCCCTTATCCCTATATGGTTTATGGTTACGAGACTGCACCCTAAGTGGAGTTTTCTTCGGGCCGAGTGCAACATATGCCAAGACTTGCCAAGAATGGCCGAGACACTTCAAATGCCCCGTGCACTCTTGGCTCAACCGTGTACCCCTTGCGCCTTGAGCATACACTGACTCCTTGGAAGAGACCCTCGGGCGTCCAACCAGGGTATAACCTTATATATATAGTTGGAAATCCAAGGTATCTCTCCCGGATAGGCTTTCATGGGCCCCAAATCTCCATTACTCGGTTTCCAGGAGCGGTGTAACCTTTTCACTGAGCCATGTCAAGAGATACCCCCTTATATGACGCACTTTAGGTCTTACATTTGCCTCTTGCGAAGTATCATTCGCGAACTAGGGTGTACGCCATAAAGGTTCGTCCCATTCACTCACTCTTTCATTTTTGTTAATTCATTCAATCATTCATTTTCGGTTTTCTCTTGTTATTTTGTTTGCGAAGCTATCGCACAATCTTGCTTTATTTTATTCATTTTTTGTTTTTCAATTCTTCAATCAGATTTTCATACATTCTTGATGGCGAGATTCTCGCGTATTTCTTCTTCAATTAGTGTTTATTCATTTCTTACACTTTTTGCTCCTGCTGCTCTCTGCCTCTGCACCATTCAAGTCTCTTAATGATTCCTTTCCATCATAATTTTCAACTGTTTTCATGCACTTGCTTCGCAATGTATCTTCACCTCTTGTATCTATGGTATCCACCATCAACCTTTCTCTTCTTTGTTCATCTTTTATATTTTGCTTCCAGCCCTTTCTTTTTGCAACCCTTTCCTCGCAACTCTCTACATCAATCTCATAGCATTTTTGTCCTTCCATCCAGTCTCCCTTTATAATTCCAACACCGCTAGGATGAGGAAATTTTATACACTGATGATAAGTCGACGCCACGCCCAGGATTTCGTGCAACCATGGCCTTCCAATTAATGCATTATAGGGGGACTCCACATCGACTACACAGAACAAAATTTCAGTTGATAATCCTTGCAAGGGTATTCTCATATGAACTTCTCCTTTAGGCTTATTCGCTGTGCCATTGAAACCATATATTTTATATGTCGAAGGTATCAATTCTTCATCCTTCCCCCCCATAGTCTTGTAAGTATGGTAAAAAAGAATGTTCACTGAGCTTCCCGTATCAATTAAGATTCTATTGATCGCCCAGGAATTCTCTGCCTCATCATCTTCGCCATCTACAGGTTTTGGATTAATTTCCAGTTTTACAACCAATGGGCTATCATGCGTCTCTCTGCCTTCAGGAATTTCTTCTGCGGTGAAAGAATAATCTGCATTTGCCATCCTTTTAACTGCGATGTCTTCGCGATGTTCATCACTTCTATATTATCAGCATCCCTCGCGAAAACCCTACTGAGAACATTATCATGAAAATCTTCAATTGTTCGGTATGAATGTACAATGGAGTTGCAAAACAAATTTTTAGCGTTCGATCCAACTTCTATTACGAATGTTTCTTTCCCCTTTGCTGAATTTGTTCTGTGCATTTCCGGCGGTGGTGGTAATGGTTGAACCTTCTCTTCACTTTTTAGAAAATGACTGAGCTTTACTTGGTCAATCATTCTGAGGATGATTCTTTTTATATTTCTGCAGTCATTTGTTAAGTGTCCATGAAAGCGGTGGTAAGAACAGAACTCATGACTTCTATCACTTGGTGGTGGCTCATTCCCCATGTTCCATGGTGCAGGTATGTTTTCCATCAAGAGTATAGCTTCCCATATTTTTTCCACACTAGTATTTAATGGTGGCATTTTGATTTCCTCCCATACTACTCTGTGACTTCGCTGCCCTCCATGATAATTCTGCCTTCGACCTCCATAAGTTTCTTGCGGATGATCCAGTCTTCGAATTTTGTTATTACCGCCACGGCTGTAGTAGTTCCTTTCTCTTTCAAACTCTTCCTGATCACGACTTCCCATAGCTACTATATTTGGTTGTCCATCATCTATTATCTTTTCTTGTTGCCCTTGTGAAGTGCTCGCTACTGTGTTTATCAACTTGGGTAATAAGCTTGCATTCGCAGCGTTTGAATTTGTATTCGCAACTGGGTATGATCCATCTCGTTTTGCCTTTCCTCTAGAGCAATATATTCCTCCTGAAGTTCTCGCAACTCAGTCATTGTAATTGTATTCTTGACTCTAAAGATTTGAATATATAACAAATTGGTTGCGAACATAGCGTTTATGAATGATAAAATAAGATATCTTTCATCCACTCGTCCAGCCATCTCGCTACACATTGTCTTCCACCTCACAGTTAAGTGTCTTAAACTTTCGCCGACTCTTTTTTTCATCCCAAATACATCTTCAATTCCTGGTCGCGAGGAGTTGTTACTTATATATGCTCCTAAGAATATAGCTTGTAAATGGTTGAATGACGTGATTGTGTTTCTTGGTAAACCCTCAAACCATTTCAGTGCTTCTCCTGTTAAACTTGATGCGAAATATTTGCACAATATGGAGTCATGATTTTCCCACTGTAGCATACATCTCACATACGCTTTAATGTGTTGTATTGCGCAAGTTGTCCCATCAAAAATGCTGGTTAATGCGGGTAAATTGCATTTTGGGGGTATTCCTCCTAACTGCACCTCTAGTGTAAAGGGGGTTTTCGCAGCTTCTTCGATGGCCTCATCCAATTGTCTTCTTCCTCCTCCTCTCCTATTGTTCAACATTCCTCTCATCTCTGCCAACTCTCTTAAGATTTGTTCATTTACATCAGGGTTCGAATTTATTGGTCTTTTTAGCTCTGCCTCTTTCCTTCTGCGTTCATGTCTACCTTGATTTTCTTGTTCAGCATTTTCTTCTCTTCTTTCTCTGCGACTTTCTCCTTCATCTCGTTCATGAGTTCGCACGCCATTGTATCTATCATTTTCTCTTCTTGGTTGTCTATCAGTTCTCCTTTGTATTCTTTCATATTCTTCATTGATATTTCCATTATTGCGATTTTGCTCGCGCCTTCTTTCTCGATTGTCATGATTGTTCTGCCGAATTGCTTCCTCCAATTCCCGTTCTTCCATTTCTACTCTTAATCTTTCCCTTTCGCAAGCTAGACGCGTTTGTTCAATATAATATTTTTTGATGTCATCTTCAATCTCCTTTTGTTTCCTCTGTGTTTCTCTCCCATACAGTATTCTTCTTCCTTCTTCCTGATTTTCTCCACCAATTGGATTATTCCGCACTTTTCGCTGTCCATTTTCTTGATTTCCGTCATCTTGGCCATTCTGTAGAATCTCAGGGTGTGGAATATAACGATCTTCTTCTACATCTCTTCTCTCGCAACACCCTTCACCGAGATTTGGTTCTCTTTCGAGATCTCCTTCATTAACATTTTCTACAGGTAATGTTCTCCTCATATCTTCTCTATCCGACCTTGATCTTGACCTGGTATTACTTCTCGACCTTCTACTCTGTAACCTCATGTTTTCCATTCTTAATTCATGGTTTTGCCTTGTTAAATTTGCACGTTCTTCCGCTTCTAATCGCCTTTCTTCATGTATTGTTTGTCTCAATGCTTCTAATGCTGCGACTTCTTCATTTATATGAATTGTTTCTCCCATCTCTTCTCGATTTCTCTCCTCTTGTCCATTATTTATCAATTGTTGCACTTCTTCTCTTTCTTCCATAGAATCTGATCTCCATGTATGCACACTTACCCTATCATAATCTATTACTCTATTCGGTGTTGGTTGAACTGGTGGTTGATTTTGACCTTCTTCTCTATCTCTTGCGTTTGTTCTTGATGGTTCACCTACTTCATTTCTCCTTTCTCTAGCTAATCTTCCACTTCTTCTTACAATTGTTGGTTGTTCTGATGCATTCCTTCTTCTAGCCATTTCTCAATTTTAGTAAGTTGTTGAAAATTATGCGAAATTTCTTTCTTGTTACTCCTAATTCTTTCAATTCACAAGGTTAATCTCTACTCAGTCCCTGTTTCTAGCGCCATTATGTAGTTGCAGGAAATCCTACACTACACCCCTCACTAGAATTTACACAATTAAGTCATTTTAAGATCAATGATTATGATTTCTATTAATTGAATACTTGAATCTTTACAATATGAAATAGAAATGAGTTAAAGAATTACAATCACTCTGGAACTTTCTCTCTCCTCAAAACTTGCTTAACACTTCAAAAAGAACTCCCCCTCAACAGACTTACTCAACCCTTTATATAGGGTAGTATACAGTGGATGACAACTAAGCTGTCCTTTATTTTCGGGAATGGCTTGCGACATATCGCAAGCGTTCAAGTATGTAATCTCGCGACACTATTAAATTTCGCCATATTTTCATATCTTACTCGTGTGCTGGCTGTCGTCATTCATTGGGTCATTTATTTTACTTCCCTGCGACTCCCTCGCAATGTCGTCATTTATTAACCTCGCGAAGTATTGATGTCGCGATATTCTGATCCTACAACTCCACTTCCTCCACTTCTCACGAGAGACGTGAATAAGGCTCAAATGACTTGTATAAATAGGTTCTCCTCCCTATTTTCAAAAACAACAAGAACAAGTCCAGACAACAGAGGCAAGTGTTGATACCATCGTATTCAAACACCGGAACTGATAGCTTACATCCCGCAAGCCCGGTTCAGCTTTCTGATACAATTCATACATAGCCAACACCTTCACAATCTCAACACCTTCTTCGCTTCCCTCCCTAAGATCAACCCCATCTCCTTCACTTTGTGACCGAAACAAGTTTGGAACGGCCATTTCTTGGTATAGGCCGGATTTGCACAGATTGATTTCTCGAATCTAGAAGCACTCCCGTGTAGTGCATTTGTTTAAGGTTTAGACTCATTTCTCATCCACACACCCCAAATTACCAAAACCGGCAGAGATAGTTTTCACCCATAAACAACAACGTGAACCGAAAGATCAATCCTCCCGCTGTGGTCGCCAATTGTTTGAGGGTGAAAACGGTTTCTGCCGATTTCGGTAATTTCGCGTGAGTGGGTGAGAAACTGAGTCTAAACCCTAAACAATGTACTGCAAGGGAGTACTTTAGATTCGAGAGATCAATTTGTACAAATTCGGCTTAAACCAAGAAATGGCCGTTCCAGACTTGCTTCGGTCACAAAGTGAAGGAGAAGGGTTGGTATTAGGGAGGGAAGCGAATAAAGTCTTGAGACCAGAATAGTTGATTCTGGAAGAGTAGTTGTTTGACTTGTATCAGAAAGTGAAAGCTAACAGATGGGAAAGCTAGCAAGTGGTTTCTGAGTGTTGTATGCTCCTGAACAAAACTTGTTGTTCGGTGGAAATAGGTAAGACCTATTTATACAAGTCAAAGTGAAACGTACTCTAGTCTTGTAAGAAATAGAAACGGATGTGTAAATGGGAGGAGGTGGTAACCGGTAACGCCTGGAATTGATGTTCCATAATGAAGGAAAGTGTTTCACCATTACTCCATGTATTTACTAACCGCCTTATTCTTATGACACTTTCATGTAACGGGCGTAGTGTACGCCGCACGCTGTAAACCTCCAAACCAATACCCTCTATGAGCATCCCCTAGTTTGTGACATGTGTTAGATGTCTCGAGTGTTTTCATGGGAAAACATGTAGCAAGGTGTTACATGTGGCATGGTGGCATGTCAGTGGCCATGGTAGAGTCGACATGGCTTTGCCAAAGAATAGGCGCGGCCAAATTTGGGGTTTAGATGCAAACTGTGTATTTTGACTTTGCGTCGCAAGTTGCCATACGTCACGTGGAGAACTTGCGTGATCGAGATCTGCATCTCAAAGATAAGGGTAGCCGTTGATTATTGCAACCCTTCGTTTGTAGCAGCCAGCGTTGAGCATGGCTTTGCCATAGAGTAGGCGCGGCCAAATTAGGGTTTAGGTGCAAACCGTGTGTTTTCGCTTTGGGCCGCAAGTTGCCATGCGTCAGGTGGCGAACTTGTGTGGTCGAGATTTGCATCTCAAAGAGAAGGGTAGACGTTGATTATTGCAACCCTTCGTTTATAGCAGCCAGCGTTGAGTCATGGCCTTGTCAAAGAGTAGACGCGGCCAAATTAGGGTTTAGGTGCAAACCGTGTGTTTTGGCTTTGGGCCGCAAGTTGCCATGCGTCAGGTGGCGAACTTGTGTGGTCGAGATCTGCATCTCTAAGAGAAGGGTAGCCGTTGATTATTGCAACCCTTCGTTTGTAGCAGCCAGCGTTGAGTCATGGCCTTATCAAAGAGTAGGTGTGGCCAAATTAGGGTTTAGGTGCAAACCGTGTGTTTTGGATTTGGGCCGCAAGTTGCCATGTGTCAGGTGGCGAACTTGTGTGGTCGAGATATGCATCTCAAAGAGAAGGATAGCCGTTGATTATTGCAACCCTTCGTTTGTAGCAGCCAGCGTTGAGTCATGGCCTTGTCAAAGAGTAGGCGCGGCCAAATTAGGGTTTAGGTGCAAACCGTGTGTTTTGGCTTTGGGACGCAAGTTGCCATGCGTTAGCTGGTGACTTTGGACGGCTAAGATATGCATCTTAGATGGAAGGGTGGCCGTTGATCGTTGCAACCCTTCGTTTTGGCAGCCAATGATGTGAAGGAGAGGCTGGCATGGTATAGGCGCGGCCAAAACTAGGGTTTGGTGCAAACCGTGGTGTTTGGCCTTGGGCCGCAAGTTGCCGTGCGTTAGGTGGCAAACTTGGATGGTCGAGATCTGTATCTCGAAGAGAAGGGTAGCCGTTGATTATTGTAACCCTTCGTTTTGGCGTGGAGAAGTGGCTGGCATGGTTTGCCATTGGCACGGTGGAGCGGCGGGTATGGTTGGTGTAGGATCAGAATATCGCAACACCAGTATCCTTGCGAAATCGTTAAAAATCACACTGCGAAGATATCGCAGATTAGTAATAAAAATGACGCAACGGATGACGACAACCTGAACACGAGAAAGATGTGAAGACCTAGCGAGATTTAGGAGTGTTGCGAGATTCAACATTCGTATACTGGCGAGAATGTCGCAAGCCAGATCCGAAAATAAAGGACAAACTTAGTCGTCATCCACTATGTAATGTCTTATATAAAGAGCCGAATAGGCTTAAGAAAGGGAGAGATCTTTTTAGAGTGGAGGGAAAATTTTGAGGAGAGAGAAATTCTAGAGCGATAGTTGTATTCTTGATTTCATTTACCCTTTGTAAACTCTTTAACTCAATTAATAAAAAGTGTGATTATTGATCTTAAAGATGTGTTGAATGTTATGAATTCTTGTGAGGGATGTATTGGGGGATTTCCTGCAATCACATTATGGCGCTAGAAACAGGGATTGAAGATTTATATTGTGATTTGAAAGAGTTTGGAGTAATAGGAAATGAATTTCGTATAATTTTCAACAACTTGTTAAGATTGAAAAATGGCTAGAAGAAGACATGCATCAAAACAACCAACAACTGTTAGAAGGAGTAGGAGACTTGCTGGAAAAGGGAGAGATGAAATGGAGGAATCTTCAAGAGTGAACACAAGAAACGATGGAGAAAATCAAGTTCAACCGCCAATTCAACGTACACCAATACAAAATAGAACTGTGGATTATGATAGGGTGAGTGTACATACTTGGCGATCAGATTCTGTGGATGAAATGGAAGAAGAGCAGCAATTAGGAAGAAATAGACGATAGGAGAGAGACCAAGAAGTAGTTGGGGGAATAATTCATGGAAATGAAGAGATTGCCGCATTAGAGGCATTAACGCAAAGGATACATGAAGAAAGACGATTAGAAGCAGAAGAGCGTGCAAATCTGACAAGGCAAAATCATGAGTTAAGGATGGAAAACATGAGATTACAAAGTAGAAGGTCAAGAAGCACTACAAGATCAAGTTCAAGATCAGTTAGAGAAGAAATGAGACGAAATTCGCCTGTAGAAAATGCTAATGAAGAAACTCGAGAGGAAGTACGAAATCCAGACGAAGAACGTTGCGAAAGAAGAGAAGTAATGGAAGATCGTTATATCCAACGTGGTGAAATTATCCAAAATGATAGAAATCGGGGAAATAGACGACGTCAGAGACAAAATAATCAAGATGGCGAAGAAAATCAGGAAGAAGGAAGGAGAATATTACATGAGAGAGAAGTTCAAAGAAATCAACAAATAATTGAAGATGAAATCGAAAGACATTACACTGAACAAGCACGTCTAGCTTGCGAGAGGGAAAGACTGAGAGCAGAAGTGGAAGAACAAGAGTTACAAGAGGCAATTCGCCAGAACAATCATGATAATCGAGAGAGAAGGCGTGAACAAAATCACAATAATGATAATATCAATGAAGAATATGATAGAGTACAAAGGAGAGCTGAAAGGCGGCAAAGAAGAGAAAATGAGAAATATAACGGTGTGCGAATTCATGAAAGAAATGAAAGAGAAGATCGCAGAGAGAGATAAGTAGAAAATGATGAACAAGAAAATGAAAACAGATATGAACGCAGAAGTAGAGAGGCGAAGTTAAAAATACCAATGGATCCAAATTCTGGTGTAAATGAACAAATTTTGAGAGAATTAGCGGAAATGAGAGGGATGTTAAATAACAAAAGAGAAGGAGGAAGGAGACAACTGGATGAAGCCATAGAAGAAGCTTCGAAAACCCCATTCACACAAGAAGTACAATTATGAGGAATACCCCCAAAGTGCAATTTACCTGCATTAAATAGCATTTTTGACGGCACAACTTGTGCGGTACAACACATCAAAGCTTATGTGAAATGTATGCTGCAATGGGAAAACCATGATGCTGTATTGTGCAAATATTTTGCATCAAGTTTAATAGGAGAGGCCTTGAAAATGGTTTGAAGGTTTGCCAAAGAACACTATAACATCTTTCAATCATTTGCAAGCTACATTTTTAAGGGCATATATAAGTAACAATTCCTCGCGACCTGGCATTGAAGATGTATTTGGGTTAAAGCAAAGGGTTGGCGAAAGTCTGAAACATCTAACCATGAGGTGGAAGACAATGTGTAGTGATATGGCTGGTCGTGTGGATGAGAGATACCTCATTCTATCATTCATCAACGCTATGTTCGCAACCAATCTGTTATACATTCAAATTTTCAGAGTTAAGAATACGATCACAATGACTGAGTTGCGAGAAACAGGAGGAGTATATTGCTCTTGAGGAAAAACAAAATGAGATGGAATCATACCCGATCCGCGAACACAAGTTCAAAAGCAAATAATGCAAGTTTGTTACCTAAGTTGATAAATACAGTGGTGAGCACTTCGTAAAGACAACAAGGGAGGATAATGGAAGATAGTCAGCAGAAGCTAATAGCTATGGGAAGTCGTGATCAAGAAGAATTCGAGAGAGAAAGAAACTTCTATAGCCGTGGTGGAAATAACAAAATTCAAAAACTTGATCAGCCACAAGAAACTTATGGAGGTCAGAGGCAAAACCATCACAGAGGACGGGGAAGTCATAAGATAATATGGGAAGAAATCAAAATGCCACCACTAAATGCTAGTGTGGAGAAAATATGGGAATCTATAATCTTGATGGAAAACATACCCGCGCCATGGAACATGGGGAGTGAACCACCTCCAAGCGACAGAAGTCATGAATTTTGCTCTTATCACCATTTTCATGGACACTCAACAAATGATTGCAGGATTATAAAAAGAATCATTCTCAGAATGATATATCAAGGGAAACTAAAGGGATAATTGGAGTTTAGTACTCAGGTTTAGACCAATACTAGGCTTTGGTCTAACATTTGTCTAACGTTAGGCTTTGGTACCTGGACTGGATGTTGACTATAGTTGACCGCCTATGACCTGATTTTAATTAATTTGGTAAAATAAAACACTGTAAAAATACTGAGATTACAAGTTTATACCTGGATCTAAAAAGAAAATTTACGGCTCAGACCAATTAAAACAGATTTTTTCCTCCGCCTCCATTATCACCTCAATCTTCTTCTTCTGCACAACACCGATCAATTCCTCCATCTTCACTATACCAACAACTCAATCTTCAACTTCCTGTGTAACAACCAAAGTCATCCCCATCAAATTTAGTTAAAACCCATCTCAATTCCACCATCAGTTTCTTGTATCTCATCATGAATCACTCCCTTTAATTCTTCCATAAAAGTTTAGAAACCCTAATTTCTGTTGTAGGATCAGAATATCGCAACATCAATACCTCGCGAGATCAATAAACAACTGCATTGCGAGGGCGTCGCAGAAGAATAATATAAATGATGCAATGAACGACGACAGCCAGAACACGAGAAAGATGTGAAGATCAAGCGAAGTTTAAGAGTGTCGCGAGAATTGATACCTGTACGCTTGCGATGTTTCGCAAGCCATTCCCGAAAATAAAGGACAACTTAGCTGTCATCCACTGTATACTACCCTATATAAAAGGTTGAGTAAGTCTGTTGAAGGGAGGGTTCTTTTTGAATTGTTAAGCAAGTTTTGAGGAGAGAGAAAGTTTTAGAGTGATTGTAATTCTTTAACTCATTTCTATTTCACATTGTAAAGATTCAAGTATTCAATTAATAGAAATCATAATCATTGATCTTAAAATGACTTAATTGTGTATATTCTAGTGAGGGGTGTAGTGTAGGATTTCCTGCAACTACATAATGGCGCTAGAAACAGGGAGTGATTGAAGATAAGAGATTGGATATTGTCACTAAAACGGTAAAAATCAAGAGTATGATGGATAAATTGAAGAAAATTAGAATCAGGGAGGGAAATGAAGAATTGGAATGTAATATGATTTCAAAATCAATGGTTAATAGATTTCATGAAAATATCAAAGGGAGAATACATAAAAGAGATTTTGAAGGAAAGAAAATTATAACATCAGAGAAGGTGTTACCCTTGAAAGAATGGGAAAAACAGAGAATTATATTCACAAAGAACAGAGATGTCGGGAGAGAATTTAAATCACACATCTCCACTAGTGATTACGATAAGTGCCAGCAAAGAAGAAGGAAAACTAACAAAAACAATGGAAGAATGGGCAATAAATAGAACTCTAGTGGATACGGGGAGTTCAGTGAATATAATGTTTTATCATGCATATAAAAAATTGGGGTACAAAGATGAATAAATGACTTCCGCAACATGTCATGTCTATGGTTTCGGCAAGTCAGTAACAAAAATTAAAGGGGAAATAAAAATACGAATACTGTTGGGAGAGATTGAAACAAATGTGACGTTATGTGTAGTAGATATGGAATCACCATATAACATGCTGTTGGGAAGGCCATGGGTACACGCAATAAAAGCTGTAGCATCAACATTTCATCAATGTGTCAGATTCCCTATGCCGAGTGGAATTGGCGAAATCAGAGGAGATACCGATGAAAGAAGAATGTATCATCGAATCGAAGTAAAACATTATGAAGAACAGGTGAAGAGGCGAAAAGATCGCAAGAAGATGGCAAAAGCAGCAAAAAAGGAAGAAGAGTTTAGAACATACATGGTAAGAACGGACGAAGGAAAAGGACTATGTGGTGAAGAAAATGATCTCGCAAAGGAAATAAAAGGACCGACGCCCATGGGAGAACCGAAGGCTAGCTACATTGCGGCAGAACCAACAAAGGAAGTGAATATCGGAACTGAAGAAGAACCCAAGATGTTAAAAATTGGGACTAAAATGGAGGCATATGAAGAAAGAAAACCCGTTGATTTGTTGCGAGATTATAAAGATATTTTCGCATGGGATATGGATGAAATGCCAGGAATAGATCCATCCGTGGCATGTCATAAATTAGAGATCGATAAAAAAGCCAGACCATTCAAACAAAGAATTAGAAAAATCGCAACAACATATCATCCTCAAATAGAAGAAGAGTTGCAGAAGATGCTTGATGCTGGCATTATTAGACAAGCAAAGTACCCCGAATGGATAGCGAATATGGTCGTAGTTCCAAAGAAGAAAAAAGGAATAAGAATTTGCATAGATTTCACCGATCTAAACAAAGCTTGTCCAAAAGATAGTTTTCCCTTGCCAGACATTCCGCAGATGGTTGAATCAGCGGCAGGAAATGAAAGGATATCCTCTCTTGATGGATATAAGGGATACAATCAAATTCCTCTCGCTGAATAAGACCAAGAACATACCGCCTTTTTCGCTCCAAGAGGATTATACTGTTACACAAAAATGCCATTCGGTCTGCGAAATGCCGGTGCAACGTATCAAAGGATGGTGGAGAAAGTGTTCGAACAATGGATACATAAAACACTAGTGGTATACGTGGATGATATGTTAATAAAAAGCAAAAAGGCAAAAGATCATGTGCGAGATTTGAAGGAAATTTTCGAACAAATGAGACATTTCAACATCAAAGTAAATCCAGAAAAATGTACTTTTGGAGTGGCATCTGGAAAAATTTTAGGATACATTGTATCAAAAGAAGGAATACAAGTTGATCCGGAGAAGGTACAAGCAATTCGAGACATGCCAACGCCAGCAACAGTGAAAGATGTGCAAAAGTTAAATGGATTATTATCTTCGCTAGGAAGATTCATCTCGAGATCATCTAATAAGTGCAAACATTTTTTCAACATACTTAAAAAGGGAACGAAATTTAGGTGGACGGATGAGTGTGAAAAGTCATTGCAAGGAATAAAAGAACATTTAATGGATATATCAATATTACAAAAAGCAGAAGACGGGGAGGAATTACTAATTTATCTGGCGATAACCTCGCATGCACTAAGCGTGGTATTATTGCGAATGGACGCAGGGGTGGAGAAACCAATCTATTACATCAGCAAAACATTCAATGCTGCCGAGAAAAACTATTCAAAAATCGAAAAATTAATTTTGGCATTAGTTTACGCGACGTTTAAACTTCGCATCTATTTTGAAGCACACACAGTAAAGGTAATGACAAAAGTACCAATTGAGTCAGTGATAAAAAATTCAAAAAGATCAGGTAGGGTTGAAAGGTGGAATGCTCAAGTAAGTCATTGCAAACTCAAGTATGAAGTGTTGTCCTCACCAAAATCGCAAGTTGTAGCAGACTTTTTAGCAGAATTTCCATTGGAAGAAGACGAGGCAGTGGAAGAAACGATGGATATAGAAGAAGAACATGGAAATCCAAGGGATTTATTGACAGAGCCAAATAGATGGGAAATATTGGTAGATGGATCATCAAATGGAGAAGGTAACGGAATTGGGATCATTATAATCTCGCCAGAAGGCAATAAAATGGCTTTCTCTTTCAGATTGGAGTTTGCATCTACTAACAATGAAACAGAGTATGAAGCTATAATACATGCTTTGCGATTTGCAATAGAAATGAAGTTGGAGAACGTAAGAATTACCAGTGATTCTCAGTTAGATATTCGCCAGATAAAAGAAGAGTATAGTACAAATGAAGCATCCTTGAAAAAGTACAAAAATCTTGTTGACGAATTGTCAGCGAAGATACCAAAAATAAAGTGGAGACACATATCAAGAAAAGATAATAGACTCGCGGATGCTTTTGCTTTTATATCAAGTATGATGACAGATCCATCTCATGAGATGCATAAAAATACGATAATCGCAATCATCATCAATCAACAAAGAGGAAGAGGAAGAAGCAGAAATAATGCTCATAGAAGATGAAGCACAAAAATCCCATTGCGAGGATTGGAGGACAGAATTTCATGCTTATCTAATGAAAGGAGAAACGCCAAGAAATAGATTAGAAATGCATAAATTAAAAAGCCGTGCAACAAATTATGAATTAAGAGACGGGGTATTATACCGAAGATCCTTTAATGGACCATCGCTCAGATGCTTAACACGAAAGGAAGGAGAAGCAGTGTTAAAAATGCTACACAGTGGGGATGCTGGCAATCATAGTGGCGGAAGATCTTTAGCACATAAGGCGAAAATGCAAGGCTATTATTGGCCATATATGCATGAAGATGCGAAACAAATATCAAGACGTTGCGAGGATTGTCAAATACATGGAAAGAAAATACATGCACCAGGTGCACCATTAACTTCTTCAACAAGTGTATGGCCTTTTGGAAAGTGGGGATTAGACATTGTAGGACCATTTTTACCAGGTACAGGGCAAAGGAGATATTTGATTGTCGCAACAGATTATTTCACAAAGTGGGCAGAAGTAAAAGCGGCACAACACATTCGCGATAAAGATATTTTTACTTTCATATTCGAAAACATAATATGCAGATTTGGAATTCCAGTACAGTTGGTATCTGACAATGGGAAACAGTTTGAGGGACAAAATATAGAATTATTGCTTAATGCATTTCAAATAAAATGTGGGAAGTCAACTCCTTTATACCCGCAGGCTAATGGACAGGCAAAAGCAACAAATAAAACAATCGCTGATATATTGAAGAAAAAACTAGAAGGGCATAATAAGGCATGGTGTGAGCAAGTGCATAATGCAGTATGGGCTTATAATACAACAAGGCGAGAGGCTACGGGGATGTCACCATTTTGTCTAACCTATGGTGTTGAAGCTGTACTTCCGACAGAAGTTGTTATTCCAACAACAAAGAGAGAAGATTGGGAGAAAAATCTTAGTGCGGGTAACATTTTAGTTAAATTAGATGAGTTAGAAGAAAATAGAGAAAGAGCACTACAAAGATATGGAGAATTATCAGCGAAGATTGGCAGAGAATATAACAAACGCGTCAAAACACGCGAGTTTCAACCAGGTGATATGGTGTTGCGAGAAACACCAATATATCAGCGAGAAAGTGGTGGCAAGTTAGCGAAAAAATGGGATGGACCTTATATCATCAAGGAGATAGTTGGAACAGGGACATACAGACTAATGGATCCAGAAGGCAAAGATGTGGGCCAAAGATTGGGTAGACCATGGAATAGATTATATCTCAAGAAATATTACCCATAGAAGATGGAAAAGAAAGAATAAATTATGAAGTGCTAAATGAATGAAATGATATGAAATGTTCTCGCGACAGAGATATTGCGAACTCAAGAAAGAATGTGTGAATATCTCGCAAATGAATTGACAAATATTAACCAAAAATGAATGATTGAACGAATTGACAAAAATGAATGAGTGAGTGAATGTGACAAACCTTTATGGCGTACACCCTAGTTCGCGAATGATATTTCGTAAGAGGCAAATGTAAGACCTAAAGTGCGTCATATAAGGGGGTATCTCTTGACATGGCTCAGTGAAAAGGTTACACCGCTCCTGGAACCTAAGCCATGAAAATTTGGGGCCCATGAAAGCATATCCGGGAGAGATACCTTGGATTTCCAACTATATATATATATAGAAGGTTATACCCTGGTTGGACGCCCGAGGGTCTCTTCCAAGGAGTCAGTGTATGCTCAAGGCGCCGGGTACACGGTTGAGCCAAGAGTGCCTGGGCATTTGAAGTGTCTCGGCCATTCTTGGCAAGTCTTGGCATATGTTGCACTCGGCCCAAGAAAACTCCACTTAGGTGCAGTCTCGTAACCATAAACCATATAGGTATAAGGGATAAGAGGTCAGAAAACAACTCGGTTGTTGTTAAGACCGGATGGGAGGAGCTAGTCTTGTATGGCCAATGTACGCCTCCTTGAAGGGGCAACCAGGGAGATGATAAGGGCGGCACCCTCCATTAGGGAGCTGATAAGTGTCACAAGACGGCAATGTCATGGGGCTTTATATTCGCAAGAACATTTAGGCCTGTCATATTGTCGCAAATGAAATATCCCTGCAGAGGCAAAAATACTAAAGAAATGATAAGACAAGATCAATGGGTTATTACATGAAAGTGTAAGGACATCCTGCGATCTTGTCGCAAGACGTCAATGTCATGGGATTTTATGTTCGCAAGAATATTTAGACCTGTCATATTAATGCAAAATGAGGGGTGGCAAAATAAGACCTTTAACTAGGAAGGCAAAATAAGACCACACAAAAACAATGATAAGGCAAGATCAATGGGTCAATACATGAAAATGTAAAGACGTCCTGCGATTTTGTCGCAACAAAGGAATTTCAACATAAATAAAGACAATGGAATAGCAATTATTAAATACCAAAAATAATACTTGTTGAAAGAAAGAAGAATAACGCAAACGAGTACATACATCAAAAAAGATGATTGAAGTACATAAAGGAGCAAAAGTACGAGAACAAAGATTACAAGAGAAAATCATTTCTCAAATAGTAGCTTTTTCACTAGAAGGAGATGTTGGGCTTTCTTCAGCGACTTTATCTATGTTTTCGCTAGCTAATATATTTCCAGCAGATCCTTCTTCATTGACAGTTTCATTCGCGGCATCATCATTGACAGTTTTATTAGGAGAGATGGTTTCTTCATTTCCGAGTTCTTCGCCACTAATATAATCAAGATCGCTATCAGGAGAATCAGGAACTTCATCATCACTTACTTCCAGAGGTTCAACAGACACAGGATCAAGAGATTTAGATAGTAAAACATTATTCACAACAACTTCGGCTCTAAGATGAAATTGGCGAAGAAGTGCTTTCTGCTGATTTTTACTCTCTATATCTTTACAGTCACGCATATAGTCGAATTTTCTTTCTTCCCTATCGCGAGAACGGGCAAGAGAAGCAGCGAGTATTCCATTCTCTTTGCGAATTCTTGAGTAATCAGATTTCAAAGCAGTAATGGAGGAGTGAAGTTTTTTCTCAGACTCTATAAAACAAAAAATAAAAGAATTATATAAGCAAAAAATATGAAGGCTTGATAAAGAAAGAATAGATGAGGCAGTCAACTTCAATGACTACCTTCCTTCTGCGAGGTAAGATGTTGGATTAGAGCTGAACAACTATTCTCCAAATGATCCATGGCATTGTCAAAATTATCTCCAATTAAACCTTTCAGACGTGATCGCAAACTTTTTTCGTTGGAAATCAGTAAAGCATTTTCTTTTGTAAGGGAAGAGTTGGACTTTTCTAGTTTGGAACATTGATCCTTGAATTGGTTTGCTTTTACACTTAAGGTTATTCTACCCTGAATCAGTTTATCCTTCTCGCAAGAACTTCTTCAAGTTGATTTCTCGTGAACAAAGAGATTGTTCTTGCTCTTTACATAATTTTTGACAAACATCATATTGTTGCGAGTAAATCGCCACCTTGTTTAATAGAGTTCGCTTCTCTTGAGAAAGAGTTCCATTCTCATCGATAAAGTTTCCAACTCCAAATTATCTTTGGTCAAAGAATAAGAGAGGCGAGATAAGTCATTACTTAATGAGTCTTGTTTCGAGCTAAATCAGCATTTTCTTTAGAAAGATTATTTATATGATCAACGTAATATGTATGAAGATTATCTAATTGGTTATATTGCTCCATCCAAGCATCTCTATCAACTCGAACTTCTTCAAAGTAGATTCCAACTGATATATCTCCATTTTTCATTTCTGGTTTAAAGCTTGAAGGGCGAACAAGGACTTGAGTTTTTAAAAAAAAAAAAAAAAAATGGACAGTACAGAGGCAAGAGTATACCTTTCAGTTCTTCATTTTTCTTGCGAAGTTTATCGCGATCCAGTGAAACATTTTGAAGTTTTTGATTCTCAAGATGAAGAGTATTACATTTTGCAGTCATAGCTTGGAGATCATTCTTCAAAGTGTTAATTTCTTGCTCCAAGGATGTTTGCGAAACTCTGTCAGGACCAAGGTGTCTGCTCAAAATCTCGCAAATATCAGACTTGATAGGATCGACAGAAGTCTTCTTAGCATCGTTCACAATATCTGATAGGACTTTGAAGGCCACATCTATTCCTTCTAAATTTTCCTTAGTAAGAGGGATTTGCTCAGAAAAGGAAGTAACAGTGATAGAAGAAGGAAGAGATGAATCATCTTTTGTTAAAGGAACATCACGAGAAGAAGAAATCTCGGGAGGGTTAATGACTGGAGGAATGGTAGAGGCATTAATAATGGAAGAAGAAATAAGCTCATTCGCAATGGGACTGTTATGAGGGAGTTGATCTATGAGAAATTCAGGCATAGAAATGTTATCTTTGGAAGAAACAGTAGGGATCTCTTGCGAAGACGTCGCAGTAGGAGTTGTAAGTTTGAATGTAGGAAAAGTGACAGAAGGTGCAACGGGTTTAGAATGGCGAGGCTTCTTGGGCGACTTATCAGCATTTTTGTCATCCTGCGAATTACAAGCTAAATAAGAAACAGAGGCAACAATATTGTTATTAAAAAATAAGTGTTTCTTAAATACCTTGTTACTCGCAGGATTTCTTTTAGAAGTAGTGGGTTTCGATTGCGAGCCCATGGAGACATTAGGGTTCACAATGGTGAACTTGGTGGTAGACTTGTTCTTGCTAAAATAAAAATGGCAGAGGAGTTGTTAAAAGAAGAATAGTATCAAGATAAAACAACTTCAATAAGAGAGATCAATCACCAAATGATCAAATTCAGCAAAATTAACGAACCTCGATGCCATAGAAACAGTAGCAGAAGAATAGTAGCAGGAAAACGATGAAGAAGATGATGAAGAAAAACACAGAAAAAAAAGTTGCATACGATGAAGAAGACGAAGTAAAAGAAAAGAAATGCTTTCACAAGGAATCCTCCTTTAAATAGACGAGAAAAGAGTAACCGGATAACATTAAATGTGCCGGTAAAAAGGGAAATTTTAGATACGTGTAAACAGTCATTCCCGAATTTACGGAATCTTGTCGACAGAAAATTGATGGAAAATCAACGATTGCGAGATCTCAAGATATTGGTTCTCATGACATTCTCTCCTTCGCAGAGAAGACATGAGAAGAGGCAAGATGTAGGATCAGAATATCGCAACATCAATACCTCGCGAGATCAATAAACAACTGCATTGCGAGGGCATCGCAGAAGAATAATATAAATGACGCAATGAATGACGACAGCCAGAACACGAGAAAGATGTGAAGATCAAGCGAAGTTTAAGAGTGTCGCGAGAATTGATACTTGTACGCTTGCGATGTTTCGCAAGCCATTCCCGAAAATAAAGGACAGCTTAGCTGTCATCCACTGTATACTACCCTATATAAAGGGTTGAGTAAGTCTGTTGAAGGGAGGGTTCTTTTTGAATTGTTAAGCAAGTTTTGAGGAGAGAGAAAGTTTTAGAGTGATTGTAATTCTTTAACTCATTTCTATTTCACATTGTAAAGATTCAAGTATTCAATTAATAGAAATCATAATCATTGATCTTAAAATGACTTAATTGTGTATATTCTAGTGAGGGGTGTAGTGTAGGATTTCCTGCAACTACATCTGTCTCAATTTCTCATCTCGTCCAACAACATCATCTACAACTGCTCCTTCTTTGCCATCATATCAAAACCCCAATTTCCGAACCAAATCAAACCCCAATTTTCACAGCCAGCATCTTCTTCTACCAATCCATATTTTTCTTCTCCTGTATGTGTACGAGAATCACAAAGCAAATGACTTGAATCAAATCAAAACCCTTTAAAACAAGTTAAAAACCCAACAACAGCATACTAATTATCGAATTATTTTTATTCCGTACGAAATTCATACACGACTTGTAACAATGAAGAGTGTTTATAAGAACGGAATCAAGCAAGAAATTCAGTTGAGAATTGAATCTAAAAGTAAGGTCTTTAACTGATTTTGTGACTGAGATAGAAAAATGGGTTTGAATTTTGATTATTAGGTTGAACTCAATTATCTGTTGATATGAATTTTGATGGAGTTAGGGTTTGTTGTTGTTTCCGTAGTGAAGCTGAGTTATGGGTTTTTGATGACTGATTTGATATGGGTTTGTTGATGGCGGATTTTCGTTTAAGGTTAAATTTGTAAAAACCATAAAAGATCATGCGCTGACATCTTGTAAAAGATAAAGCCATCTATAAGTGTTGGATACTCCCTCACTTGATTCACCAAGAATGGAACATGTGGCAACAATCCCTTCCTGTGAATTTCATATCAGCCTTGTATTTCCAGTACTCATTATCAGTGTGGCATGACGACTGAGTGTTACTCTTACAGAGTAACACGAACCTCCAAGCACTATAATGAAACCATGTACGAAATACCCGTACAGTGCTGATTCTCGGTGTGTTATACTAGCCCGAGCCCTCTCGGTGTTATACTAGCCCGATTGAGCCCCTCTCGGTGTGTTATACTAGCCCGATTGAGCATCCCAAGACCGACCATATCGGTCCGGATATGATCTCGATCGCATCATCCAACTCCACAAGCATGATTGGATGACCCCAGATCAATTCCATCACCCCCAAGCAGGTATGGAATACACACAGCCGACCCCGCATGGTCGACCATTGGCCTTCGCTTGCCAAGAAATCGTACATACCAAGCATTATGGACGGAAAAACCCTAAATTAGGGTTTGCGGCATATTACATGTGCCGCAAAACGGTCTCAACCATCCATCTTCGCAGGTATAGATGGAGGGTGTAGATGTAGACTCAAAGGGCCCGGAGCATGTCGACACAATCACCATGTGACCGCCTACACACTTGACCAATCGGTCAAAACCAACCACGATTGGTTACAACAAATTCGTCCGCCTAAAAGAGCATGGTCGCACGGCTTTGAAAGCCAAAATTAGGGTTCAAGCCATCACGCGCATCCATCTTCTCCGGCACGAATGGAGGGTCACAGATTAGATTAAGCGTGTCCCCGGTTATACCAAAGATGACCACCGTGGGCCCATCTACCTCCTCATGCGGTTGGCCAAGGCATATCATGCCCGGTTAACCCCAAAACGCCCACAAACTTGTGTGGTTACACCTCCCGGATTGCAAACTAATCTTGACCACTCAACTTCACCTAAGAATTGAGTGGCTTAGATCACGTTTTCATGGGACGGTGAGACATGGGCGTGAACAACAGCCCACCACCTACACGCTAGAGTGACCGACCAAGACCGACCAAGGACGGTTGTCTTGGAACGTGTGCGGGAACATCACGCGGTTACCAATTCCTTTGCGGTAAGAGATTTCTTCCGCAAACCGATCTCAACCACTCCTCTTTGCCGGTCAAATTGAGTGGCCCCGAGATCGCGCTTTCATGAGGGAACGGAATACAAGGCGCCTACACCATCATGCTCACAACACGCATGTATGGTCGGTCCTCTCAAAATCCTTCCCATGCTTGGTTTCGACCAAGATGAGAGTGATGCTTGCGCACCTCTTCAAAAACCCTAATATTCATTAACGGTCGCAGATGAGTGTCTCAAAGCTCATCTCATCCGTCCAACTTCACCAGACTTGGTTATACAACCCCGGTCGAGTCAATTGGTCGATAAGGCGTCATTACCCATCACCTTACCACACTACAATGCAAAGACTCGCATAAAATACACACGATACTTCACAAATATCGACTTCCTGAATAACGCAGTTATTCAATTCAGTATTACATGCTATCTTTCGTGGATCCACGATCCACATTCCAGACATCAATCATGTCACAAACTGGGGGGATACATACTGGGGTATTGGTCTGGCGGTATACAGCGTGCAGCGTGCAACGCGCCATCACAAGAACGTGTCAGGAAGTCATGGACGGTTAGAGATGAACAGGAGAAGTGGGCAAGACTGGTTGTGTATCACCGACACACAACTCCACTACTCCATCATTCCACTACCTCCACTTCCCACGAGAAACGTGAATGAGGCTCAATGACTTGTATAAATAGGTTCTCCGCCCTATTTCAAACGGAGACAGAACAACACAAGTTCGGACAGACGTAAACCAAGTGTTAATACAAAAACCGTATTCAAACACCCGCAGCCTGCCGCTTGCATCTACCGTAAGCTTGCTCATCTTTCTGTTACAAGTCATAAGCAAGCCAACACCTTTACAATCTAAACACCTTCTTCGCTTCCCTCCCTAAGATCAACCCCATCTCCTTCACTTTGTGACCGAAACAAGTCTGGAACGGCCATTTCTTGGTTTAGGCCGGACTTGCACAGATTGATCTCTCGAATCTACAAGCACTCACCGCGCAAAGTGCATTTGTTGAAGGTTTAGATTCATTCCTCATCCACACCCCAAATTACCAAATTCTGCAGGAGTAGTTTTCACCCATCAACAATTGGCGACCACAAAGGGAGGTTGATCTATCGGTTGCAAAAAAATTGAATTCTCAATTCTTCGGTTTTCGGCTCACGATGCATCCTCATCAGAAACCACAAAGTGGTTCGAGATACCATGGGAAGTGTAGATAGAATGCTGGAGGATGTCTTGGCAAATCAAGTCGGTATCACCGAAGACAGAGCGAGACATTTCGCCTTTTGAATGACATAGCAAAGACACAATTACAAGAAGGATCGGCGGGCATCTACTCAAGCGGTGCAAGAAATGTCAATCCTTAGTCGAGTCACACCTTTACCGGTGGAGAGGCAAAAGAGCGCGTAACCGCAGGTGACTCAGAAAGATGAACAACATGGTCCAGTCAACAATGAAGAACCGAGGCAACTTCACGAGAGGAGAGGACTTATCCGGAGTACTACAACGTCTACCGAATAAAGAAATGGAGCCTGCAGCTTTACGGATCCCCTCTGGAAGATTTATATCTCAAGACCCTTGTCGGGCCGTGAAGAAATGCTTGAGGAAGGAGAGATCAATCAAGGAACACGTGAGTACGAGAGGATGGGAACGTTCAATTCGATCACTCAGCAGGTGATATTACAACACCTCCCATCACTGTGAGCCAGAGCAGGCTGCAAGTCCCGGCATCTCATCAAGTGTAACACCTCCGGTAGTCACCCCGTGCAACAACTTCCACTCCTTCATCAGGACGAGGAACCGGATGGGCGAGAGGAGGACCATCTCCCATTACCATTGCAGACTTGATGGAAAAGCAGGAAGTTCTTGTCAAGACTCAAACGGATATGGCCGCAACTCGGAAAGAGGTACTCACTTTTCTTAAGACATTAATCGATCGATTTCCGCATGACCCGCAACAGCCCCGGAGCCAACAAGGAATGAATTCAACGCACCGGAGAAGGTACTTCAATGGCACGGACCTACATGGACCTGATCAAAGAAGCGACACCGCATATGAGCGGTCCTATCGTGGAGGCTCCTACACTGGGACCGATCCTCACAACGATCTTCCTCAAGTCAATAGTTTCATTATGAACCGAGAGGCCGGTGGATCGGGAAGCGGTTTCTCTAGTGGAAAGTTTATGCAAACTTTCACACCTCTCGAAGAATCATCGGCGAGACGTTTTGCTGCAATCAACCGAGAGGAAGGTCACGACCGTGACCTACATGTCACCGCACGCATCAAGGATTCGAGTTCAAGACGCCCTTATCTACACAGGAGCGTCTTCGAATGTGATTACTATCAAGACTCTCGGGACATCCAAGGTTCTCCCGTGCAAGGTCGTACGGAATCCTACCACAGTGACGGACTTCAAGGGAAACCAAACCAGCGCATACGGGAGGAGCTCCGATGAAAGAATCAGACAAGTTCGTTGCATCCCACTCCCCACGTGGGTGTCAATTCAGGAAGAAGACCGGCTTGCATCATTGAGAGCTAAAACCCACAATGCATCTTTGCTGACGAAGCATTCTTCTCCATCCTGTAAATCCACGACCCACGTTCACACGAAGAGGGAACGCACTTTTGTGGCGAGTCGTGACCAGAAAGGGAAAGCGGTATACCGATACTTCCATTATCAATTAGCGGGAATACCGCTGCCCGTCTCTCCACCCAATGGAATGCTACGACAAAGAACGAACCACAACAACAAGTGCTAGATGCTCCACAACAACACGCAAGAGGGCACCAACTCCACAACCGATGAGATTGAAATGGTTGAGGAATCTCCTAGGCCTATCTCCATCACTCAACCTTATGTACGAATAAATGCACGAAGCTCGTGGAACTTCTCAAAGAGTATCGGGACATGTTCGCTTGGAGATATGAAGAAATGCCGGATTTAGATAAAAATTGGTCATCCATCACAATTTGCGGTTCGAGACACGAGGAAAATGGATAGATCGAGTGCTGCATAGACTTTAAACTTGAACAGGTGCTGCTCCGTAAAAACAATCCTCCTCTACCCGACATCGACATGATTAGTAGATGCAAACAAATGGGCACAAGCATGTTCTCCTCCATGGATGGATGCAGCGGCTACAACCGAGATAAGAATGTACGAGCATGATGCAAGTAAGATATCTTTTCGAACTCCTCTCGGAAAATTTTATTATACCATACCGCCATTTGGTTTAAGGAATACCGGTGCAACGTATCAACGCCGTATGACGGTAATCTTCCACTGGAGCCGATACCTAAAGGGAGCAGCCTCAAGAAGATAACGAACCACACTTGGGGATCGAGGCTCAAGCATGAAGTTCCTTCACCGTCGATCAAGGAATTCTTCAACATGAGAGATGTGGTCGACCAAGAAACATGGAATTCGCAAGGGTAAATTGAATCAAGAGGGAAACACTTCAACACTCCCTCTAGCGTGCCGCTTCAATGGTCTATTCAAGAGCCGCCTCAATGCTCTCTCCGGGACCCCTTTTCGCTTCATAATCCTACTTCAACACCCTCTCCAGGATCCACCTCAACGTTCGCCCAAGAAGCCACTTTAACATCCTCTCAAGTCGTTTCAACACTCAAGCTACATCAACAATCTGCGCTCTGGTCAAGTTATCTTTGATGTACTCATTGCTCAACATACGTCTCATCTATCCTTCATGAGGACCCAGCGGAGCATGAAAAACCCTGAAGTCGATAGGAGGAGGGCTATTCTGTGGAACGGATATTTTCATATAGTTGGAAGGGCGCGGTGAACAACTCATCATCAATGTTCGGCATATCCTTGAAGCTGCCAACACTTCCTGACTTGGTACCAGCATTATCTCCAGAAGACATCTCAACGGGGATTCTTTTCTTCCACAATGAAATAAAAGGCAGGAGTTAGAACTTGTATGAAAGCACATGAGAGATGTAGTCACACACGGCAAGACACAACTCACATCGGAGCACACAATGGCCGGTCCAAACACCATTCAAGTCCTAGGTACAAATTTTAGTCCGGTACAAATTTTAGTCCTGTACAAATTTCAAGTCCGGTGTTGATTTCAAGTCCTGTACAAGTTTCAAGACCTAGTACAAGTTTCAAGTCAAGTTTCAAGTCCGTATTGATTTCAAGTTCTCCGGTATAAATTTCAAGTCCTGGTATTGATTTAAAGTCCGGTACAAGCTTCAAGTTCAAGACAAATTTCGATCGGGCGTATGTGGGTGAGACTCACGTTCAATCAAGCAGACAAAACAAGCCCACGTTCGATCAAGCAGGCGCAGTAGCCCCACAAACGAAGCAGGTGCAGCAGTCTATCGATTAGGCACAACCCCACGATCGAGTGAAGCAGGCGCAATAGCCCCTCGACCGAAGCAGGCATATCAAGGTCGATCGAAGCAGCTAAGACCGACATCATACTAGTGAAACGCTCTCCTATATGCCTTTTGAACGTGACATACTCCAAGGACAGGATGACCCGTCCCTCCTAGTAACATCTAACTTTGCCTTATAAGTTTTATCTTTAACTGTCACCATCTCATGCCTACCACACAATGGTGTAACCATTATGTGCTAGGCAGGGGACTTAATGTTGATGGTGGATTTTCGTTTAAGGTTAAATTTGTAAAAACCATAAAAGATCATGCGCTGACATCTTGTAAAAGATAAAGCCATCTATAAGTGTTGGATACTCCCTCACTTGATTCACCAAGAATGGAACATGTGGCAACAATCCCTTCCCGTGAATTTCATATCAGCCTTGTATTTCCAAAGATTTCTCATTATCGGTGTGGCATGACGACCGAGTGTTACTCTTACAGAGTAACACGAACCTCCAAGCACTATAATGAAACCATGTACGAAATACCCGTACATATTCTCGGTGTGTTATACTAGCCCGAGCCTCTCGGTGTGTTATACTAGCCCGATTGAGCCCCTCTCGGTGTGTTATACTAGCCCGATTGAGCATCCAAGACTGACCATATCGGGCCGGATATGATTCGATCGCAGTCATCCAACTCCACAAGCATGATTGGATGACCCCGCATCAATTCCATCACCCCCAAGCGGTATGGAATACACACACCGACCCCGCATGGTCGACCATTGGCCTTCGCTTGCCAAGAAATCGTCCATACCAAGCATTATGGACGGAAAAACCCTAAATTAGGGTTTGCGGCATATTACATGTGCCGCAAAACGGTCTCAACCATCCATCTTCGCAGGTATAGATGGAGGGTGTAGATGTAGACTCAAAGGGCCTGAGCATGTCGACACAATCACCATGTGACCGCCTACACACTTGACCAATCGGTCAAAACCAACCACGATTGGTTACAACAAATTCGTCCGCCTAAAAGAGCATGGTCGCACGGCTTTGAAAGCCAAAATTAGGGTTCAAGCCATCACGCGCGTCCATCTTCTCCGGCACGAATGGAGGGTCACAGATTAGATTAAGCAGGTCCTATTATACCAAAGATGACCACCGTGGGCCCATCTACCTCCTCATGCGGTCGGCCAAGGCATATCATGCCCGGTTAACCCCAAAACGCCCGTCAAACTTGTGTGGTTACACCTCCCAGTTGCAAACTAATCTTGACCACTCAACTTCACCGGACGAATTGAGTGGCTTAGATCACGTTTTCATGGGACGGTGAGACATGGGCGTGAACACCACCCCACCACCTACACGCTAGAGTGACCGACCAAGACCGACCAAGGACGGTTGTCTTGGAACGTGTGCGGGAACATCACGCGGTTACCAATTCCTTTGCGGTAAGAGATTTACCGCAAAACCGATCTCAACCACTCCTCTTTGCCGGTCAAATTGAGTGGCCCGGATCGCGCTTTCATGAGGGAACGGAATACGGGCGCCTACACCATCATGCTGTCAACACGCATGTATGGTCGGTCCTCTCAAAATCCTTCCCATGCTTGTTTCGACCAAGCTGGGAGAGTGATGCTTGCGCACCTCTTCAAAAACCCTAATATTCATTAACGGTCGCAGATGAGTGTCTCAAAGCTCATCTCATCCGTCCAACTTCACCAGACTTGGTTATACAACCCCGGTCGGGAGTCAATTGGTCGATAAGGCGTCATTACCCATCACCTTACCACACCACAATGCGTACTACACATAAAATACACACGATACTTCACAAGTATCGACTTCTGAATAACGCAGTTATTCAATTCAAAGATTACATGCTATCTTTCGTGGATCCATGATCCACATTCCAGACATCAATCATGTCACAAACTAGGGGGATACATACTGGGATATTGGTCTGGCGGTTTACAGCGTGCAGCGTGCAACGCGCCATCACAAGAACGTGTCAGGAAGTCATGGACGGTTAGAGATGAACAGGAGAAGTGGGCAAGACTGGTCGTGTATCACCGACACACAACTCCACTACTCCATCATTCCACTACCTCCACTTCCCACGAGAAACATGAATGAGGCTCAATGACTTGTATAAATAGGTTCTCCGCCCTATTTCAAACGGAGACAGAACAACACAAGTTCAGACGACAGAAACCAAGTGTTAATACAAAAACCGTATTCAAACACCCAGAGCCTGCTTGCATCTACCGTAAGCTTGCTCATCTTTCTGTTACAAGTCATAAGCAAGCCAACACCTTCACAATCTCAACACCTTCTTCGCTTCCCTCCCTAATATCAACCCCATCTCCTTCACTTTGTGACCGAAACAAGTCTGGAACGGCCATTTCTTGGTTTAGGCCGGACTTGCACAGATTGATCTCTCGAATCTACAAGCACTCACCGCGCAGTGCATTTGTTGAAGGTTTAGATTCATTCCTCATCCACACCCCAAATTACCAAATTCTGCAGGAGTAGTTTTCACCCATCAACAGGGTTTTAGTCAAGAGTACAAGTGAGATGCGGACGGAGGAATGATGGGTTAGATGGATTTGAGTGGAAGATATTGAGACAGAAAAAAACAAGTTCTGATGTTGTTAATGGCAGAATGGTGGAGTGGTTGGAGATGATATTGCTGCTAGATATGGAAATTGAATGATTTGCTAAGGGTTGATGGAGTCAGTAATGGGTATGAATGAATGGCGATGTAATTACGCCAGTGTTGCTGTTGCAGTAGAGATTTGAGAAATATGGGTTTTGTTAAATATGAATTTTGTGACAGGGGGGAGGAACCGATTTGATAGTTCTGGCGGCGACGGTTTGGAGAAAGATGAGAAGGTGAAAGAATTAGGATTAATATTAAATGGTTATTTTGTAAATATTTGAAGAGTGAAAGGGTATAATTATAATCTCAATAAATAATTACATTTTATATTAATTTATTAATAATTCCAAAACAGAAGTTAGGAGTTAACCTAGTCAATGCGGGTCAACGTCCAGTCCAGGTACCAAGTACTAACGTTGGACAAATGTTAGACCAAAGCCTAGTGTTGGTCCAAATTTGAGTACTAAACTCCAATTATCCCGAAACTAAATCATTTTCTAAAAAAAACAAACTCAGTCTCAACCATTACCACCACCGCCAGAAATTCGCAGGGTAAATACAACAAAAGGAGGAGAAACATTTGTAATAGAAGTTGGAGCAAAGGCAAAGAATTTGTTTTGTCACTCTATTGTACATTCGTACAAAACGATTGAAGACTTTCATGATAACACTCTCAGCAGGGTCTTCGCAATAGATACTGATGATAAAGAAATAATGAACATTGCGAAAGCATCGCCACTGAATGAATGGCAAAAGCAGATTATTTCCTTTACCGCAGAAGAAGTACCTGAGGGTGGCAAGATGCACGATAACCCATTAGTGGTAAGGTTAGAGATTAACCCAAAACCTAGTGATGATGAAGATGATGAAGCTGAGAATACATGGGCAATCAACAGAATTTTAATCGATACTGGAAGTTCTGTGGATATTCTTTTTATCATACTTATAAAACTATGGGTGGAAAAGATGAAGATCTAATACCTTCAACTTACAAGATCTATGGTTTTAATGGTACTGCCAATAAACCTAAAGGAGAAGTCAACATGCGAATTCCACTGAAAGGATTGTCCTCTGAAAATTCATTGCATGTAGTCGATGTGGAATCACCATACAACGCATTGATTGGACGACCTTGGTTACATGGGATTCTAGGTGTAGCATCGACTTTCCATCAATGTATCAAGTTCCCTCATCCCAGTGGTATCGGCATAGTAAAAGGAGATTGGATTGAAGGAAAGAAGTGTTATGAAATCGATATAGAATCTTGCGAAGAAAGAGCTGTGAAGAAGAAGAATTGGAAACACAACATCAAAGAAAAACAAAAAAGTGAAAGATTGATGGTAGATGCAATAGAACGGAGAGAAGAAAAAACGCTGCGAAGCCAATGCATGTTGAAGATAAAAAGTGGCGAACATTTCGCAACAGATAAGAAAATAACAGAAAAATTCAAAAATACAGAGGCAGAAAGTAGCAGAAGTAAGAGACTTAAAGAATGAATGTACTTGTTAACTGCCAAAATAAAATTGGGAGGAGAAAGAAAAATGTATGGTTGATTCGTTGCAAAAAAAAAAAAATTGAATAACAAAGATGAGATTGCGAAAGATCTGATATGTAGAAAAAGAAAATATATTTTATGAATGATAAAGATGAGATTGCGAAATTACAAAAGAGCTTATATGAAGAAGAATCAACAAAATAATCAGACAGAGGCGAACCTACTATGGCGTACACCCTAGTTCGCGAAATCAAAATTTCGCAAGAGGCAAATGTAAGACCTAAAGTGCGTCATAGAAGGGGGTACCTATTGCATGGCTCGGCTAAAAGGTTACACCGCCCCTGGAACCTGAGTCATGGAGATTTGGGGTCAATAAAGCCCATCAAGGAGAGGTACCTTGGATTTTCAACCTAAGCTAATGACTTAGGTTGGACGACTGAGGGTCTCTTCTAAGGAGTGCGGCATCTGATCAAGGCGCCGAGGTACACGGTTGAGCCAAGAGTGCCCGGGGCGTCTGGAACTACCCTGGCCATTCTTGGCAAGTCTTGATGTATGCTGCACTCGGCCCGATGAAAACCCCACTTAGGGTGTAGTCTCGTAACCATAAGCCCTATAGGCAAAAGGGATAAGAGGCTGCGAAAACAACTGGTTGTTGTTAATACCGGATGGGAGGATCCAACCTTGTATGGTAGAGGTACGCCTCCTTGAAGGGGCAACCAGGGGGAAGATAAGGGAGGCACCCTCCATTAGGGAGCTGATAAGTGTGTTAAGATGCAAATGTCATGAGGCTTTATTTTCGCAAGCAAATTTAGGCTTGTCATATTTGTGCGACAATCCTGAAGAGGCAATAATACAAAAGAGAAAGATAAGACGAGATCAATGGGTCAATACATGAAAGTGTAAAGACGTCCTGCGATTTCGTAGCAAGACGGCAATGTCATGGGGCTTTATGTTCGCAAGAATATTTAGACCTGTCATATTGACGCATGAAAAATATCCTGCAGAGGAAACAATACTAGAGAAATGATAAGACAAGATCAATGGGTTTTTGCATGCAAGTGAAAAGACGTCCTGCGATTTTGTCGCAATGACAAGAGGTGGCACAATAAGACCTTTAACTAGGAAGGCAAAATAAGACCACATTTAAAAAATAAAATAAAAAAATCTTGGAAGCAACCAAGAAATACTTACTTGCGAAAATTCAACAGAAACAGTTACGAGACTGAGGCATGAATACATGTCGTTATTCAAAAGTAACTTACTTAATCTTTCATTTGAATACAAATAACAGAGGCAAGTATGGGAATGTATAGAATAAGAACATGTTATTTGTCTTCATATGATAGATTTACGCACTCATAAAATGAAAGGTTGATAATATATTGATCAATTATATTGCAAAAAAGAATTGCTTTTTAAATATGTGCAGAAAGGAACAAAAGATAGAACTTGCACTTGAAGATTCAAGAAGTTTACAGCAAAAGATTACAAAGATTGGAGATTAAAAGAATGATTGTACAAATATTACAAAAAGAAAAAGAAGGAAATAGAATTATTTCTTATGTGGTTCCTCTTCTTCATCGTCTTCATCAGATCCTTATTTTTCTTCGCCTCTATCAGATTCCTCTTCTTCACTAGCATCACTGTCAGAGATATCCAGAGGAGGCACATTCTTGGGGATTTCTTCTAGGAGGCAAGGATATGCAGAATGAGGGATATTGTTATCATCACATACCGTCTTAATAGTTTGATTACGAAAAAAGAATAGCATCATTCTTAAAATTCGTAACTGTAATCTTTAGTTGGTTCTTCAGTTTAGAATATTTATCATCTCGAGAAGAAAGATTCTTTGCGAGATGCTCTTTCTCAGACTCAAGTTCTTCAATCCTTTTGAGAAATCTTTCTTCAGCTCCTGCGAACATGTGACAGTGAGTCAGCAACTTGATGACAATTTTATGAAAGACAAACAGTTAAATAAAGAAGAACAATTAACAACCTTCTCTGTCAGAAATCATATCCCTAACCAAGTCCGTATGCTCAGCTTGAAGACTAACGTTAACACCTAAGTTATTTCTGGTGTCATCCAGAATTTTCACAGCCCAAGCAAATTCATCATCATTATTTATGAGAAGAATGGAGCGAATTTGATTCTCTCTTTCGCTAAGAACAACATTTTTGCGGTTAGATTCATGTCGTTCAATTTGAACCTCAAGAAGAGTCTTTTGGAATTTCGCTAACGCTTGAGCACCTTGTCTAGCCATGCGATCTTTATCATCTATGAGATCGCTGATCTTGGTTCTTAAAGCATTAATTTCCTCTTTACAATTAAGATAGAAACGCTTAAATTGGTTGGCTAAACCCAAGCTGGATCTATGGTCAATTTCTAAGAGGCGAAGTTTGGATCTGAGTTCATTTATGGGAAGAGAGTTTATCTTGTCATTTGAAAAACTATTTAAGGAATTATTAAGGTGTTCAAGGAGGGTATTATTATCCATAGCATTGGGGAATGTGTGAAGAAGAATGGCTTCATCAGAAAGATTATAAACGTCTGCGAAAATGATAAGTTAGATGAGGGGGGATAATGATAAAATAAAATAAAGGAAAAATGAAAAATTTCATACCATAAAGTTGCTTATTGGCATCCTGAAGACTAGATATTTTGTTCTTCTGAGAAGAAGAATCAATTTCTAATTGTTTGTTCTTCTCGCGAAGATCCACAAATTCAGCCTCTAGTCCTTCAATTCTTTGGCGAAATTGAAGATTCTTCTTTTCAAGGATCTTACGTCTTTTCTCCAAATCTGAGGCAACAGCGAAAGAAGCCTTCCCAGTCTGCGAAAGAAATTGAAGAAATTGTCAAGATATAATTTTAAATCATAACTATGAAAAGATAGAGAAATGAAGGCATACCAAGATACCAAGTGAATTCAGAAAGCTAGGAGTCACCGATCTGGAGACTCCATGAAGAGAATCATCACCATCCAGTAAAGGAGCATCGCATATACTCGCAAGAGCTTGCATGTACTGGAGAGACGATCATCCCCAATCCATTGCATGGAGTCAGAGAAGATGCTAGACAGTTGTGCCATAGAAGATTCATATGGAAAATCTTCCCTTGTTAGAGGAGTATCAACATCATCATTATCTTCATCATCAGAGCTTTCGCTGGGCTGAAGATTTGAATGAGAGGGAGAGTGAATCTTTCGTTTCTTTGAATATGGGGTAGTGGACTTCTCCTTGCGAAGAGGACCTTTACCCTTGCCTTTAGTCTTCGCAACCTTAGAACTTTCTTCTTCTTCAACAACCTCAACACCAACCTTCGCACACGAATGAAAATAAGAAACAGAGGCAACAATATTGTTAAAAATAATAAAAAAAAGTATTTCTTACTTCATCCGTGATCGAACGGAGCGCCGCTAGGGTACTTGCCTTAGCAGTCCTTTTGTAGCTTCTTCCTAGCTTGGTAAACTGAAAACTTCGCAAGATTAATAGGTATAAAAAGGAGTGAAGATTATAAACTGAGCGAAATTTAAGAAAAATACCTCTTTCGCTTTCTCGGGCCAATTAAATACCCAAGGTTGATAATTGGCGAGATTCGCAGGAAGCATATTTGAACCTGAAATATAAGGTCCTTTCAAAACCAGCGGAAAGATGCACCATCTGTCGTCTTTAGAGTGACGAGGAATATTGTTCTTGCCAGAATGCCAATCGATGTCCTGCATAAGTATTTTATCGCTGGAAACATTTTCTCTCCTCTTCAAGCGAACACCCCAGCGAGTTTTATCATTATTCATGTTTATTACTTCATAGTTTTCGAAGAAGCTCTCTACTGTATATTTTTCGGCGAATATCTCTAAGTCCTCAAATTCAGGATCCCTGACTTATTTTGGGTAAAGAGATCCTCTACCAGCACCACGGTTGGCGAACTCAAGCATTAAACGAATACGATCCCCACTCAATTGGTAGATGGCTCGCGAGAATTTTGCATGAGCAAGAATTTCATAAAATAAGGGAATATTAGGATCATAGATAGGAATGGGAAGGCCAGCGAGAATCTGACCAAGCGAAACTATGATTTCCTTATCATCACAATGATGATCAAAAAATAATTTGGCAGAAAGAATGGATTTAGATTCTTGATGGGGAATGGTGGTTAATGTGAAACCCTTCTCTTCGAAATATTTCTGAATTTTTTCAAGAGAAGTTTCGTATTTACGACCAACTGGAGGCATTTTCAGAGTATGGGAATGAAGAAAAGAAGTAGAAAGAAGAAGATTTATAGCGACGAAGCGGAAGTTACGGAGGAATGTTGAAGAAAAGTTGCAGAAAAAACAAGAAGAAAAGTAAAAAAGAAGAAGAGAAGAATGAGAAAGATATATATAGAGAGAAGAATTCTCGAAAAGGTAAACACATTTAATGCGAAGAGTAGACATGAATGGTTGAGAAATAGCGGTTGAAAAAGACGTGTCAAGAAATGGATGGAAGAAGAGATACGTGTAATAAATTCTCCGCGTAAAACTACAGAATCATGTCAATACAAAAAAATATGAAAAGATGAACAGCTGTGGCATTTTGAAAGTACTAGTTCTCACATCATTCTATGCTTCGCAGAGATAAGACATGAGAAGAGGCAAGATGTAGGATCAGAATATCGCAACAACAGTATCCTTGCGAAATCGTTAAAAATCACACTGCGAAGATATCGCAGATTAGTAATAAAAATGACGCAACGGATGACGACAGCCTGAACACGAGAAAGATGTGAAGACCTAGCGAGATTTAGGAGTGTTGCGAGATTCAACATTCGTATACTGGCGAGAATGTCGCAAGCCAGATCCGAAAATAAAGGACAGCTTAGTTGTCATCCACTATGTATTGTCCTATATAAAGAGCCGAATAGGCTTAAGAAAGGGAGAGATCTTTTTAGAGTGAAGGGAAAGTTTTGAGGAGAGAGAAAGTCTAGAGCGATAGTTGTATTCTTGATTTCATTTACCCTTTGTAAAACTCTTTAACTCAATTAATAAAAAGTGTGATTATTGATCTTAAAGATGTGTTGAATGTTATGAATTCTTGTGAGGGATGTATTGTAGGATTTCCTGCAATCACAACTGGCATGCCTTGGCACAGAGACGTGGCTGGCATGGTTGGCATGCCTTGGCGCAGAGACGTGGCTGGCATGGTTTGCCATCGGCACGGTGGTACGGCTGGCATGGTTGGCATGCCTTGGCGCAGAGACGTGGCTGGCATGGTTTGCCATCGGCACGGTGGTGCGGCTGGCATGGTTGGCATGCCTTGGCGTAGAGACGTGGCTGGCATGGTTTTCCATTGGTACGGTGGTGCGGCTGGCATGGTTGGCATGCCTTGGCGCAGAGACGTGGCTGGCTGATAGGTGTTGTAAACACCTTGATATTTATATATTGTTTATGCTTTCTTTGCGAGTTTTCTTGTAAATTATGTATTCTTATGTTTGTTTTTTGAGATTTTAGGTGCAATGGAGTCGTTGGGAGCAAAAGAAGAAAAACCCATTCATTTGGAGCATAAAGGGCAAAAAGGTCAATTCACAGGCGAGAGATACTTGGAACGGGCTATGTTGCGCAAGAAGGAGGTGAAGAATGTACTGTCAGTTCCCCGAAACCGACAACAGTTGAAGAAAGCAAGTAAGCAGTCGGTTCTCTGAAACCGACAAGCCACAAATTAACTAGGCAGCCCTTATCCTATTTCTGGGTACGTGGAGTCATCTTGGTTACTACCAAAACCCTGAAAGAAGGAGAAATCAATATTCTCAAGCATTTGTGTCTCGGATTCAGAGAGGGGTGAAGTGCGGCTGCGCTTGTCTGAAAAGCAGAGAAATTTAGAAGAGATGGTTATGATTTTGATTATGAAGCTTACGTAAAGATTTGAATCCAGAGAACAGGCTGATGCTTCAGTGATGGAAGATGTTTGATGAGCAGATTTAGGGTGTGATTGAATCGAAGTTGTTGTTGTTGGGATTGAATTCTCGACCTACAAATCTGTACATAGATGGTATGAAGATGGGTTACACTTGATTTGAGTGTGGATTGATCTGAATGAGAATTAGGGTTTGAATTCGCAAAGGGGTTTGAGCAAGAAATTGCAGAATTAGATCTGAAAAAAGTTGTCACGGAGGAGATTGATAATGGAAATTGCAGTTGGGTTCTATGGTGCTGAATTCGACAGGAGCAGAGTGGGTTTTGTCCTAGAAGATCATTTGAGATGAATAATCAGACGAAGGAGAAGGAAATGTATGAGATCTGGGTTTGGTTAGCTTCTGATGCTGTTGTCAAGGGTTTGGTGGTACTAAGAAGGAAGAATGGATGATGCAGTTGCTGCTGGTGACTGCTTTTGAGTATTGGTGGCATTCATAGTTGAAGTGGATGTTATGTTGGCTGGGAGATTGCAGAATGAGTTGCATCTGAGCAGCCGAATCGTTGAAAGTTGTTGCAGCTGTTGCCGTTGAGAATTTGATATTGCAGGTTGGAATTGGTGGTTAAAATGATACTGATTTAAGATGCCGATAGAGAATGTGAGCAGTTTTGCTATTACGTAGAGCTGGTGGAGCTTGAATTGAAATGAACAGGTGATGTTGGCTGTGTTTGCAATGGATCGATGGGGTTGTTCTCAGAGTTTGATGGCAAAAAGCTGGCACTGTGGATGTTTATGCACAGGTTGAGAGCTGCAGTTGGAGGTGGAATTGATAGTGAGGCTGGAGGTTTGAAGAGGAGAGACTCAGTGGTGCTGAGTTAATGACAGAACAACAAGGAGCAAGAATGAATGCTTGACAAGAAGTACGGATGAATTGGTGCTGCAGATAGCTATGGGTCAGATGAGAAGACAAGAAGCTACAGCACTGTAGTTGCAGGAAATCCCACAATACACCCCTCACTATATTTTGTTAAACTAATCCATTCAAAAGATAATAGATGAACAATTATGAATGTTTATTAATAACTTTCTTGAATCTTTACACAGGAAAATGGAATTACACTTAAGAACTTACAAAATTTCTCTCTCTTTCTCTCTTCTAATGACTTCCTCTCCAATCCAAAAAGACCTCCCCCTACAACAGATTCACTCATCCCTTTATATAGGGTAATACATAGTGAATGACAGCTAAGCTGTCCTTTATTTTCGGAAATATCTCGCGAAGTGTCGCAGGCGTACAAGTATTCGTATTCGCGACACTTTTTACCTTTCGCCAGATTTCATATCTTCCTACCGTCATCCAGTGCGTCATTCATACTTAACCCTCTCGCGACTTACTCGCAATGTTGTTATCCATTGTCTTCGCGTAGAGTTGTTGTCGCGATATTCTGATCCTACATCTTGCCTCTTTTTTCTTGAATATTGCTTAGAGAGCGATCTTTAAGAAAAAAATTCGTTGTTTTTGTAGTCTCTGATTTTTATTGATGAAGGAACGAGCAAAAGAATACTGGACTTGAAAAGTACGTACTTGCCTCTATTCTTTGGCGAAGTTCCGAAGTTTTTAGAAGTATGTATGAAATCTCATTTCTTGCCTCATGGGTTATGGAGAACAATGGATTTTGCAATCTCTCCTCGCGAATTAGGAAAATAATTGAGTCTCATATGATAAGAAAACATGCTGTGCAATACCCGAATATTACATCTTCTCGCCTCTCTTTATGTTTCCTTATGTTGTGCGATATCCGAATTCTTTGTCGCAACCGTTCATTTTCCACTAAAAATCTTCTTTAGTATAACTCCGTGAATCTAGGAATGACCGTTTACACGTGTTTAAAACCATTCTTTTTACCGGTACATTTAATGTTATCCTGTCATAACACTTTCTTGCCTATTTATAGGAGAGTCTTTTGTGAAGAACACTTCTTTCCTTCTATTTCATCTCCTTTATCGTCTGCAACTGTTCTTCTGTTATTCTTCTTCAATATCGTCTTCATCATCCTTCTATTATTTCTTATTTGCTATCATTTCCATGGCATCCAGGTTTGTTAATCTAGCTAGATTCAATTGATTCTATGATTGATTGATTTTGTGATTAACTTCCCCTTTTGAGATTATCTTATTCTTTTTAATCTTTTTCTGCCATTTTTGTTTCAAAGAAGAACAAACCCAAAGACCAAGTTCACCGTGAAGAACCCCCTTCTTTCTTTGGATTCACAAAAAACCAACTTCTCAACATGAATCCACCTTGCCACCAAAGTCCTCTTCGCAAGCTAAACATACCGTTTCTAAAAGAAAGCCTGCAAGCGATAAGGTATTTTAAAGAAGTATTTACTTTTTAATAATAACACTATCATTGCCTCTGTTTCTTATTTAATTTATCATTCGCAGGATGACAATATTATTGACAAGACTCCCAAAAGATTTCGCCACTCTAAACCTGTTACTCCTGACGTTCCTTTTCCCTCATTTTCACCTTCTTCTCCTGTTGCGAAATCATCGCAAGACAATCTTGTCACAAATGACAATATTCCTATGCCTCAACTCCTTATAGATCAGGTTCCTCATAATAATCCTTCTCCTACCATCAATGTCCCAGTCATTCCTCCAATCACTACCTTTCCTGAAATCTCCCCTTCTCATGATGTTCCTTTGGCGAAGAATGATTCGTCTCTTCCTTCTTTAGTCGAGCAAATCCCTCTTACCGCAGAAAATTTGGAAGGAATAGACGTAGCTTTCAAAGTTCTCTCGGACCTTGTGAATGATGCCAAGAAGACTTCTGTTGATCCTGTCAAATCTGATGTCTGCGAGATTTTAAGTAAACATATTGGTCCTGATAGGATCTCGCAAGCATCCTTAGTTCAAGAAATTAATGTGCTGAAAAATGATCTTCAAGCTATGACTGCTAAATGCAATAATCTCCGTCTTGAGAATCAAAAATTTCACAACCTCTCACTAGATCGTGATAATCTTCGCAAGAAGAATGAAGAGTTAAAAGGTATGCTTCTTCCCCTTAAGCTCTCTTTTTTTTTTTTTTTTTTTTTTTTTTTTTTTTTTTTTTTTTTTACAACTTAAACTTTTGTTCGCCCTTTAAGCTCTAAACCAGAAACGAATAATGGAGATATATCAGTTGGAATCAACTGTAGAAGAGGTTCGAGTTGAAAGAGATGCTTGGATGGAGCAATATAACATCTTAAATAATCTTCATACATATGCTGTTGATCAAATAGATAACTTGTCTAAAGAAAATTTTGATCTAATTCAGCAGCAAGACTCATTAAGTAAAGACTTATGTCGCCTTTCTTACTCTTTGACTAAGGCTAATTTGGAGTTGGGAACTTTATCAGATGAGAATGGGACCCTTTCTCAGGAAAAGCGATCTCTGCTAAACAAGGTGGCGACCTATTCGCAAGAATATGATGCTTGTCGAAAATTACGTGAAGAACAAGAACAAACTATTCATTCCTTGAAAAAGCAACTTGGAGAAATTACTGCCGAGAGAGATAAACTTATTCAGGGTAGAATAACTTTGAGTCTAAAAGCAAACCAATTCAAGGATCAATGTTCCAAATTAGAAAAATCCAACTGTACTCTTATGACCGAGAATTCTATACTTGTTTCGAATGAAAAAAGCTTGCGAGCTCGACTGAAAGGCCTAGTTGGAGATACATTTGATGATGCCATGGACTGTTTGGGGAATAATTTTGCGGCTTTAATTCAAAGATCTTACTTCTCGAAGGAAGGTAGTCATATTATTTGACTATCTTAATCCATTAATTATTCTAAAAATCTTTAATTATCTTTAATCTTGTGCACTTGTTATGCAGACTCGAGAAGAAACTTCGCTCTACTATCTCCACTCTCGGATCGATTACTCTAGGATTCGCAAAGAAAATGGGTTACTCGCGCCTCTTTTGCTCGTTCTCGCGACAGTGCGAACGAAGATTTGATTATATGTCTTACTTTGTAAAGACATAGATAGTAAGAATCGTCAAAAGGCGTTGCTTCACAATTCCCCCTCAAAGTCAAGTCCTTGTGAATGAGATTTTATTGTCTAAGTCCCTTGATCCTATTCATGTTGATCCTTTGGAAGTAAGTGATGATGAAATCCCCGATTCTCCCGACGGTGATTATGACTATGAAAGCGGCGAAGATATCGCTAATATTGAAGTTATCAACAAAGATCCGACTGAAAAAATTTCTGATGAAAATCCACCAGCTGGCGAAAATGAAGGTGCTGAAAACATTTCTGATGAAAATCCACCGACCGGTGAAGGTGAAGCTGATAAAGGCAAGAAAGATCTCAACCATCCTCTCGTAGTTGATAATATTGATGTAGAGAATTAAACTTTCTTTGTAATTTGTCAAAACTTCTTTTTGTTTGTAAGGATTAAGTCGTTGATCGAGTAACCCCTTATTTTCTCCTTTTTCTCTTATTTAAGATGTTTGAACATATCCTCGCGAGCATGTTCGCTTCTCAATCCTTTGTTAAGTAAAATCATCCCAATCAGGAATTTCACTTTATTTCTTCTCATTGCGACAAGATCGCAGCCGCCTTTACATTTTCATGTACTTGACCCATTGACCTTGCCTTATCATTTTTGATGGTCTTCTAAGTTTGACCTTCCTAATTAAAGGTCTCACTCTGCCACCCTTTATTGCGACAAGGTCGCAGGACGTCTTTACACTTGCATGTAAAAACCCATTGACCTTGTCTTATCATTTTTCAAGTATTTTTGCCTCTGCAGGATATTTTGCTTGCGACAATATGACAGGCCTAAATTTTCTTGCGAAAGTAAAGCCCCATGACATTGTCGTCTTGCGACGAAATCGCAGGACGTCTTTACACTTGCATGTAAGGACCCATTGATCTCGTCTTACCCTCGCGTTAGTATTATTGCCTCTGCAGGATCATTGCACAAATATGACAAGCCTAAGTTTTCTTGCGGAAACAAAGCCTCGTGACATTTGCGTCTTTGGCACTTATCAGCTCCCTAATGGAGGGTGCCGCCCTTATCACCTCCCGGTTGCCCCTTCAAGGAGGCGTACATCGGCCATACAAGGCTAGCTCCTCCCATCCGGTCTTAACAACAACCAGTTGTTTTCGCAGCCTCTTATCCCTTATACCTATAGAGTTTATGGTTACAAGGCTGCACCCTAAGTGGAGTTTTCTTCGGGCCGAGTGCAGCGTGCGCCAAGACTTGTCAAGAGTGGTAAGGAAGTTCCATGCTCCCCGCACTCTTGACTCAACCGGGTACCTCGGCGCCTTGATCATACGCTGACTCCTTGAAAGAGACCCTCGGTCGCCCAACCAGGTATAACCTACATATATAGTTGGGAATCCAAGGTATCTCCTCCTGATAGGCTTTCATGGGCCCCAAATCTGCATGACCCGGTTCCGTGGGCGGTGTAACCTTTTCCCCGAGCCATGTTAAGAGATACCCCTTATATGACGCACTTTAGGTCTTACATTTGCCTCTTACGAAATGTAATTCGCGAACTAGGGTGTACGCCATAAAGGTTCGTCCCATTCATTCGATCATGTTTATTCATTCATTCATCCGTTATTTCTTGCCATTCTCGCTTAAGCGAGACATTCGCTGATATTTTGATTTGAATTTTATTGATTTTCTCGGATATCTTGCATTAAAGTACTTCATCCGACCCACTTTTATGGGTAATATTTCTTTAGATATAATCTGCTCCACTACCCCGCCCAATCTTTGCCCCATGTCTTTACCTTCGGGGTCCATCAATCTATAAGCCCCGTCCGACTACTTCTTTGATAATATAAGGTCCATCCCATTTTCTCGCCACTTGCCTCCATTTTCTCGCTGATATATTGGTGTCTCTCGCAATACCAGTCCCCCGGTTGAAATTCACGTATCTTCACACGCTTGTTATATTCTCTCGGCCAATCTTCGCCGATAATTCTCCATGTGTCGTAACGCCTTCTCCCTTTTCTCTTCTAATTCGTCCAACTTGATTAGAATGTTTCCGCACTAAGATTTTTCTCCCAAACTTATTTTTTAGTTGTTGGGATCATGACTTCTGTTGGGATCACAGCTTCAACTCCATATGTTAAGCAAAAAGGTGACATTCCAGTGGCTTCTCTTCTTGTTGTATTGTATGCCCATACTGCACTGGGTACTTGTTCGCACCATCCTCTATTGTGTCCTTCTAACTTCTTCTTCAATATATCCGCAATTGTTTTATTTGTTGCCTCCGCCTGACCGTTAGCTTGCGGATATAGTGGAGTCGATTTCCCACATTTTATTTGAAATGCATTAAGTAACAACTCTATGTTTTGCCCTTCAAATTGTTTCCCATTATCAGATACCAACTGTGCGGGGATCCCAAATCTGCATATAATATTCTCAAATATGAAAGTAAAAATATCTTTGTCGCGAATGTGTTGTACCGCTTTCACTTCTGCCCATTTTGTGAAATAATCCGTTGCGACAATTAAGTATCTTCTCTGCCCTGTTCCTGGTGAAAAAGGTCCCACAATATCTAAACCCCACTTTCCAAAAGGCCACACACTCTTAGAAGAATTTAATGGTGCCCCAGGTGCATGTATTTTCTTCCCATGTCTTTGACATTCTTCGCAGCGTCTTGACATCGCTCTCGCGTCCTCATGCATATACGGCCAGTAATATCCTTGCATTTTTGCTTTATACGCTAAAGATCTTCCACCGCTATGATTTCCAGCATCTCCGCTATGCAACATCTTCAATATGATTTCTCCCTCTTCCCTTGCTAAGCATCGAAGTGAAGGTCCATCAAAAGATCGCCGATAAAGCACACCATCTCTTAATTCATAATTCGTTGCACGGCTTTTTAATTTGTGTGCTTCTAATCTGTTTCTTGGTGTCTCCCCTTTCATCAAGTAGGCGTGAAGTTCTGTTCTCCAATCTTTATCGCGACATTGTGGTATGTCTTCTACTAACATTGCATCCGCTTCTTGCCCTTCTTCTTTATTAATTGATGGTGCCAAAAGTGTTTGTATTTTGATATTCCTCGCAATGGGGTCTGTCATCATGCTTGATATAAAGGCAAAAGCGCGTCATGAGTCATTATTTCTCCTTGATATATGCCTCCATCTCATTTTTGGTATTTGTGCTGATAATTCCTCGACAAGCTTTCTATACTTTTGCAAAGATGGCTCATTTGTAGCGTATTTCTCTGTTATCTGGCGAATTGCTAACTGCGAATCACTGGTAATCCTCACATTTTCTAGCTTCATTTCTATTGCGAATCGCAAAGCATGTATTATGGCTTCATACTCCGTTTCATTATTAGTGGATTCAAACTCCAATCTAAAAGAGAAAGCTAATTTATTGCCTTCAAAGCGAAATCACAACAATTCCCACTCCATTACCTTCTCCATTTGATGATCCGTCTACCAATATTTCCCACCTATCTCGGTTCGATTAACAAATCATTTGGGTCTCCATGCTCTTCTTCTACATCCATCATTTCATCCATCGCTTCATCTTCCTCCAAAGGAAATTTCAAAAAAGTCTGCGACTACCTGTGACTTGGTTGAAGATAATATTTCATATTGGAGTTTATAATAGCTTATTTGGGCATTCCACCTTTCTACTCTTCCCGATCTTTTTGAATTTTTCATTACTAATTCGATTGGTACTTTTGTTACCACCCTGACAGTATGTGCTTGAAAATATATGCGAAGCTTAAATGTTGCATAGACTAACGCTAGGATTAGTTTTTCAATCTTCGAATAATTCCTTTCTCATGGGCATTAAAAGTTTTACCGATATAGTAAATCGGTTTTTCTACTCCAGCGTCTATTCGCAACAACATCGCGCTTAACGCATGCGACGTTGTCGCAAGATATACCAACAATTCCTCTCCTGGTTCTCGCTTTTTGCATAATGGATACTTCCATTAGATGTTCTTTAATTCCCTGTAAAGCCTTTTCACATTCGTCTGTCCATTTAAATTTCGATCCCTTTTTCAAGATGCTGAAAAAATGCTTGCACTTATCAGATGATCGCGAAATGAATCTTCCTAGTGATGCTAACAACCTATTCAACTTCTGGACATCCTTTATTGTCGCAGGTGTTGGCATATCGCGAACTGCTTTCACTTTCTCCGGGTCGACTTGTATGCCTTCCTTTGATACTATATAACCCAAAAATTTTCCCGATGCCACTCCGAAGGTACATTTTTCGGGATTTACTTTGATGTTGAATCGCCTCATCTGTTCAAAAATTTCTTTCAGATCTTGTACATGGTTTTCTGCTTTCTTACTTTTTACGAGCATATCATCTACGTATACTTCCAGTGTTTTATGTATCCATTCCGCGAACACTTCTTCTACCATTCTTTGGTACGTTGCTCCAAAGATTTCGTAAACCAAACGGCATTTTCGTATAACAATATAACCCTCTTGGAGCGAAAAAAGCAAAGATGCTCTTGGTCTTCCTCGGCGAGAGGAATCTGGTTGTAACCTTTATACCCATCCGAGATGATATTCTTTCATTTCTCGCTTGCTGATTCGACTAGTTGTGGGATATCCGGCAATGGAAAACTATCTTTAGGACAAGCTTTGTTTAAATCAAAGAAATCTATGCAAATCCTTATCCCCTTTTTCTTCTTTGGGACTATAACCATATTTGCTATCCATTCGGGATACTTTGCTGGCTCGATGATTCCCGCATCTAGCATTTTCTCAATTCTTCTTCTATTTGGGGGTGATAAGTCATTGCGATTTTTCTAATTCTCTCGCTTGAACGGCTTCACCCTTTTATCTATTTCCAATTTGTGACAAGCTATCGATGGATCTATACCCGGCATATCATCCATGTTCCACGCGAAGATATCCTTACGGTCTCATGACAACTCTACAAATCCTTTTTTCCTCATCCGCTTCCATACTCGGTCCCAATTTTCAACATTTTGGGCTCTTCATTAGTTCCGACATTCACTTCTTTCGTTTGCTCTGCCGCGACGTAACTAGCTTGCGGTTCTCCCATAGGGGTTGGTCCTTTCAACTCTTTCGCGAGTTCATTTTCTTCTCCCGAAATCTCGCTAGGTATCCCTTTTCCTTCCTTTGCTCTTATCATGTAAACTCTAAATTCTTCTTCCTTTTAATCGCTTTCTTGATTTTCTGCGATATTTTCGCTTCTTTGCTTGCTCTTCATGATATTTTATTTCCATTTGATAACATGTTCTTCCTTTATCCACATCTCCTCTAATCTCGCCGATTCCAGTTGGTGTGGGAAATTTGATACATTGATGAAATGTTGATGCTACTGCTTTTATTGCATGTACCCATGGTCTCCCTAGCAATACATTGTATGGCGATTCCATATCTACTACACACAAGGTTACTCGTGCCTCGATGTCTCCCAACATAATTCGTATTTTTACTTCTCCTTTAACCTTTGTTACGGATTTACCAAAACCATGGACGTTGTAGGCCGTGGGAATCATTTCTTTATCTTTATATCCCATCTTCTCGTAAGCATGATAAAACATAATATTCACCAAACTCCCCGTATCGATTAAAGTTCTATTTACTGTCCATGTTTGCGTTGCCTTTATTAATTCTTCTCCTTTGCACGCGTTTATGGTAATTACCAGTGGAGATGTGTGATTCAAATTTTCTTTGGATATTTCTGAAGCTGTGAATGTTATCCTTTGCTTTTCCCATTCTTCTAAAGGCACCGTTACCTCTCTATCTGTGATTTTCTTTCCTTCAAAATCCCGCTTGTGTATTCTTCCTTTGATATTTTCATGAAACTCATCGATCATTATCTTTGTGCCCGAACTGTACTCCATATCTTTCTCCTTTGCCTCATCTAATTTAACATTGTCTTTTTCTTTCATTTTCTTGATTTAAATGATTCTTATTGCCTTCTTTCTTTCTTCAGCCCCTGTTTCTAGCGCCAATATGTAGTTGCAGGAAATCCCACAATACACCCCTCACTATATTTTGTTAAACTAATCCATTCAAAAGATAATAGATGAACAATTATGAATGTTTATTAATAACTTTCTTGAATCTTTACACAGGAAAATGGAATTACACTTAAGAACTTACAAAATTTCTCTCTCTTTCTCTCTTCTAATGACTTCCTCTCCAATCCAAAAAGACCTCCCCTACAACAAATGCATTCACTCATCCCTTTATATAGGGTAATACATAGTGAATGACAACTAAAGCTGTCCTTTATTTTCGGAAATATCTCGCGAAGTGTCGCAGGCGTACAAGTATTCGTATTCGCGACACTTTTTACCTTTCGCCAGATTTCATATCTTCCTACCGTCATCCAGTGCGTCATTCATACTTAACCCTCTGCGACTTACTCGCAATGTTGTTATCCATTGTCTTCGCGTAGAGTTGTTGTCGCGATATTCTGATCCTACAAGCACTGAGGTACTGCTATGGAATTGATTGTATATAATAGATGAATGCTAGGACAGGGATGTGAAGCCACAGTCTATGGAGAAACTGAATTGGTTGATGCTCAAATGGACAAGAACAAATTGATAGGAGTTTCAGTGCTGTGAAGACGAGTTTCCGTTGTTGGTTGTGTATGAAACAACAGATGTGCAATGGAGCAGCTGAGAATGGAGACGGTGCAGGCGCGTATGGAAGGTGGTAGTGGTACTGGTGGATGTGCTCGAAAGGATTATGAGGTGATTTGCTGAGGCTGCAGAGAATGTGCAAGAAGTCGAGCTGAATTTGTAAACCAATGCTGTGCAGTTGTGTGACAAGGTGCAGCTGCTACTGAACATGATGGAGTTGTGGGTCTGGTAAGATTAGTGGAGCTGAATTGCAGATGGTGGTAGATGATGTTGGTACTTAGAGTTGGGGTTGCATCGAATTTGGTGTCTCATCCAAGATTACAAGAGAAATGGGGTTGCAGTTGTGTGAAGACATGAAATGGTGGATCTGTGTTTGAGCTGAGATTGCAGGCCAGAGTTATAAGATGAATAGCCATCATGGATGTATATGCACTAGTGAAGTGCAATGAGGCAGTGCAAATGGCTTATGCCATGGCAACTCAGACAAGTCAGTCCACTTAGCTCACATGAATAGCTGACTCGGGTCTGACTCATGATCCTGACTCACCTGATGACATCACTGAGTTGAGTCATCTGACTCTGTGTCTTTGACCGAGTTGACTCAGTCGATCTGACCAAGTTGACTAACTGTGACCGGTGACCGGGCGGACTTTTCCGGTCACCTGAGCTACTTTCCGGTCACTTCTCTGGCCAATTTCCGGCCATAATACCAGTCTTCCGGCGACAGTTTTTGGGCAGTTTTCTACATGGGTTTTTCTCACACATGGGCTTGGAGGACTTCTATCTATTGGACTTTTGAAGATTAGGCCTAATTTTTGGAAACAAGAGAGCTATTTAAAGGAAAGATTTCTACAACTTTTATCACGTATTATTCTTGGAACTTGGAGAGAGCCGCTTTTGTTTACGCTACTAGGGTTTGCTTTTTTTCATCTTCTTCTATTCAATCAATATTTTTATGATGAACTCCATAGATATGAGTAGCTAATTTATTCATTATTGGTTAAGGATGTAGTCCTATTTCTACAACTTGTGCTTGTGTTATGTATTAGTTTTCTCTCTTGATTATCGAACATCTCTACTGTTTTAATAATCACATGATTGATGTATTGTGATAGGACTTAGATGTTTGGTTTGTTAAGTGGCCAATTAATTGAACTTGCATCCTTGTCCATAGCTATTTTAGGGTTTTTCATCGAGCGATAACCCTGAATACAAGTAGCATGATATGATTACGGTTTGTAGTGATATACTCTTGTAATCATATGTAGAGTTTGACCATTGTCCGAATTGTTATGCGCAATGTATGACAGTTGCATTGATTAGCCTATTTCTGAAACTTAATGCTCCTAGGAATTGAACTTAATTAGCGCAAGGCGTTAGGTTATTGTTTAGGTAGAATTCACATACGCAGCTCTAATGTGTGTGTTGATGAACTTAGGAAATTAATAGATTATCTTGCTCTCTTGATTCTCTAGGCTTTTGATAATAAAAGAGATTAAATTGTAATTCTAATCATATATGCAAGCACATGTTTAAGATTGAAGATGAATTCCTTGACCAATATCTTTCTCTCATTGATTACTTTCTACAATTTACTTTGTTTTGGATTTACTTTTATTGCTTACATAAAACAAAAATCCCCCCATTGGTTACTTTAGGAAATTGAATACATAATAACTACAATTGCCTCTATGTGGATATGAACTCTTTCTTATCATATACTTTAGGAAAGTGAAAATTTTGGCGCCGTTGCCGGGGAGGCATACGGCTAGTTATTAAGTTTTTAGTTTCTTTTTATAATTTCTTCTTTTATATTTGCTTCTTGTTTTCTTGTCTTGTTTCTCACTTGTTTGCGAGAATTGTTTTCAGGTACCTAATCCCTGGCTTCTAAAGATTGGAATTATCCAAGGTGCGGGATAGTTACTCGAAGAGGCACAATACTCCAACCAAGTCAAGACACAACGAAAGAACAAGAGTTGGAAGTAGAAGAAGAGACTTTCCAGCAAGAAGAAGAAGTTTTAGAACAAGAGGTTCCGGGTGAACAAGAACCACCTTTTGAAGAAAAAGAAGAAGCAATGGGTGATGCAAATTGTTCACTCAAGGACTTGGCTTCTCATAGGCTTGATGCACAACAGGGTGTATTCAAACAAACTCTACTTTTGAGATCAAGCCGGGGTTGCTTAGAGAATTACCAAAGTTCCATGGTATGGTGAATGAAGACCCAAACAAGCATCTTATGGACTTCCACACCATTGTCATGGCTATGCTTCCAGCAGATATTGAGGCGGATGGTGCAATGTTGAAAGTTTTTCGTTTCTCTTTGATGGATATTGCTAAGGATTGGTTGTACTATTTGCCTCCCGGAAGTGTCACGACATGGAATGGGCTGAAGAAACTCTTTTTAGAGAAATATTTTCCCGCATCAAAGGCTACTCAAATTCGAAAGGAAATTTGTGGGATGAAGCAAAATGTGGGAGAATCCTTATATGAATATTGGGAACGATACAAGAGATTGGTGGCAAGCTGCCCTCACCACCAATTTAGTGACGCTATGATCATCCAATATTTCTATGAAGGACTCCAATCAAGTGATAGGAATCTTCTTGACGCTGCGCGTGGTGGTGCACTAGTGAGCAAGACGGTGGCACAAGCTAGAGAGTTGATTGAAAACATGGCAGCAAACTCCCAACAGTTCTTGAGTCGTGGTTCAGATGTGTTTCTTAGGAAAGTAAATGAAGTGAGCGAGGTAGAGGAACTTCATCAAAAAATGGGTAACATGACCGCAATGACGCAACAAGTTGCAGCCGCGGTGATACCATGTTCCTCTCAAGCTTATGAAGATGAGCAAGCTAATGCGGTCTTTCCAAATCAACAAAGATGGTATGATCCCTACTCTAACACTTACAATCCGGGATGGAGAGATCACCCCAATTTTAGCTATGCCAACAAGCAAGGAGCGGTTCAACAACCTACCTTCAACTATCCGAGTGGATTTCAACCTCAACAACAACAATTCCATCCAAGACAACAATTTCACAATAACAACAACCTCAAAATATGGGGTCCAATATGGAAGAGTTGCTGAAATCTTTTATGCAAAGAACAGAGAGTACGGTTAAGCATTTGCAAACTCAAGTTGGTTCTATGGCTATTGAGTTGAATCAATTGAAGGCAAAAAATGGTGGGAAACTCCCTTCTCAACCTATCAACCCAAAAGAGGGTGTTAATGTAATTACGTTGAGAAGTGGTACACAACTTGTGCAACCCGAAGTTACTGATTTGGGCACGGTGGAAGCACCAAAGAAACCTGTTTTTGAGGAGAAAAATGAGGATTCTCCCCAAATTTCTGAGGTATCTATTTCTAACTCTAAAACTCCGGTTTCTACTTATGTTCCCCCTTTACCTTTCCCTCGCAGATTTGAAAATTCCAAGAAGGCGGAACTAGAAAAGGAGATTTTAGACATTCTTAAGAAGATCCATGTGAACATACCACTCATAGATGCAATCAAGCAAGTTCCAAAGTATGCAAAGGTGTTGAAGGACTTGTGTACCAATAAACAAAGGCTCAAAGGTAATGAAGTGCTTAGTGTGGGGAGAATGCTTGAAATCTTACAACACAAACTCCCACTTAAGTGCAAGGATCCCGTTAGCTTTGACATTCCCGTCACAATTGGTAACACCACATTTAACAAAGCTATGTTGGATTTAGGTGCATCCGTTAATGTTATGCCTGCGTCTATGTATAATTCACTTGACTTGGGTCCTCTTAAAAAGGTTGGAATTGTGTTGCAATTAGCCGATTGTTCTAATGTCTACCCAATGGGTATTGTTGAGGATATTCTTGTGCAGGTTAATCAACTTGTATTTCCAGCTGACTTTTGCGTGTTAGAGATGGATGAAGGTTCACCGGAATCATCTCTTCCATTGCTACTTGGGCGTCCCTTCATGAAAATGGCTAAAACCATTATTGATGTTGATAAGGGAACGCTAACTATGGAGTTTGATGGAGAAATAATACGTTTCAACATTTTCGAGACGATGAGATATCCTAGTGATGTCCACTCTTGTTTCTCCATTAATGTGATGGACACATTGGCGCAACAAATGTTTGAGTTGAATGGTGTTGATACTTTGGAAACCGTGCTCACTACACCCATTGATGATGGTCTTGAGTATGGTGATGAGATTAAAGAAACCATTGGTTCTCTTGACTCATTACCGGAAAAATCAGCAATTAAGAATATTTCATATGCTTCTTTACCTTGCAATGATGAAAAACTTGTGCCATCTATTGTTAAATCTCCAAGTTTAGAATTGAAACCTCTTCCAAGTCACTTAAAGTACTTGTACTTGGGTGACAATGAAGAGTTACCCGTGATTGTTTCTAACGAGCTTAATGAATTACAGGAGCAAAATCTTCTAAGGGTGCTAAGGACGTACAAGACGTCCATAGGATGGACAATATCCGATATCAAGGGTATAAGCCCTGCCGTTTGTATGCACAAGATCCGTGGAGGACGATGCAAAGCCTACAAGGGAAGTGCAACGTCGTTTGAATCCTCCCATGATGGAAGTTGTGAAAAAGGAGATACTCAAGCTTTTGGACGTGGGTGTTATCTACCCCATATCGGATAGCAAGTGGGTGAGCCCGGTACAAGTAGTACCAAAGAAATCAGGTGTGACAGTAGTGGAAAATGATAAGAACGAACTTGTCCCAACTCGTGTGCAAACCGGTTGGAGGGTTTGTATTGATTATAGAAAATTGAATGCCAGTACTCGAAAATATCACTTTCCTTTGCCATTTATTGATCAAATGCTTGAACGTTTAGCTGGACACTCTTACTATTGCTTCCTTGATGGCTATTCAGGTTACAATCAGATTGTGATAGCACCGGAGGATCAAGAGAAAGCCACTTTCACTTGTCCATTCGGTACTTTTGCTTATAGAAGGATGCCTTTTGGCTTATGCAATGCTACAACTACCTTTCAAAGGTGTATGGTAAGTATATTCTCAGAATATGTTGAAAACATAATCAAAGTGTTTATGGATGACTTTAGTGTCTTTGGTGATTCCTTTGACCTGTGCTTGAACAATTTGTCACTAATCCTTGAACGATGTGTTGAAAAAAATCTTGTGCTGAATTGGGAGAAGTGCCATTTCATGGTAACTCATGGCATATTTTTAGGCCATATAATATCTTTTAAAGGCTTGGAAGTCGATAAATCTAAGATGGACCTTATTCGTGCTTTAACCCCTCCCACTACGGTGAGGGAGATACGCTCTTTTCTTGGTCATGTAGTTTTTTATTGTAGATTCATCAAGGATTTTTACAAGATAGCATCGCCACTTTGTAACTTATTGCAAAAAGATGTGGTTTTTAACTTTGATGAAAGGTGTATGGCGGCATTCAATCGTTTGAAAGAACTTTTGATTTCAGCCCCTATCATTAAACCACCGGATTGGAGCAAGCCTTTTGAGCTCATGTGTGATGCTAGTGATTATGCGGTTGGTGCGGTGCTTGGGCAGCGTGTGGGGAAGATACCTCATGCCATTTATTATGCTTCTAAGACACTCAATGAAGCCCAAAAAAACTACACAACCACTGAAAAAGAGTTGTTAGCCATTGTTTTTGCTTTAGAAAAGTTTCGCTCTTATCTAATTGGTACAAAAGTTGTTGTCTTTTCTGATCATGCAGCACTTAAGTACTTGCTTACAAAGAAAGAGGCGAAACCGAGGCTCATCCGATGGATATTACTCTTGCAAGAGTTTGATATTGAGATAAAAGACAAGAAAGGAATTAAGAACACCGTTGCGGATCACTTGAGTCATCTTGCTGTGGACAAGGAGACTATCCCATTGCGTGAAAGTTTCACGGATGAGCAACTATTCTCAATTGCCTTTGGAGAACCATGGTACGCTGATATTGTTAATTACTTAATTTCTAAACAAATCCCAAAGAACTTGTCTCGTGCTGAGAGGGACAAACTTAAGAAGTTAGGAAACCAATACATATGGGATGATCCATATTTATGGAAACATTGTAGTGACCAAGTAATACGAAGGTGCGTTCCCGAATCAGAATTTAATTCTATCTTGTCTTTTTGCCACTCATATGCTTGTGGAGGACACTTTGGGAGTAAGAGAACCGCTCTCAAGGTACTAGAATGTGGTTTCTATTGGCCAACTTTGTTTAAGGATGCACATGCATTTTGTACAACATGTGATAGGTGCCAAAGAACAGGCAATCTAGGTGCTCGAAATCAAATGCCACAAACTATTATTCAATTTGTTGAGGTTTTTGATGTATGGGGAATTGATTTTATGGGCCCTTTTGTCAATTCTAGTGGGAATTATTATATCTTGCTTGCTGTGGATTATGTCTCGAAATGGGTGGAAGCTAAGACCACCCCAACTAATGATTCTAAAGTTGTTTCAGATTTTGTGCAAGCTAATATATTTGCAAGGTTTGGAATTCCAAGGGCTATAATTAGCGATGGAGGTTTACACTTCAAAAACAGGTTCTTGCTAAACTTGTTAAGGAAGTACAATGTTTCGCATAGGATTGCAACACCTTACCATCCACAAACATATGGACAAGCCGAGGTTTCCAACCGAGAGGTGAAATCCATTCTTGAGAAGACGGTGAATCCAACAAGGAAAGATTGGAGTATGCGACTCAATGATGCTTTGTGGGCGTATAGAACCGCATATAAAACACCTATTGGGATGTCTCCCATTAGGCTTGTTTACGGTAAACCTTGTCATTTACCCGTTGAAATTGAGCATAAAGCGTTTTGGGCTATTAAGCAATGCAATATGGAGTTGGATGGTGCTGGAAGGCAAAGGAAGCTACAACTTCAAGAGCTAGAGGAGATTCGCAATGATGCATTTGAAAGCTCACGGATTTACAAGGAAAAGACGAAAGCATTTCATGATAGTATGATAACAAAGAAACAATTTTGCATTGGGCAGAAAGTGCTTTTGTTTAATTCTCGATTGCAATTATTTCCGGGTAAATTAAGGTCACGTTGGATTGGACCTTTTATTGTGACTAATGTGTTTTCTCATGGTGCAGTTGAAATTCGTAGTTTAGTTACAGGAAATAAACTTAAAGTGAATGGGCACCGGTTGAAACCATATTATGAGAACTTCTCTTCGGATGTTGTGGAGGGAGTTAACCTTGTGGAAGTGCTCCCTCTGGAGGAGTCATAGAAAGCAAGGAGATAGTCGGGCTGACGACTTTAAACCAAGCGCTAAATGGGAGGCAACCCATTGGATGAGTATTTCTTGTCTTGATTTTACTTTTTTCTTGTTTTGTTTTTAATTTTTCTGATTTTTTGTCGCATATCATTAGAAGATTTCCCACCTTGACTTTCTTTAGACGATTCAATTACATTGAGGACAATGTAAAGTTTAAGTGTGGGGGAGTGGTTAAGCATTTGCATTGTAAATTTTTCATAAATTTTCAACTTTTGTGTAAAATAGTGAATAAAAAACTCCAACTTGTAGTTAGTTTAGAGTCACATAGTATACATGTCGCTAAGATTACATCGAGATTCTCATAAGAGTGACTGAACTTAGAGATGACAGAGAACATGATCGGGTTTCTTAATTGTATGACAGTTAAAGTTGGATTTAACCATGCCAGTGGAAAATAAGGTGCGAGACTGAATTCAGTATTAGAGTAGTGGTCCCCTATAGTGGAGACTACCCATGTTACATAATGTGAGGCACCGACCTTCAAAAATATGTGCTTTTAGAGTGTGTGTCACCGTACGTTAATTCCGGGTAGAATGGTGAGCTACCCAACCTCACACGAATAGAAGCACTACTTTGATCTCTTGAGTGCTATTTTTATCAGCCATGATGGTGACATCGAATTGCTAACTTACATACCACTTGTAATCTTGTTCGCAGTTAGCACCATCCACTTTATCTCTCTCTACACCAACAGGTCCATAGAAACACCATCATCATCAACGAGAGGAGCATCACAAATTCGAAGGAAAGTTGAAGACGTTCAAGGTTTACAAGCAACATTACATAAATGAGCAGATTTCAGATTCAAGTAAAGCAACAAGATAAGGAGCAGAATTTTTACAAGTTGAAGACTTTATGTACAAGAGCGAAGATTATCAAGATGGGAGTTCGAGAAGTTTATGATATCTAGACATACAAGTTGTGAAGATCAAGCGGTAAAGTACTTACACCATAGCCTTTGTACTTACATTTTTATTTTATTTGTATTTTATTTTCTCTTGTCTCATATTAAACAAAAAAAAAAAAGACAAGAGATTACATCAAGGGCTTCACATGTTTGGTTCCCCACCTGAAGAGATTACATCTATGCAATGCTGAAAGAAAAAATGCTCTTCAGCAAGCCATCAGAAGTGATCTGGATGTGTTTAAAGGCTTAGAGGAAACTTTGAGAACATTGAAACAATGGTTGTGCTTTGACTGCATGAGCGTTCAAGCATGGAGCAGGGCCTGCAAACACGAGGGAGACATGGATGTTAGGCCTGCAACGTGTGTGGTGTCTGGGATGTACTTGAAACGATAATTGGTGTATCACGGCCTGGTGTTCCGGTGCAAGTGGTGGACTGTGCCTTTGAGCTAACTGTTGAGACAGTACACGCAGTTTTCCAGGCTCCTATTTACACTGTCAAGAGTGTTCCAAAAGGGTGTAGGATGGCATTCTCTCATGCCCTAAAAGCTGCACTTCTGAAAGTTACGGCGGACCCCAAATCAGTCAGGAATTGGGCTAGTTTGCTACTGCTACCTCGCTGCACATTACGTGTTTACAGTCCTAAAAGTAGAACGGAGAAGAAGTCAGGGAAGCGTAAGGTGTTGCAGCAGAAACAGATCCTTAGTGCTTTGGCAGTTTTGGGTGAAGCCGGGGGAGTTCAGAGGCTTGTTGGGGAGGCTCTGCAAGTACGGCGAACTGGGGGCGTTAAGTTGGAAGAGGATACCGAGTCCGATAGCAGGCGAGGTAATAATATTTCAACATGTTTGCGCAAAGTGGCAGACGGGCATTTCACTGCGGCTGTTAAAGCCATTAGCTCTTCAGGGGTAGCACAATACAATGCAGATACAATGAAGGCTCTTGAAGATAAACATCCGTTTATGCCCCCTCCGCAGAAACCAACTATCCCGCTGAATGAGACACCCTTACTTGCTGAAGAAGGTACTGTTTTAAGTTGCATCAAATCGTTCCCTAAGGGGACTTCGTGTGGTAGGGATGGCCTTCGGGCACAACACTTATTGGATGCTTTTTGTGGGGAAGGTTCCGCTGTTGCTGCTGACCTGGTCATGACAATAACAAGGGTTGTTAATTTGTGGTTGAGTGGTAGATGCCCACTTAATCTGGCGGAGTTTATTGCATCAGCACCCTTAACTCCTCTCCTAAAACCAGACAAAAGCATCCGCCCCATTGCGGTTGGGACGATTTGGCGCCGTCTTGTGTCTAAAGTAGCGATGAAGGGAGTTGGCAAAGATATGGCAACTTACTTGCAGGATTTTCAGTTTGGGGTGGGGGTTTCAGGAGGTGCAGAAGCAATTTTACATGCTGTAAACGGGTTTGTTAGTAAGTTTCACAGTGACTCTAGCCTTACTATGTTGACTGTAGACTTCACCAACGCCTTTAACCTTGTTAACCGAACAACCATGCTTCTTGAGGTGCGTAGGTTATGTCCATTTATATCATTGTGGGTGGACTATCTATATGGTCAGCCTACACGGTTGTATGTGGGGGATTATCATATATATTCTTATATTGGGGTGCAACAAGGTGACCCTTTGGGGCCTTTACTGTTTTCTTTGGTTCTTCATCGACTTATAACAAAGATAAATGAATAGTGTGCCTTATCCCTACAAGCTTGGTATCTTGATGACGGTACTGTTATTGGTGACACTGCAAAAGTAGCGAAAGCTCTCGATGTGGTTCGGACGGAGGGGCCTGGGCTAGGGCTTATATTGAATATCAAGAAAACTGAAATTTTCTGGCCCTCTTGTGATGGACGGAGGATAAAGGATGGGTTGTTTCCTTCCGAGATTTCGAGACATGACAATGGAGTCAAACTTTTAGGTGGTGCCGTCAGTCTTGATAGCGGGTTTGTGAAGGGGCTCGCCATTAAGAGGGCAGAGAAAGTTGTGGAGTTGATGCAGGTCCTATCCAAGCTTCATGATCCTCAAAGTGAGTTGTTACTCTTACGCGCATGTATGGGTATCTCCAAAATTCTCTTTGGTCTTCGTATTTGTTGTCCAGAGTACACTACAGATGCGGTTGATATATTTGATAGAGGCCTGAGAGAGGCAGTAGAGGGCATTGTGGTTTGTGGAGGCCCGTTTTTTAGGGAGTTACAGTGGAGGCTATCTACCCTGCCTATTCGTTATGGAGGCCTTGGTCTATATACGGCTAAGGAGGCATCTCAATATGCCTTTCTGGCATCACGTGTGCAAACTTGGGGCTTACAAGATCACATACTCAGGGATAGTGGAGTGGAAGGTATGGATGATATTTTTTATACGGCTTTGAGGACTTTACAAGCAACTCTTCCTGATCAAGACTTTAGCAGCTTTACCAATAAAGACACCGCCCCCCTTAAGGCACAAAGTAACCTGGCGAGTGCTCTTTTTGGTCAAGTGGTTAAAGATATGGATAGGGTTTATGAGTTATCAGTCAGACAGAAGGCAGTTTTGGGTTGCTTGCAAGCAGCGCATGCTCAAGACTTTCTTCTTGCTATTCCGATTGAGGGTCTTGGGCAGAAGATGTCACCTGTGGAGTATCGGTTCATTCTTAAGTACAGGTTAATGATTCCTCTATACCCCCCTGATTCACGTTGCCCTGCTTGCATCACAGGGTGCTTAGACACATATGGGGAACACGCAGTCCATTGTAAGGTGGATCCCGGGTTCAAATATAGACATGATCATGTGCGAGATACCTTATATGATGTTTTATGGAGGGCTGGTATTTCAGCAAAGAAAGAAGCTGCTGTCAATTTTTTGACGGACCCACTTGAGGGGAGATCAACACTTAGGCCGGCGGATGTTCTTATTTTTGGGTGGACTAACGGAAAACACGCATGTGTTGACCTTACTGGGGTTTCACCGTTAGTAGGCATTGGATATGGTTCTTTCACGGTGGGACAAGCAGCTTTGAGGGCAGCCTCGGGTAAGATAGCAAAACATGAGAAAGCGTGTGCCGATAATGGACATGCTTTTATCCCTTTTGCTTTTGATACTTTCGGGTATTTGGCTCCAGAGGCGGTTGGACTTCTTACGAGGGTTCAGAAAGTCATGCACAGTAATGTCATGACCCCCGACTCAAGAGAGTTTGTTTTTAAAAGAATAGGTTTTGCAATTCAGAAAGGGCTTGCGGCGCAGCTTGTTGCTCGCTTGCCTACTATATAAAGAGTATCTTGTAATCTTTCTGATCTTTGATATAGCTAAAATACTTTTCTCCAAAAAAAAAAAAAAAAAAAAAAAAAGAGAAAATTTCTTATGGTTCATTACTAGTTTTATTGTTTTGTTTCGTTTTGTTTTCATTTTGTATTTGTTTTATTTTTCTTGTCCTACAAAAAAAAAAAAAACAGAGACAAGAAAAAAAAAGAGACAAGAAAAATTCATTGTATCATATTTTGGTTTGTATAGTTCGTTTTTAGTTTTGTATTCTTTCAATAAAGCCAATGGAAGAAGGAATATCTACAATGAAGTTTCAAGCAACAAGGAATAAGAGGAAAAGAGTTACATTGTCAAGATTCTACGAAGTTCAAGAGTTGAAGACCGAAGACGAAGAGTTATCATCAAGAGTTGAAGACCGAAGACGTTTCTATGGATGTTGTGACAGTGGTGCTAGCTGCACGTCGAATGGATAACGAGCTAAGTAAGCATATTCCCACCTTCGTTAAGTGGTTGATTTCCTTCCGTAGAGATCGTCAGAAAAATGGGTTTTCAAAAATGATAAAAGATGTGGGTTTTCAAAACTATTCGGAGGGTTTTGCCTTCCTACCATTCAAATTGTCTCAGGATTCTCTCTTCATTCCTACATGGACAGATGTGTGACCCATAAAAAGTTGTTTATTATTGAGAGTAATTTCATAAAACCCTTTCTTGTGAGGCAGAGTCGAGACTTTTGATCACTCTGAACCCGAATTTCTTTCGAAAAGGGATGGTTATTTCTCTCTCAACTTTTAAGGATGAGATTGTGTTCATATATGTGTCTAACTTCTTATGACTAGTGTGCAGAATTTCTATGTCTTCTTAGCGCGTTGGATGCTATTATTACGGAGAACTAGTAAGTTGGTAAAGTAGGTTTTGTGGGTATATCTCTAGTAAGCCCTCACGAGACTATAACTCATCTACTAGGGGCACCTAGGGGTTCAAAGGCTTGTTATACGTGCTAAGTATGACCGTAGCCTCGACGACACGGAGTTGTATGTATATTTCAGAATTATTTTGTTTGATTTGCTCGAGGACTAGCAAAGTCTAAGTGTGGGGGAATTTGATAGGTGTTGTAAACACCTTGATATTTATATATTGTTTATGCTTTCTTTGCGAGTTTTCTTGTAAATTATGTAGTCTTATGTTTGTTTTTGAGATTTTAGGTGCAATGGAGTCGTTGGGAGCAAAAGAAGGAAAACCCATTCATTTGGAGCATAAAGGGCAAAAAGGTCAATTCACAGGCGAGAGATACTTGGAACGGGCTATGTTGTGCAAGAAGGAGGTGAAGAATATACTGTCAGTTCCCCAGAACTGACAGTTGAGTTGAAGAAAGCAAGTAAGCAGTCGGTTCTCTGAAACCGACAAGCCACAAATTAACTGGGCAGCCCTTATCCTATTTCTGGGTACCTGGAGTCATCTTGGTTACTACCAAAACCCTGAAAGAAGGAGAAATAAATATTCTCAAGCATTTGTGTCTCGGATTCAGAGAGGGGTGAAGTGCGGCTGCGCTTGTCTGAAAAGCAGAGAAATTGAGAAGATATGGTTTTGATTTTGATTGTGAAGCTTAGGTAAAGATTTGAATCCAGAAAACAGGCTGATGCTGCAGTGATGGAAGATGTTTGATGAGCAGATTTAGGGTGTGACTGAATCGAAGTTGTTGTTGTTGGGATTGAATTCTCGACCTACAAATCTGTACATAGATGGTATGAAGATGGGTTACACTTGATTTGAGTGTGGATTGATCTGAAATAGAATTAGGGTTTGAATTCGCAAAGGGGTTTGAGCAAGAAATTGCAGAATTAGATCTGGAAAAAGCTGTCACGGAGGAGATTGATAATGGAAATTGCATTTGGGTTCTATGGTGCTGAATTCGACAGGAGCAGAGTGGGTTTTGTCCTAGAAGATCATTTGAGATGAATAATCAGATGAAGGAGAAGGAAATGTATGAGATCTGGGTTTGGTTAGCTTCTGATGCTGTTGTCAAGGGTTTGGTGGTACTGAGAAGGAAGAATAAATGATGTAGTTGTTGCTGGTGACTGCTTTTGAGTATTGGTGGAATTCATAGTTGAGGTGGATGTTATGTTGGCTGGGAGATTGTAGAATGAGTTGCATCTGAGCAGCCGAATCGTTGAAAGTTGTTGCAGTTGTTGCCGTTGAGAATTTGATATTGCAGGTTGGAATTGGTGGTTAAAATGATACCGATTTAAGATGCAGATAGAGAATGGGAGCAGTTTTGCTATTAAGTAGAGATGGTGGAGCTTGAATTGAAATGAACAGGTGATGTTGGTTGTGTTTGTAATGGATCGATGGGGTTGTTCTCAGAGTTTGATGGTAGAGAAGCTGGCACTGTGGATGTTTATGCACAAGTTGAGAGCTGCAGTTGGAGGTGGAATTGATAGTGAGGCTGGAGGTTTGCAGAGGAGAGACTCAGTGGTGCTGAGTTAATGACAAAACAACAAGGAGCAAGAATGAATGATTGACAAGAAGTGCGGATGAATTGGTGCTGCAGATAGCTATGGGTCAGATGAGAAGACAAGAAGCTACAACACTGAGGTATTGTACTGTTATGGAATTGATTGTATACAATAGATGAATGCTAGGACAGGGATTTGAAGCCACAGTCTATGGAGAAACTGAATTGGTTGCTGCTTAAATGGACAAGAACAAATTGATAGGAGTTTCAGTGCTGTGAAGACGATTTTCCGTTGTTGGCTGTGTATGAAACAACATATGTGCAATGGAGCAGCTGAGAATGGAGACGGTGCAGGCACGTATGGAAGGTGGTAGTGGTACTGGTGGATGTGCTCGAAAGGATTATGAGGTGATTTGCTGAGGATGCAGAGAATGTGCAAGAAGTCGAGCTGAATTTGTAGAGAAATGATGTGCAGTTGTGTGACAAGGTGCAGCTGCTACTGAACATGATGAAGTTGTGGGTCTGGTAAGATTAATGGATCTGAATTGCAGATGGTGGTAGCTGGTGTTGGTACTTAGAGTTGGGGTTGCATCGAATTTGGTGTCTCAGCCAAGATTACAAGAGAAATGGGGTTGCAGTTGTGTGAAGACATGAAATGGTGGATCTGTGTTTGAGCTGAGATTGCAGGCCAGAGGTATAAGATGAATAGCCATCATGGCTGTATGTGCACTAGTGAAGTGCAATGAGGCAATGCAAATGGCTTATGCCATGGCAACTCAGACAAGTCAGCCCACTTAGCTCACATGAATAGCTGACTCAGTTCTGACTCATGATCCTGACTCACCTGATGACATCACTGAGTTGAGTCATCTGACTCTGTAGGATCAGAATATCGCAACACCAACACCCTTGCGAAGTCCGTAAATAACACCTTACGAAAATGTCGCAGATGGATAATATAAATGACGCAACGGATGACGACATCTTGAACACGAGAAAGATGTGAAGACCTAGCGAGATTTAGGAGTGTTGCGAGATTTAAAATTTGTACACTCGCGAGAATGTCGCAAGTCAGATCCGAAAATAAAGGACAGCTTAGCTGTCATCCACTATGTAATGTCCTATATAAAGAGCCGAATAGGCTTAAGAGAGGAGAGAGATCTTTTGCGAGTGTGGAGCAAGTTATCAAGAGAGAGAAAGTTTAGAGCGGTTGTAAATTCTTTAGCTTATTTCCTTTCCATCTTGTAACATTTTTGAGTTTTAATCAATAAAGAATATAATTGTTCATCTTAAAATGACTTGATTGTGTTAATTCTTGTGAGGGGTGTAGTGTGGGATTTCCTGCCACTACATATGTCGCTAGAAACAGGGACTGATTGAAGATTGACATTGTGATTTGAAAGAATTTGGAATAATAGGGAAGGAATTTCATATAATTTTCAACAATTCATTAAGATTGAAAAATGGCTAGAAGAAGACATGCATCAAAACAACCAACAACTGTTAGAAGGAGTAGGAGACTTGCTGGAGAAAGGAGAGACGAGATGGGGGAATCTTCAAGAATGAATACAAGGAACAATAGAGAAAATCAAATTCAACCGCCAATTCAACGTACACCACCAATACAAAATAGAGTTGTGGATTATGACATAGTGAGTGTACATACTTGGCGATCAGATTATGTAGATGAAATGGGAGAAGAGCAGCAATTAGGAGGCAATGGACAAGAGGAGAGAGACCAAGAAGTAATTGGAGGAATAATTCATGAAAATGAAGAGATTGCAGCATTAGAGGCATTGAGGCAAACAATACATGAAGAAAGGCGGTTGGAAGCAGAAGAACGTGCGAATTTGACAAGGCAAAATCATGAATTGAGGATGGAAAATATGAGATTACAAAATAGAAGGTCAAGAAGCACTACAAGAGCAAGTTCAAGATCAGTTAGAGAAGAAATAAGAAAAAATTTGCCTATAGAAAATGCTAATGAAGATGACGAGGCTGAGAATTCTTGGGCAATTAACAGAATTTTGATTGATACGGGGAGTTCCGTGAACATTCTTTTTTATCATACTTATAAAACTGTGGGAGGAAAAGATGAAGATCTAATACCTTCAACATACAAAATCTATGGTTTTAATGGTACTGCAAATAAGCCTAAAGGGGAAGTGCACATGAGAATTCCACTGAAAGGATTGTCTTCTGAAATTTTATTCTGTGTCGTTGATGTGGAATCACCATATAATGCATTAATTGGGCGACCTTGGCTACATGAGATTCTAGGTGTAGCATCGACTTTTCATCAATGTATCAAGTTTCCCCATCCAACTGGTATTGGGATTATAAAAGGAGATTGGATGGAAGGGAAAAAGTGTTATGAAGTTGATATAGCATCCTGTGAAGAAAGAGCTGCGAAGCAGAGGAATTGGAAAAACAACATCAAAGAAAAACAGAAAGCTGAAAAATTAATGGTAGATATAATAGAGCAAAGAGAGGAAGAAATATTGCAAAATCAAAAAATGATGAAGATAGGAAATGGCGAAGGTCTCGCCATGGACAAGAAAATGACAGGAAAATTCAAAGATGCAGAGGCAGAAAGTAGCAGAAATAAGAGACCTAAAGAATAACTGTAATGGTTGATTGTCAGAGAAAAAATGGGGAGGAAGATTACAAATGTAAGTCTTCATAAAAAAAAAATCGAAAATAGTGAGAATGAAGTTGTGTTAGAGTTGATATGAAGAAGAAGAAAATATATTTTACAAATGGCAAACATATTACGAAAGTATAAAAGAGCTTATATATGCAGAAGAATCATCAAAATGATTAGAAAGTGGCGAACTTACTATGGCGTACACTCTAGTTCGCGAACACAATTTCGCAAGAGGCAATGTACCTAAAGTGCGTCATAGTATGGGGTACCTATTACATATAACAAAGAATTAACAAAATAATCAGAATGGGACGAACCTTCATGGCGTACACCCTAGTTCGCGAATAAAATTTCGTAAGAGGCAATGTACCTAAAGTGCGTCATATAAGGGGGTATCTGTAAATGTGGCTCAGGTAAAAGGTTACACCGCCCCTGGAACCTGGGTCATGGATATTGGGGGTAATAACACCCATCCAGGAGAGGTACCCTGGATTTTCAATCTAAGCTAGTGACTTAGATTGGACGACCGGGGGTCTCTTCTAAGGAGTCAACATTTGACCAAGGCGTCGAGTTACACGGTTGAGCCAAGGGTGCCTGGGGCATTTGAAGTGTCTCGTCCATTCTTGGCAAGTCTCGGCTTATGCTGCACTCGGCCCGAAGAAAACTCCACTTAGGGTGCAGTCTCGTAACCATAAGCCATATAGGCAAAAGGGATAAGAGGTTGTGAAAATAACTGGTTGTTGTTAAGACCGGATGGGAGGAGCTAGCCTTGTATGGCAGAAGTACGCCTCCTTGAAGGGGCAACCAGGGGGGAAGATAAGGGCGGCACCCTCCATTAGGGAGTTGATAGTGTCAAAAAAGACGCAAATGTCATGAGACTTTATGTTCGCAAGAATATTTAGGCTTGTCATATTTGTGAAACAATCCTGAAGAGGCAAAAATACAAAAGAGTAGATAAGACGAGATCAATGGGTCATTGCATGCAAGTGTAAAGACGTCCTGCGATTTCGTCGCAAAGACGGCAATGTCATGGGGCTTTATGTTCGCAAGGATATTTAGGCCTGTCATATTGTCGCAAGAAAAATATCCCGCAGAGGCAATAATACTAAAGAAATGATAAGACAAAATCAATGGTTCATTACATGAAAGTGTAAAGACGTCCTGCGATTTTGTCGCAAAAATGAGAGGTGGCAAAATAAGACCTTTAACTAGGAAGGCAAAATAAGACCACACAAGAGAAATGATAAGGCAAGATCAATGGGTCATTACATGAAAATGTAAGGACGTCCTGCGATGTTGTCACAATGATAAAGTTCAGCAGAAAATATCTGCGAAATTATGCTTAATCTCCCATTCGAATACAAATAACAGAGGCAAGTATGGGAATGAACAAGAAATTCGCATGTTATTTGTCTTCACATGACAGATTTATGCATATATTGATTAACCATATTGCAAAAAAAGAATTGCTTTTTATGTACAGGAAGAAACAAGAAAGAAAGAAATTGCATTCAAAGACTCAAAAAGTTCGCAGCAAAAAAATAAACCCAAGGACGGGAGATTGAAAAAATGATTGTACAAAGATTACAAAGGAAGAAAAAGGAAAATAAAATTATTTCTCATTTGATCTTTCTTCATCATTATCTTCACCAGATTCTTCAATTTTTTCATCTTCATTAGATTCCCCTTCCTCTTCACTAACATCACTGTCAGAAATATCCAGAGAAGGCAAATTTTGGGGAATTTCATCAAGAAGGCAAGGATACTTAGACTGAGGGATGTTGTTGTCCTCGCAGACCGTCTCAATAGTCTGATTGCGAAAAAGAATAGCATCATTCTTAAAATTCGCGATAGTGATTTTAAGTTGGTTCTTCAGCTTAGAATATTTATCATCCCGAGAAGAAAGATTTTTGGCAAGTTGTTCTTTCTCAGATTCGAGTTCTTCAATTCTCTTTCGGAACCTTGCTTCAGATTCTGCGAACATATAACATTAGATCAGTAACTGGATGACAAGTTTGTGAAAATAATTAAATAAAGAAGAATAATAAACAACCTTCTCTATCAGAAATCATATCTTTAACCAAGGCCGTATGTTCAGCTTGAAGACTAATATTAACACCTAAGTTATTTCTGGCATCATCTAGAACCTTCGAAGCCCAAGCAAATTCATCATCATTATTTATAAGGAGAAGGGAACGGATTTGATTCTCTCTTTCGCTAAGAATAGTATTTTGACGAATGAATTCATCCCGTTCAATTTGAACTTCAAGAAGAGTCTTTTGGAATTTCGCTAATGCTTGAGCACCTTGACTAGAAATGCGATCTTTATCATTTATGAGATCACTAATTTTCTTCCTTAAAGTCTTAATTTTCTCCTTAGAATTAAGATACAGGCATTTCAGTTGGTTGGCTAAACTTAAACTAGATCTATGATCAAGCTCTAAGAGGCGAAATCTGGATTGAAGTTCATTTAGAGGAAGAGATTTAATCTAATTTTGAAAAACTATCCAAAGAATTTTTGAGATGAGCAAGAAGAGCATCATCATCCATAGGTTCAGGGAATGAATGAAGAAGAATGGCTTCCTCAGAAAGATTATAAACGTCTGCGAAAATGATAAGTTAGATGAGGGAAGATAATAAGAGAACAAAACAAAGGAAAAGGGAAAAGTTGCATACCATAAAGCTGTTGGTTGGAGCTTTGAAGGCTAGAAATCTTAATCTTCTGAGTGGCAGAGTCAGCTTATAATTGCTTGTTCCTCTCGCGAAGAATGGCAGCCTCAGTTTCCATTTGTTCATTTCTCTTGCGAAGAGCAGTAGCTTCAACGCCCAATTCTTCGTTTTTCTTGCGAAATTGAAGATTCTTCTTTTCAAGAATACTACGCCTCTTTTCAAGATCTGAGGAAACAACAAAGGAAGCTCTCCCAGACTACCAAAGAAAACAAAGAAATTAAAAAGGCATAATTTAAAATTAAAATCATGAAAAAATAAGAGAATGAAAACATACCAAGACACTAAGTGAATTCAAGAAGCAGGAGTCACTGATCTGGAGACTCCATGAAGAGAACTATCACTTTCAAGCAAAGGTGAATCGCAAATACTTACGAGAGCCTTTCATGTATTAGAAAGGCGATCGTCACCCATCCCTTGCATAGAATCAGAAAAGATGCTAGACAGCTGTGCCATAGAAGATTCAGCTGGAGAATTTGAAGAAGGGATATCCACATCATCATATTCCTCATCACTAGAATTTTCACCTGGCTGAGGATTCGAAGGAGAGGGGAGGTGAAGTTTACTCTTCTTCAAAGGCGGAACAACGGACTTCTCCTTGCGAAGAGGATTTTTATTTCTACCTTTGGCTTTCGCAGCCTCAGGGTTTTCTTCTTCTCCAACAACTTCAACACCAACCTTCGCACACAAATGAAGATAAGAAACAGAGGCAACAATATTGTTAAATAGAAAAATATATATAAAGTGTTTCTTACTTCATCCGTGACGGAGCGAAGGGCAGCTAAAGTGCTAACCTTCCCGGTCCGATTATAGCTCAATCTCAATTTTTCAACCTAAAAATTTTCACGAGAATCAAAAGATAAGGGAGTAAGCAATCAATGAAAGATTACAAAGTGCGCGAAGTTAGAAGACATACCTCCTTATTCTTCTCGGTCCAATTGAATACCCAAGGTCGATAAGTAGCGAAGTTCGCAGGAAGTATATTCGAGCCTGCAATATAAGGCCCCTTTAACACCAATGGAAAAATACACCATCTATCGTCTTTAGAATGACGCTGGATGTTGTTTTTACCAGAATGCCAGTCGATGTCTTGCATAAGGAGTTTATCATCAGCAACATCATCCTTTCTTTTCAAACGAACACCCCAGCGAGTATTATCCCTCCTCATAGGAATGAATTCATAGTTTTCATAGAAACTCTCGACTGTATAACTTTCAGCGAGTATCGCCAATTCCTTAAATTTTGGATCCCTAACTTTTGGTGGATAAAGAGACCCATTTCCAGCGCCAAGATTGGAAAATTCAAGTATTAAGCGAATGCAATCCCCGCTTAGTTGATAGACGGCTCGCGAGAAGTTCGCATGAGCGAGAATTCCATAGAATAATGGAAGGTTAGGGTTATAAAGAGGAATGGGAAGTCCGGCGAGAATCTGACCAAGCGAAATTATGATTTCATGATCATCACAATGATGATCAGTGAACAACTTGACAGAAAGAATGGATTTAGATTCCTGGCCAGGAATAGTGGATAAAGTAAAACCTTTTCCTTGAAGATCTTTTTGAATTTCTTCAAGGGAAGCTTCGTATTTGCGACCAGTTGGAGCCATTTTTAGTATGGGAATGATTGAAGAACTAAAGATCAAAAGAAAGAATAAGAAGAAGATTTACAGTAGCAGAAGCGGAAATTACAGAGGAGAATTGAAGGAAAATTGCAGAGAGAAAGTAAAAAAGGAGAAGAGGAGGATGAGAAAGCTATATATAGAGAAAAATTCTTGAGAAGATAAACGCATTTAATGCGAGAAGGGACGTGAACAGTTGAGAAATGACGGTTGAAAGAGACGTGTCAAGAAATGGATGGAAGAAGAGATACATGTAATAAATTCTGCGCAATGGTACGGAAGCATGAAAATACGGAAAAATATGAAGAAATGAACGGCCGCTGCATTTGAAAACACTAATTCTCATGACATTCCCTTCTTCGCAGAGAAGACATGAGAATAGGCAAGATGTAGGGTCAGAATATCGCAACACCAAGATTCTCGCGGAATCCATAAACGACACACTGCGAAGACATCGCGGGATGGAAGTAAAAATGATGTAACGGATGACGACAGCCAAAACACGAGAAAGATGTAAAGATGTAGCGAGATTGGGGAGTGTCGCGAGATTTGACATTTGAACATTTGCGATACTTCGCAAGGCATACCCAAAAATAGAGGACAACTTAGCTGTCATCCACTATGTAGTGTCCTATATAAAGAACCGAATAGGCTTAAGGGAGAGAGAGATCTTTTTCGAGTGTGGAGCAAGTCATTAATAGAGAGAAAGTTTAGAGTGATTGTAATACTTTGGTTTATCTCCTGTTCATCTTGTAACATTTCGAGAGTTTGATCAATAAAAATTTATAATTGTTCATCTTAAAAATGATTTAATTGTATGGAATCTTGTGAGGGGTGTAGTGTGGGATTTCCTGCAACTACAGAATCATCACCTTCTAGTAAAGGAGCATCACAGATACTCGCGAGAGCTTCGCACGTACTAGAAAGACGATCATCTCCAATTCCTTGCATGGATTCAGAGAAGATGCTAGACAGTTGCGCCATAGAAGATTTAGTTGGAGGATTCTCCTTTGCGAGAGAAATATCAACATCATCATTATCTTCATCAGAGCTTTCGCTGGATTGAGGGTTTGAAGGAGAAGGGGAATGAATATTTCGTTTCTTAGAAGGTGGAGCAGTAGACTTCTCCCTGAGAAGAGAACCTTTACCTTTACCTTTGGTCTTTGCAACCTTAGGATTTTCTTCTTCTCCAACAACTTCAGCACCAACCTTCGCACACGAATGAAGATAAGAAACAGAGGCAACAATATTGTTAAAAATAATAAGGAAAAGTATTTCTTACTTCATCCGTGATCGAACGGAGTGCTGCTAGGGTACTTTCCTTAGCATTTCTTTTATAACTCTTCCTCAACTTGATAATCTAGAAATTTCGCAAGATTAATAGGTATAAAAAGGAGTGAAGATTACAAATTGAGCGAAATTTAAGAAGCATACCTCTTTTGATTTCTCGGGCCAATTCAAAACCCAAGGTTGATAATTGGCGAGATTCGCGAGGAAGAACATTTGAACTTGAAATATAAGGTCCATTCAAAACCAGCGGAAAGATGCACCATTTGTCGTCTTTAGGAATGACGAGGAATATTGTTCTTGCCGAATTCCAATCGATGTCCTGCCAGTGAGTTTTATCATTATTCATGTTTATTACTTCATAGTTTTCGAAGAAGCTCTCTACTGTATATTTTTCGGCGAATATCTCTAAGTCCTCAAATTCAGGATCCCTGACTTATTTTGGGTAAAGAGATCCTCTACCAGCACCACGGTTGGCGAACTCAAGCATTAAACGAATACGATCCCCACTCAATTGGTAGATGGCTCGCGAGAATTTTGCATGAGCAAGAATTTCATAAAATAAGGGAATATTAGGATCATAGATAGGAATGGGAAGGCCAGCGAGAATCTGACCAAGCGAAACTATGATTTCCTTATCATCACAATGATGATCAAAAAATAATTTGGCAGAAAGAATGGATTTAGATTCTTGATGGGGAATGGTGGTTAATGTGAAACCCTTCTCTTCGAAATATTTCTGAATTTTTTCAAGAGAAGTTTCGTATTTACGACCAACTGGAGGCATTTTCAGAGTATGGGAATGAAGAAAAGAAGTAGAAAGAAGAAGATTTATAGCAGCAGAAGCGGAAGTTACGGAGGAATGTTGAAGAAAAGTTGCAGAAAAAACAAGAAGAAAAGTAAAAAAGAAGAAGAGAAGAATGAGAAAGATATATATAGAGAGAAGAATTCTCGAAAAGGTAAACACATTTAATGCGAAGAGTAGACATGAATGGTTGAGAAATAGCGGTTGAAAAAGACGTGTCAAGAAATGGATGGAAGAAGAGATACGTGTAATAAATTCTGCGTAAAACTACAGAATCATGTCAATACAAAAAAATATGAAAAGATGAACAGCTGTGGCATTTTGAAAGTACTAGTTCTCACATCATTCTATGCTTCGCAGATAAGACATGAGAAGAGGCAAGATGTAGGATCAGAATATCGCAACAACAGTATCCTTGCGAAATCGTTAAAAATCACACTGCGAAGATATCGCAGATTACTAATAAAAATGACGCAACGGATGACGACAGCCTGAACACGAGAAAGATGTGAAGACCTAGCGAGATTTAGGAGTGTTGCGAGATTCAACATTCGTATACTGGCGAGAATGTCGCAAGCCAGATCCGAAAATAAAGGACAGCTTAGCTGTCATCCACTATGTATTGTCCTATATAAAGAGCCGAATAGGCTTAAGAAAGGGGAGAGATCTTTTTTTAGAGTGAAGGGAAAGTTTTGAGGAGAGAGAAAGTCTAGAGCGATAGTTGTATTCTTGATTTCATTTACCCTTTGTAAAACTCTTTAACTCAATTAATAAAAAGTGTGATTATTGATCTTAAAGATGCGTTGAATGTTATGAATTCTTGTGAGGGATGTATTGTAGGATTTCCTGCAATCACAACTGGCATGCCTTGGCACAGAGACGTGGCTGGCATGGTTGGCATGCCTTGGCGCAGAGACGTGGCTGGCATGGTTTGCCATCGGCACGGTGGTACGGCTGGCATGGTTGGCATGCCTTGGCGCAGAGACGTGGTTGGCATGGTTTGCCATCGGCACGGTGGTGCGGCTGGCATGGTTGGCATGCCTTGGCGTAGAGACGTGGCTGGCATGGTTTTCCATTGGTACGGTGGTGCGGCTGGCATGGTTGGCATGCCTTGGCGCAGAGACGTGGCTGGCTGATAGGTGTTGTAAACACCTTGATATTTATATATTGTTTATGCTTTCTTTGCGAGTTTTCTTGTAAATTATGTATTCTTATGTTTGTTTTTTGAGATTTTAGGTGCAATGGAGTCGTTGGGAGCAAAAGAAGAAAAACCCATTCATTTGGAGCATAAAGGGCAAAAAGGTCAATTCACAGGCGAGAGATACTTGGAACGGGCTATGTTGCGCAAGAAGGAGGTGAAGAATGTACTGTCAGTTCCCCGAAACTGACAGTTGAGTTGAAGAAAGCAAGTAAGCAGTCGGTTCTCTGAAACCGACAAGCCACAAATTAACTAGGCAGCCCTTATCCTATTTCTGGGTACGTGGAGTCATCTTGGTTACTACCAAAACCCTGAAAGAGGGAGAACATTTGAACTTGAAATATAAGGTCCATTCAAAAGTAGCGGAAAGACGCACCATTTGTCGTCTTTGGAATGACGAGGAACATTGTTTTAATTCCAATCGATATCCTGCTGTTTATGGGTAAAAATCGTTTCCGCCGATTTCGTTAAATTCGGTAGGTGAGTGAGAAACTGGTTTAAACCCTAAACAAATGTGCTGCACGTGAGCACTTTCTAGATTCGAGTGATCAATCTGTACAAGTCCGGCCTAAACCAAGAAATGGTCGTTCCAGACTTGCTTCGTTCACAAAGTGGAGGAGAAGGGTTGATTTGGGGAGGAAGCAAAGAAAGGTGTTGAGACCAGAATAGTGCAGGGAGAGTAGTGTCTCGACTTGTATCGAAAGTGAAAGCTTCGGAAGCTTGCAAGAGATGAAAGCTTTTTGGAGAGCTTGCAAAGTTGCCTTTTCTGAGAGTGTTGTATTTTTTCTCCTGACCGAGACTTGTCGTCTGGTGGAAATAGGTAAGACCTATTTATACAAGTTGAGGTTGAAACGTACCCTGGCCTCATGAAGGAAAAGAGTAAAGGGTGAAATAATGGGAGGAGGTGGTAAACGCAAGGTGTTTATGGGTGAAAACGTTTTCACCATTATTTCCTCATTTATTTGACCGCTTTATTCCTATTCACGCTTTCTTAATGTGAGCGTAGTGTACGTTGCATCTCTGTGACCGCCAAACCAAAACCCTAGAAAGCATCCCCCAGTTTGTGTTGATGTCCCGAGTGTTGGTTGCATCTTGAGTGCAAGTGGCGCTGCTAGAGGCGCGTGTGGCATGTGCCACTGGCATGTGCGGAATGCCTTTGTTGCGGGTTGCACCTCGAGTGCAAGTGGAAATACCAGAGCTGCTAGTGGCGTGTGTGGCATGTGCCAATGTTACATGCGGAATGCTTGTACGTTGAGTGTAAGTGGCAATGCCAGAGCTGCTAGTGGCGTGTATGGCAAGTGCCAATGGCACGCATGGCCATTAGGGCTATGTCCTGGTAAGAAAAGCTACCAGCGATGCATGTTGGCATGTGCCAATGGCATGTGTGGCCAATTTGGGTCACGACCTGGTAGGAAAAGCTACCAGCGAGCGTGTTGTCATGTGCCAATGGCATGCGTGGCCAATTTGGGTCGCGTCCTGGTAGGAAAAGCTACCAGCGAGCGTGTTGGCATGTGCCAATGGCATGCGTGGCCAATTTGGGTCGCGCCCAGTAGGAAAAGCTACCAGCGAGCGTGTTGGCATGTGCCAATGGCATGCGTGGCCAATTTGGGTCGCGCCCTGGTAGGAAAATCTACCAGCGAGCGTGTTGGCATGTGCCAATGGCATGCGTGGCCAATTTGGGTCGCGCCCTGGTAGGAAAAGTTACCAGTGAGCGTGTTGGCATGTGCCAATGGCATACGTGGCCAATTTGGGTCGCGTCCTGGTAGGAAAAGCTACCAGCGAGCGTGTTGGCATGTGCCAATGGCATGCGTGGCCAATTTGGGTTGCGCCCTGGTAGGAAAAGCTACCAGCGAGCGTGTTGGCATGTGCCAATGGCATGCGTGGCCAATTTGGGTAGCGCCCTGGTAGGAAAAGCTACCAGCGAGCGTGTTGGCATGTGCCAATGGCATGTGTGGCCAATTTGGGTCGTGCCCTGGTAGGAAAAGCTACCAGCGAGCGTGTTGGCATGTGCCAATGGCATGCGTGGCCAATTTGGGTCGCGCCCTGGTAGGAAAAGCTACCAGCGAGCGTGTTGGCATGTGCCAATGGCATGCGTGGCCAATTTGGCCTAGGTTGCATGATTTGCAAGCCTAGGCGCGGGCACCATTTTGGCATGGCGTGGCTAGGGCCAAGGTAAGGGTGCTTGGCTTGGTGTGGCGTGACTAGCGTAGCTATGGCCAAGGCAGAGTGCGTTTGGCATGGCGCGGCTAGCTCGGGCTAAGTGTGGCTGGCATGATTTGCCATTGGCACGGAGGTGCGGCTAGCATGGTTGGCATGCTTTGGCGCATTTGGTGTGGCTGGCATGATTTGCCATTGGCACAGAGGTGCGGCTATCTTGGGCTAGGTGTGGCTGGCATGATTTTCCATTTGCACGGAGGTGCGGCTAGCATGGTTGTCATGCTTTGGCGCGTTTGGTGTGGCTGGCATGATTTTCCATTGGCACAGAGGTGCAGCTAGCTTGGACTAGGTGTGGCTGGCATGATTTGCCATTGGCACAGAGGTGCGGCTAGCATGGTTGGCATGCTTTGGCGCGTTTGGTGTGACTAGCATAGCTAGAACCAAGGCAGAGTGCGTTTGGCATGGCGCGGCTAGCTTGGGCTAGGTGTGGCTGGCATGATTTGCCATTGGCACGGAGGTGCGGCTAGCATGGTTGGCATGCTTTGGCGCGTTTGGTGTGACTAGCATAGCTAGGGCCAAGGCAGAGTGCGTTTGGGCATGGCGCGGCTAGCTTGGGCTAGGTGTGGATGGCATGATTTGCCATTGGCACGAAGGTGCGGCTAGCATGGTTGGCATGCTTTGGCGCGTTTGGTGTGACTAGCATAGCTAGGGCCAAGGCCCAGTGCGTTTGGCATGGCGCGGCTAGCTTGGGCTAGGTGTGGCTGGCATGATTTGCCATTGTCACGGAGGTGCGGCTAGCATGGTTGGCATGCTTTGGCGCGTTTGGTGTGGCTGGCATGATTTGCCATTGGCACAGAGGTGCGGCTAGCATGGTTGGCATGCTTTGGCGCGTTTAGTGTGACTAGCATAGCTAGGGCCAAGGCAGAGTGCGTTTGGGCATGGCGCGGCTAGCTTGGGCTAGGTGTGGATGGCATGATTTGCCATTGGCACGAAGGGGAATTAGGGTTTTGTTCGTTGTAACCCTAATTTGAAAAAATACCCCTTATTAATTACTGACTACCTGCATTAAATGTTCTAATAAATGTGTCATCGGTGACATTAGGTTATTTGGGGTTTTACAATTTTACCCTTTGTTTAAAAACCACCATCAACATTAAGTCCCCTGCTTAGCTCGGAACAGGAGCTTTGTTGCGAGGTAAGCATAAGATGGTGACAAATTATCAACAACAAATCGTAAAGAGAATTGAGGAGGCTTGTCTGACCTTTTTATAAATTGGATTTGGAATCCTTGCCTCTGGCAGTTTTGCCAAATCGGGAGGCTGGCACAATTGGGAAGTTAGTGTCGTGAGAGACAGGAAGCTGGGCGGCATTGAGAAGTTGTTGCGAGTTGGGAAACTGAGCGTGCTAGCTGGCGGGACCGGCCCAAAGTGGGAAGATGATCGTGCTAGCTGGCGGGACCGGCGCAATATGGGGAAGCTGAGCGTGCTAGCTGGCGGGACCGGCGCAAGATGGGGAAGCTGAGCGTGCTAGCTGGCGTGACTTGGGCGGTTGTAGGGAAGTTTGGGGAGACTGGCGCGAGCTTGATAGGACCGGTGAAAACAAGGAGGGAGTAAGTGTTTCTACAGATAGCAAAGTTTCCTTATTTTTCCTTCCTTCACGCGCGGCTTCAATCGGGGCATCATCCATGCCAAAAAATCTAGAAGCGTGATGTCCATCATTACTTCCTTTCCTTCTTTAAGGTTCCGTATTCATACCCAACGTAATTGCATCATCTCCCTCGTTTGAGAAAGGGTTCTTCTTGTTGAGTTTCTCTCTTTGCCTAGAGACGAATCATCCTCTAAACAGCCAGATTCTCCAAGTGAAGTTGCGAGGTCTGACTCTTGCAAAACCACCCCGTCTAGGGTTATTCGGGCTAAGAAGATCATACCGGTATGTTTTCTTCTTATTCTATGTTCGTGTTATCCTCCTTTTTATATGTGTATTAGATAGGGTGGAACTTGATCATTTTCCCCATTTTTTGCAGTGTATGATGGGACCCTCCAGGGATGGCCGCGCCTTTAACTCTTCGGAGAAGGACTTCAGAATTAGCGGAGATCGATCTTCTTCTCTTGAGGAAGCATTGGTTGGGATTGAATCTCTGTTCCATGAAGCTAGTGAAATCATTAAGGACCTCCCTTCCATCTATCCCCATGAAGAACAAGTGCATGTTCGGACTTCCTTGGGTTCAGTGAGCATGGAGGAGGGGGCGAGAGAACGAGGAAGAGTCTTGGCATATTGAGAAGCTTCAGTGCGGAAAAACCTTTCTTCGGTCCGGTTATGGTGCGGATCGGACTGTTTCTAGGTCGAAGCGACGGAAGAGCGAACGTGTGAGGCTCTTGGAGGAGAGCGCCATGATTCTTGATTTTGATGCGGATGAATCAAAAAGATTTCTTCGAAGTGTCAATGAGAAAACCTTCGAAGGAGCATATGACGGAAACGAAATAGCCTTTGAAGTTGATGCTAAAGGTGTCGTTGGTGATACCGGAGGGGTCATGGTGGCATATGCTGGACCGGTCGTCGGGGAGGACATTGTTGCTGATGTGGTTGCTTCGGGATGGGATGTTGAGGTTGCTGCTGCTAACACCATTGAATGGAACCTTTGTTGCCCGAGGGATTGCTGGGGGAAGTGCTTGAAGATAGCCTTGCCCGAGGGGACTTGTGCTCCACCCTTCGAGGGCTAGTTCCTCCCTTTTGTTATTTACATTGTTGCTTAGTTCCCCTGATGTGTTGTTTTTTTTTTTTTTTTTTTTTAAGTAAACTCATCTTTACCTTCTTCTTCATCAGTCAACATTTTGCTTCATATATATTTTTTTTGAAAGAGGTTGTGGTATGATGGCTCTTCAATGGTTTTCTGGGTTTATCTGATGTATTTCTCTTATATCTGGAGAATTTGCTTGGAAAGAGATGTATTTATGCCTTTTTTTTTTTTTTGATGGAAAATGGAATCCCAGGAAAAAGGATACAAACGGTGTATTCATCTTGGGGAGTACAACTAATAAGAGGAATTGTTAAAGGAAATACTAAAGGGGAGTGATCGGGAGGTACAACGTTTTAGGGATTGGAGACCTTAAGCCATCGCGAGTGAATTATCACGCCTTCAGGTGTGTCTGCATTGATGAGCTTGCAATATCCTCTCAAAAGGGTATCCGCAACCAGATATGGCTCGTCTCTTCTCTTTCATCGGGCGAATCGGTTTGAATAGCCATTTTCTTGTCATCCTCCCAACTTGAAACGAGCTTTCCTTAACAACTACATCTCCGATTGAAAACGGGTTCAGACGTCGTGCAACCGTTTGAGTCTTGGCTTATTTGGTTTCAATAGAAGTTTCCAAGCTTCTTGCAAAGTGTTCAAATGGTCCAGCTCCCCATTCACATTTCTTAACAGCGTTCGTGCCAGTAATCGCGCCGAGTCCCCATGACGGAATGGGGGAAGGAAAGACTGGTTGCAGAAAAGGTTGCTCGGTCAGACTTACTTGTATTTGAAAATCATAAGCTAGCGCCAACGGGTCCTCTCCGGATGTCTGGGTTCCTTCAATAGCTCGTTGATGCGATAACCAGTGGGATGATTTGTTGGGAATTCCTTCGGGCGTGGACGTCGGCAGAGGGTGTACATCCAATTTCGCTTTGTTGTCGAGCACCCACAATCGTCCCAATATCATGTCGTGATCTAGTTCTTTGACAATGTGGAATTTGCTATGTGTTATAGCGTCTCCCATCTTGATCTCTAGGTTGATGTAGCCATGCGCGTTCAAAGTTTCTCCTCTCAAGTTCTTAATCACGGACGGGGAATAGGTAGCGTCTTGTTTTGTAAATCCTGCTGCCTTTAGTGTCTTGAAAGTAATGATGTTGTGGTCAGAGGCCGTATCGATGAGCGTGTCGTCAAATTCGTTACCTCTAACTATCTACGCAAAACCTTGGAAGGCACTAAAAAATCTCCTTGGTTGGCATACTTATTGACTACAAGAGGAAGTACCCTGATGCGAAATTCCAATTGCTGTACACGAGTTTGCACTCAAGCATACTAAAATTCATATATAAGTCACAGAGCTCTACTCAGATAGTCGCACTATGGACATCAATACCCGGAGTCAAAACTAATCACATGGATAGATCAAGAAGATGGATATAGAGAAAAACATAGATGGCTTTGATGTTTACTAAGTGATCGATGTTTTCCATATCTGTCTGAAGGCCTCCGCCAAAATGAACCTATCCTAATGGACTGAGATACTAGTCTGACTAATATCAACACACTGGCATATACAAGGGAACCAGTGGTCGATAAACCTAACTCTAGGTCAACACAACTGGCATATACAAGGGTTCCAGTGGTCGACTTTATTGAATTTATTCCGGTTGGTCTGATGGTCTGGTCTCACTTTTCTTTTTCTTTTCTTTTTTTCACTTTTTTTTTTTTCACTTTTTTTTTTTTTTTTTTTTTTTTTTTTTTTTTTTTTTTTTTTGTATCTGATGATATTTTCAATGATGTTGTAGTAAAGGTTCGTTGAGACTTGTGAAAGCAGATTTTTAGACTTAACTTTCAAAGCAAAAATATAATAAACTCAAAATACAAGATGTTGTGAAAATTATGGAGAGGATGGAGCTAGGATTTCACCATTCATTAATACTTATGTGGTTTTAATTAATTTATATCATGCAATTTAAACAATTGATTTGATTCTAAAGTATTTCCAAAAATCAGATTTCCAAAATATCAAATGTTAGTCGCAAGCATAACGCATCAAGAGTCTAAAACTAAGCATGCATCATCAAGAGAAAACACACTTGATTAATAAAAATCATTTAATTCATTTTTCATCAATGCAATTAATCATATAAAAATATTGCATAAATTAATAAAGTAAATGTTACCACATAATTCTTGAAAGAATGGCTTCCTCCGTCGCTCCGAAGGATGGGTTTAGCTCATCATGTTGGAAACACGCTCAAAAATCATTTTTATTGCTAAAAGAAGGTGTACAAATGATGAAATGGAGAAAATGATGAAAATCAGGTGTTTGCAACGATTATAAGTGTTGCAAACACTGTTACAAAGAATGATAAAACTGTTACTGCTTTTAAGTCTGCCTCTGTATTACAACCCACACAGAAGTGTCGTTGTCACTGTTGTAAAACGACTGTCTTCAAAAGTCTGTTCTTCATGTTCTTCAGAGATGCAGCAGCAGAAATGGTAGTCTCTGCAACTTCGATTTTTTTGGCTCTTCTAGCGTTCTAAAACCTCCCAAACTCTCCGTAAACTCTCCTCCATCTCTCCATGACCTTATATATCCTCTCATGCACAAGAAATATCTTCCATAACTCCAAATTATTTTCATTTATTTTCCATGCAAGCTACGGGAATAATTTCCCTTTTTATCTATTTCTCGCGTTGAATTGACACAAACACGATCCCAACATGCTAATACAGGCGAATTCACATCCCAGCAGCTTCAGAACACACGCAATCCACAGAAATCCCGTGGATATCTCCTTACGGGAATATGCTTCCCTGTTCTCTTCGTTTGGATTATAAAGCCAAATTCAATCGACCCAAAGACATACAACAAGTCTGTTGACCCCAATATAATCATCCCAAGAAGTTTGAGCCATTGAGTTGCCTTCTAGCACGCCCAAAAATCTAAGAACGAATCTGCCAGTGAAGAACAGATTTTTCCCGCCAAAATTGAATTTTGAAATGGAGAGGATGAAGTGCCCCAATCCAAAACAAGGGCGCCTTTATCATCTGGGGTGCCCTTATCCAAAAATGAGGGTGCCTTTATCACTTTTCTCCCGGGGGTCCAACTAACACTTTTTGAGCAACTTTTTCCACACAAGTGTATTTATCCAAAAACACCTACACAAACATAAAAACACCATAATAAGTACAAAATCGAGTGCCAACAATATATAGTATTGAGATCAAATTAGACACAAAAATGTGTCTATCAAATACCCCCAAACTTATTATTTGCTAGTCCTCGAACAAATTTATTCTAAAAAAATAAAAAACATTTGAACCCCTAGGTGGCCCTAGTGGCGGAGTGTTATCTCCGGAGGGTTTACCAGAGGTGTACCCACAAAACCTTTACTCCAGACCCTAGCTATCTACGCAGAACCTTGGAAGGCACTAAAGAATCTCCTTGGTTGGCATACTTATTGACTACGGGAGGAAGTACCACGATGCGAAATTCCAATTCTTTGTACACGAGTTTGCACTCAAGCATACTAAAATTCATATAAAGTGACAAAGCTCTACTCAGATAGTTTCTGGACATCATAAACCGGAGTCAACCAATCACATGGAAAGATTAAGAAGATGGATGTAGAAAAACGTGGATGATGTTGACTAAGGTGAACCTATCCTAATGGACTGAGATACTGGTCTGGACTAATATCAACACAGCTGGCATATACAAGGGAACCAGCGGGTGATAATCCTAGCTCTAGGTCAACACAACTGGCATATACAAGGGCTCCAGTGGTCGACTTTATTGTATTTATTCCGGTTGGTCTAATGGTCTGGTCTCATCATTTTTTTTTTTTTGGTATCTCAGTCACTCTATTCCACCCTAGCAATGGTAAAAAGAAAAAGAAAAAGAAGTGATCAGGATTCTTTCGATGTTTCCATCACGAGGATATGGCGAAACTACCATGTTTTCTTTTCTAACACCTGAGCTCTGTGCTTTTATGAATAGACTCTTCTAGATGTTTCCATCTAATCAGATTGGTTCCTCAACTCCTACAACCAAAATGTTTCCATCAACTTAGATTGTTTAGTGCCGACCTTAATAAACACAAATTTCTAGGCTCTGGAGTTTATTTATTGCAACTAAAAGCTAACAAAAAGTTTCTTCCTCACCCCCAAACTTAAATCTAACATTGTCCTCAATGTTCTAAAGATTAAATTAAAAGCATGAACAAGGGGAAACTATTACCACTTGATGGATGGAAAAAAAAAATAAGGAATGATATTACCGTAAGCATCAGCGTGGGTGCCTCCCAGAAAATGCTAAATTTAAAGTCCTTAGCTAGACATCAAACCTCAAAAAGGATTGTCACCTTCCAAAGTCATATACCAATAGCCGAAATAGGCTGCGGGTCCTCGGAACCAAATAGAAGCAGACACAAATGAAAGACTACCATCTTGGATGAGCAGGCGGAGCATAACTTGATCTAGGGCTTTTATCAAGGCAACTAGATTTATCTGGGGTGTCTCTTTGTGCTCTATATATGTGTCTAGTAAAACAGGTTCAACCGAATGATATGTTTTCAAGAACTGGGTTTCTTCATGGACGGTATCCGGAGGATCGGGTAGCAAAGTTTGAAGAAACTCAAGTAGTACCTTAGACGCACAAAGCTCGAGTCCCAAGTTAAGGACTTCAAGACGATCACTAGAGTCATCATTACCCCCAAACTTAGGGTGAACAATATCCTCAGATGGACCAAAATCTATGGGATGGATTCTAGGGTCCATAAATTCAGCACAATAACTAGCTTCTTTGGGAGACTGGTCATCTAAACGAAGATCATCATCATATAAGGGATTATCAAAGAAAATCTCTAATATAGGCTCATCAACTAAAGTGTTCGTCATGGTTACCTCCTCCGAGGCACTGAAAGGTTCATCAGGAACTAGAGTGATAATCATGGTTATCTCTAATAATGGATTATCACTCATAGTGCAGGCTAAAGGATCAGGAACTAGAGTGTTAATCATGTTCACCACTTCTAAATCATCTATCTCAGAAGGTTGTCTAGTAACATTAAAGACATTTAGTTCAGTGGTCATATTACCAAAGGATATGTTCATAAGCCCGATCCTACTGATTGATGACGGCGTTAGGCGTGGCTAAAAATGGGCGACCTAGAATCACCGGGATTTGAGCACTTGGGTCCTGAACGGGTTGGGTGTCTAGAACAACGAAATCCACTTGGATAAATAAACTTATCAACCTCAATCGAACATCTTCTATGATACCACGAGGAACTTTGATAGACCTATCATTAATCGAAGTGTCATTTTGGTCGATTTCAACTTACCAAGTCCTAGCTGGGTATACACATGGTATGGGAGTAAGTTAACACTAGCTCCTAAGTCAAGTAAAGCTTTATCGACCATGTGATTACCAATCGCACAAGATATGGTGGGGCATCCGGGGTCCTTATACTTAGGGGATGTTTGGTTCAAAAGAACAGAACTTACTTGACCAGCTAAAAAGGCTTTCTTTTGGACATTAAGCTTACGCTTTCGTGTACAAAGATCTTTAAGGAACTTGGCATAAGCAGGCATCTGCCTAATTGCTTCTAACAAAGGAATGTTAATGTTCACCTGCTTAAATATTTCCATTATCTCGTTGAAAGTCGACTCCTTCTTTGTTGGGGCTAACAACTGTGGGAATGGGGCTCACGGAACAAATCCGGGCTCAAAAGGACCCTTATTGGTCTCATTAGAGACTCTATCGGTCTCCTCATCATTTTCGGCTCAGCGGGGTGAACTTCAACATGTTCACCTTCAGGTATGGCGACCTTATTGTCAACTTTCTTTCCACTCCTAAGGGTTGTAATAGAATTCACATGATTGTACAATTTCTCTCCTTTGGGGTTAGGATCAGTGTGACTAGGGAACCTTCCATCTTCTCTCTCACTAAGGAACTTAGCTATTTGGCCGACTTGAAGTTCTAATTTAGCAAGAGACTGGGAATTATTCTTAAAATTCTGCTTGGTTTCCTCTTGAAAATTAACCTGGCTCTTTATTAACATTTCCTGGCTTTGTGATAGCATATCTTGGCTCTTTTTTAAGATGCTAAAAGATTCCTCTAAGCTAGTCATTCTATTCTCAGAAGGGTTCTGGAACTGGGTTTGACCTGAAGGGTTCTGAGTATAACCAAAACCTGGGGGAGGCTGAGAATTACTAGACTGACTTTGATTCTGGCCCTTAGACCAAGAGAAGTTAGGATGGTTTCTCCAACCAGGGTTGTAGGTCTCTGAGTATGGGTCATACTTCTGACGGTTCTGAAACCTAGCATTGTTATAGACAGCATGAGCTTGCTCTTCACTAACCTGACCTTCCCAAAATGAGTTATCGGGCTCTATTCCACAACTAGATACTTGAGAGGTTCTATTAGGTTCACCAAGGGACCTATTTTTAGACTGACCCATTTCCAAAGCTTCTAACCTTCTGGATAAAGCAGCAAACTTAGCATCTGACCCGAAGCTTGTATCTACCACATTGGTGCTACCTCTATTGATCAAGAGTCTTTTAGGGGGTTCAACACAAGACTCCCACTGTTGGGATTTCTCAGCAACAACTCCTAAGAAGGTAAAGGCATCCTCAGCACTTTTATTAGTAAACTCACCAGCACACATAGACTCGACCATGGCTTTGGTCGAATAGTCTAAACCATCATAAATAATCCCTACAAGTTTCATCTTATCAAATCCATGGTGAGGACACTGAGATAGGAGATCATTGAATCTCTCTAAAAACCTATAAAGTGACTCTCCCTCTTGTTGCACACTAGCACTAATTTTCTTCCTAACAGCTGCAGTTTTATGCTTAGGGTAGAATTTCATATAGAAAGCAGCAATAAGTTCCTGCCATGTTTCAATGGATCCAGATGGTAGGTTGTTTAGCCAGGTATTGGCTTTATCTTTTAAGGAAAATGGGAACATCTTAAGTTTCAAAACTTCATCAGTAAGGTCTTTTATTCTAACTGTCCCACAAATTTCCTCAAAGTCCCTAATATGAAAATAAGGGTTCTCATCATCTTTTCCTAAGAATATAGGGATCATCTGAATAATACTAGCTTTTATCTCGAAGTTAGCCGTATTGGCTGGCAATTTAATGCATGAAACTCGGTTGGTCCCAGTTGGGAACATGTAATCTTTCAAAGTTGCCATCGTTGGCACAACTGAAGTACTAGGGGTACTTTCCTCACTAAGAGACAGATTCTCAAAACTGAAGTTTCCAAAAACGGGGCTCTCAAAAGAAGAGTCTTCGAGTTCCCCGCCTTCACAAGAAGAACTACTAGGTTTTTCACTAATCAAACGACCTAGAGTGTTTCTTTTCCAAGCCCGTTCTTTAATGACCTCGGGCATACACTAGAAAAACAAAAGAAAAAAAAAATCCTAAAAGGAAGGGAAGTTCTAAGTAAACACAAACAAGGCTGACTCCACCACAGCAAACCTAATGATATCTAGCAAACAAAAAGCATGATGGCTCCACTTAGATTGCTTTCTAGACCAGCTTCTAATCCTTCGAAAGGGAATTCGTTACAATCTAAGCAAACCCCTCTGGATCAATCCGAGTCAAAGTAAGTTGAATCAAGGCGAGGGAAGCTCAGTGGAGCTTTGATACCCAAGGCCTCACCGCTATTGCAAGGCGGCGCAGTCACGCATTCAACTTCACAGAAACCATCATGAACTTCGAAGTATGCTAAAAGAGTAACCAATATTTTTCGAGCGACTTTCCTACTAAGCTCGTTACCCTATCGGTCTCGTTCTATTCCAAATTTTAAAGCTTAGGTTCGCGTTAAGTATCGTTTTCCTAAGGCGGGCAAGAAGGGAACGGTGATGAAATCTGAACCCTTATCTTGTATGGCCAGTCCTTGCCCTTTACTAGGAAATTAAAACAGCCGTATTCAAGACCTCAACATATATGCATACAAAATCATCCAGAAAACCAGCTGGCAGGGGATTCGCAGGTGTTTAGAATTCTTACCTCCCGTTCCAGACGGGGATGAACCGTTGAAGTCGACTCGGGCCACGACTCCTATGTCATGTACGAACCCGAGGGGCCGAGACGATATCGTAATCGTCGTCCTTCCCTGTGCAGTTTATATTTAAATAACCCTCCTTAGGGTTTTAAAAAAAAATATAAAGTAATGTCCAAGTCCAAAGTCCAAGTCCAAAAAGTAAAGGCGCAAAAGAAAAGGAAAGTCTTAAAAAAAAATATCTCTCTCTTTTTTTTTCCCTCTCTTTTTATAAAATATAAAAAATCTTCTTCTTTCGCTCCTTTCGCTTTGTCTTTAACTCCAAATCTTTAAGTATCCACCAAAAGCTTTGGCAAATTTTCTTTCGCTCCAAATCCCAAAATCTGAAAGGAAAAGACAAAAACCCAAAAACGTAAAGAAGAACAAATAAATAAAAACCTAAAAGAAAATCTAAAAACTCTAGCCTAAAGACAAGTCCGTGTCGGCGGCGCCAAAAATTGATGATATTTTCAATGATGTTGTAGTAAAAGGTTCGTTGAGACTTGTGAAAGCATATTTTTAGACTTAACTTTTAAAGCAAAAATATAATAAACTCAAAATACAAGATGTTGTGAAAATTATGGAGAGGATGGAGCTAGGATTTCACCATTCATTAATACTTATGTGGTTTTAATTAATTTATATCATGCAATTTAAACAATTGATTTGATTCTAAAGTATTGCCAAAAATCAGATTTCCAAAATATCAAATGTTAGTCGCAAGCATAACACATCAAGAGTCTAAAACTAAGCATGCATCATCAAGAGAAAACACATTTGATTAATAAAAATCATTTAATTCATTTTTCATCAATGCAATTAATCATATAAAAATATTGCATAAATTAATAAAGTAAATGTTACCACATAATTCTTGAAAGAATGGCTTCCTCCGTCGCTCCGAAGGATGGGTTTAGCTCATCATGTTGGAAACACGCTCAAAAATCATTTTTATTGCTCAAAGAAGGTGTACAAATGAT
>JAJJWW010014737.1:97841-174281 GCA_023531295.1 Papaver armeniacum | reverse complement strand
TCTTTTTGGGAAATAATATTTTGGTAGATTTCAAATATGTAAATAGGGTTGATAATAGTGAAGCAGATAGACTAGCTAAATGGAACCGTGTAAAGAAGGGTTTTTTTGTTGAAACAAACTCCCAGCATAATATTTTGGAAAACAAAATTCTTAAGGGAATTGTAATGGGACAAAACATTATGATGTATAACTTCTAGTCTTTAATATATTGTCTTTTCATTAAAAAAAAAAAATTTACGGGAATTTTTATATGCATTTTCCCATATAAATTACCCAGTTTAATATTATTTTAGGTTCGCTAAGATTGTGTAACCATATGCCATACTTCATTTCGAATCATGTATTTTATTTTGTTAAAATTCTTATTTCCATTTTACTTTTAGAAAACAAATTGGTTGGGTAATTACATTTTTACAAACATAGAGAGGTTCCCAAAAGAAAACAATAGAAAGAAACAAAAATTGTTGCATGGTTTATACGGAAAGATTACTAGGACTCTAGCATCGTTGTTGTCCTACTCGAACCTAAATAGGTGGATATTGACTCCTGAGAATTCATAGAGAGGGCAATGTCAAGCACTCCCAAAAGCATATCCAGTCCCACTCCGCACCAGACAAATTCTTGAATTGCACGATCGGTCTTTATTTCAACCCCACGACATGTGGATTATGGGCTCACCACACTTCCACTTTGTCCGTCTAAATTAGTTTTATTCCAGTTTCCTCCAACATTTCAGTACTTGTTATTATGAATACTGTTCTTTCTCTCTCGCCTTTGACAATTACTCAAATAAGAGGAACCTAAAGTAATCCATGTTTAGCGCATCAAACTTACATGAAAAATAATGATAATATGATTGCAAATTGGCACACATACAAAATGAGTAAAGCAAACTACTACATACGTATGACAAATAAGCGTGGTTCTGGAATGGACTTATCAATGTAGGGAAGGGAAGGCACAAGGATGAAGCTCTGGGATAAAAGGAGAACCGGACCATGCTAGGATACATTTTTTGTAGCGGAGAAAAATAAAAACACCACAAACACGATTTCAAAAGAAAAAACTAACCATACTTCCAATCTACAAGCTGTAATATGTTAGGAGTACACAAGAATGTTGTAGAAAAAAATGTTTAGATACAAAGAAAAACTAAACTTAAGACGCCATGAGATTGCAATGCAGAGGCACCTTAATTAATATGTTCAAAACCATTGTCCAACAATAGCCGACTCTATAAAACTCTAATTAAGTGTTTTTTTTTTTTTGATCGGTAAAGAGTTTGGCGCCAGCGAGTTTGGAACTCAGATCATTGGTATCATCACCCAGTAACTTTATTACCACTATACTCTAAATAGGTGGCTTATCATACAATGTATCAGTGTTATCCTTCCACTATGTTCAGAACCATTGTCCAACACATCTGCTTCCTTATTACAATCACTTTTTATGAAACAACATTTCCAGTTGCTTATAGATTTCAATTGCCTCATGACTTTATATTTCCAGTGACATGCCTACTAATCCAATCAACCGTCCACTACCCAATTGCACTGTGACTCAAAATCTACACCTTATTCAAATATTTAGTTGTGACCCAAAGTATACGAGGAAAAGTTCAGTATGTTGTATCGTGAGCTGAAATCTCCCAAGGTGACCTTAAATCTACGCTGCGTAATCCAAAATTCTGTATTACAAATATAAATATGCCATTGCGGTAAAAAAATAAGCCAATCTCTCTTTCAAAAATTTGTCAAATGAATGGTTTAAATACAAATTTTATCTCGTAATTCAAAATATACTACAAAATTTGTAAGTGTAACTTGAAATATGACCATGAATTGAAAATCTACCAATTGTGCAAATACACTTTATACTGGTGATGTAACTAAAGTGTAAATTCTTTTTCACTATGTTTATTTACCTTAACCATTTAAGTCTCAATATTAGGGCTTCATACCCTGGTTCTCTTCTTTTTACTCTGCCTCTCTCCTCCATCTATTCTTTTGTTATCCGCCTCCCCCAACACCGCCGCCGCAAAATCATGGAAGCTGATGTTAATGATGAACAAGGGCAGCAAATCACTCATCACAATGATTTTTCCTCTCAAACGTAAGTGATCACCCTCTTTATTTCACATTTTTTACCCTACATGTCGTTTTTTTTTTTTATCATTCAATGATTCGAAAGAAAATTCAATATTTATTTTCATTTTTTGCTTATAGAAATTAGGGCGGCAGGGTAATGGCTGAAAAGATTGGTTGAGGCTGATTAGGGTATCATGAACCTGGCTGACTTTAGCTTCACAAATCAATTCAGTTGTTCAGTAACTTTACCATCCGCCTACCTCCTGGTAAAACAACCTTTGATTCCCAAGTTATAGACAGGGTTGATCCTCTTTAAAACAAATTTTAATGTACTGATTTCATATGTATCAAATTCAGTTTGCAGTGGCCTTGAAGGAGGCGGTAAAAATGGAGATGACCAAGAAAATATCATGGGGTTGCGTGAGTTTCATATTTAGATAATCAAATTGTTTGAATTTGGTAGATAATTAGATGATAAATTGTATACGGTTTTTTTTTTTTTCTTAGAAACGATTGAGCCATAGATTATGTAGACTTTGTAACATGTGATTCTTGAATTTCTGAATTTTTGGTATAAATTCCAACATTTCAAGACATCTTCTTCTTGAATTACTGAGTTTAATTTATTTGATGTAATTGTAGTTAGCAGATCATACAGCCAAGTAATCAGCCTTTTGTCTACTCTAGGCGTCAGAGATTACGTATTTGAAAAGAAGCAGTCGATCAACTGGATTCAATTTTAACCGACCCATTAAAGGCGTACGAAGCACTTGAGATCATGTCCCCAGCAGAAACCACAATTATCCTTAAGGAAATGCTTTTCTGCGGTTGCAAGCCTGATCAAGAGCCATTCCTTTCAATGATGCTTCAAACGTTCAGCAAAGCTGTTAGAGTTGCAGACTAGGACAAGGATATTTATTCCAAAGGGAAGATCAATGATGGGATGCCTAGATGAAACAGCGACCCGGGAGAATGGACAGGTATTTGTCTAGGCTTCTCGCCTTGGACGCAATAAGCTCTGTGGGAATTCATCCTCTATGCTTAAGGGGAATGGACCAGCAGACACTATTCTTGTACTTGGGAAGGTAGTCGTTGCTAAAAATCCATGCCTGCACCCTGGTGATATTCATGTCTTGCAGGCTGTCAATGCCATATGGTGGATTGTGTTGTATTTCCTCAAAAAGGGCAAAGATCATTGAACAAGAATCTGAGTGCAATTACTGAGGCTAGCTACACAGTATATGGAATACTTAACTCTTCAGCGACCGGGTCTGTATCAAGAACTGCCAATCTACTAGACGTATTGGAAGCAGGAACAGACCACTTTTCTCGATTCACTTGCTGTTCTATTGTGTTCAGAAACATTGGCATCATCAAAATTTTCACCTGTTGTTCTCTCCTTTATGTAAGTTGAATATTCATGTCCCTTCTCATGGGCTATATTTAAGGAGGCTTAGAGCAGGTACCTTGGAAGGGGCTTCTTAAAGAACAAGTTGATCTCAAAATCAAAGAGGCTAGAGAGTACAGAGAATCAATTTTCATGGCCAGTGGTGAGTTTTATACCCTTATGACTGTCCAAGAATCAAATGAAACGTTTTGAATGTGGTAGATGGTAGTCTCTAAGATAAAGATAATGAGAATCAAATTTCGAATATAGATGGTAGAACATAACATAAGGTGCACATTCTACATGAGATATGACTTGTTATATAATGTGGTGGCTGAGAGGGTGAATTAAGCAAGTCAAATCTTGTCGAATGTTAGCTTAATCAAGAAAGCTTGTTCTATATATTTTCTATAGAAAGCTTAATCCAGAAATCAATTTAGTCGTGACAGACCAATCAAATGTTAACTTAATCAAGATTTTCTTTATACCTACTGTAATTATTACCCAAAACAATTGAAGTCTCACTCCACATGCATTATACCTTTTATTTTATGGTTCAATTGGATCTCCGGGAACCAAGTTATATATTTCATCAACAGCAGTTCATCGTTGAGTCAGTTTTGTAATAAAAGGAAAAAGCCCTAGAAGGATATTTTTACTTGCGATCGGATTCAAGTGATGGAGCAACCATGTTTCATGCAGGGCAGTATCTTATGACGAGACAACTGCTCCTGTAATGCTCTAGAAGGATATTTTTGTAAATCACAATTTCGTGTTATCTATAAAAGCAAAAGAAAAAGCCCTAGAATCTCAATGGTTGATGTAATATAAAGAGAGTGAAAGTTAAGAAAAGAGACCAGTAGGCCGGCGGCGGTGTTATCTGATCATCAGAAATGGGTTGGTGTTATAAATGGAAGAATTACAGAGCTGGTGGAGATCACAGAGACCTCCATACAATGGATGGATAGCAATAGCATAATGATTTCTCCTCTCATGGTTCTATGGTCCTAGTATTTGTTGACTTGTTTTTCTCTCACCATCACCAAGATATGAGCACACAAGTGCGAACCTCAGATGGCAGATGCTTTGATTAAAGCTGTGAGATTCTAGTTTCAGATTCGTTTTTTGTCCCAAAAGAATCTTGGAGTTAACAAGAAAAGTTGGAAAATCTCATCAGCCTTGTTCTGTATTTACAAAGGTGGGATCACTCTTCTTAACAATCACAGACAAATGAGCAACAAGAACAGTCAGAGATACAAGATCTGCTTACTAATCCTGGGGATACCCAGGAGATCACTGAGACCACCACACAATTTGCCACCACTAAGAATTTTTCCTCTCATTGTGTTTATTCCTTTCTATAGATTATAAGAATTAAGCTTTGAGATTTAATTTTTATTTAATGTAATGAGATTACAAACCAAGATCTTCAGAGAAAATATATGTATGTTTCTGAGGAAATGGCACTTTAAAAATTGACTATTGATTTGTTTTTTTTTTTTTTTTTTTTTTTGTTGACAAGTACTTCATTCAAATTGTAACTACAAAAGCTAATCATAATTGCAGCATAGAAAGCTTAAATCCCTCATCCATGAAGAACTTAAATGGTTCAGATAAAGTTGTTTGTTTGTTCGTTCAAGAGTGTTCACTTTCAGTTTGTTCAGATTGATTTCATTAGTCATGTTTCAGTGTCATCCATGTATTGTAGGTGTTGTTGACTGGTACATTATTGATTAGGATTTTGTATCCATGATGTTGCATAAACTTCTTATTTTCTCGATTCCAGTTTAATAGTAATGCACACTTACAAAAATGTTAGAATGACTTGTCAATGCGAACTGCAGTTGAAGAGATGCGCAGTGCAATTTGGTGTTAAGCTTGCTCTTAAGTAAAACATCAAATGGATGAAAGTTTGAGTGATGATGCTAAGTTTGTAAATTGGACTTGGAAGATGTCCGTGGGAACTGCACCATAAGATCTTCTTTGTCCTTAGAGAACCAAGCCAAGTTATGTAGTAGAATTAATTCGCGCTTACAACCTAACCGTTGATTTCATGTAGATCATCCAATACTCATGGAAGAAAACAATTATTCGATTTGAGTTGAGTGTCAATCCAGTTCGCACTCAACACTAAGCAATATTTCTCTTGTTGCTTTGGAAGTCTCCACACCACTAGACTTACTTCCATGATCCCAAATGTAAATTATGGTGGATGGTAGAATTAACATGGCAGAATTATGGGCCATTAAACAAGTTCGCGAAAGAAGCTTCAAGTTGTCGGTGACTCAATGTATATTATAAATCTTGTAAATGGGTTCTGTGAGGTACCCTAGTTTTTTGTTCACTTTCTGAAAGATACTGATGTTGTAGCTCATCTCCTTTTGCTGCTAGTCATGTATGGATTTCGAAGACAATGAAGTTTTGTTACTTTGTTATTTCCATTTATGAGGTTTTGTAACTCGGGGCCGGCCGTGGTTTCCACTCCACCTCTAAATTTTGTTTCAAGCAAACATATAGAGGGCTGCTATTGTTTTTCCATGGGTATCTTCTAGAAATGAACTATATGCATTAGGAGCCCCATCGAGCATAAGTAAGAACAATCCTTACACGAAGGATGAAGCTCTAGCTAATTTTGCGTCATTGTATCTCTATCTATGTTTCTGTTTGGGAAAATTCAGATTTTGAAACCAGAAATATGCCCATTGTATGGAACCATCCAAAACCTACAAAATACTGTAAATATGATGTAAACAAAGTGTAACTTCATCACTTTTCTCAGTCTATTTACCAACCCTAACTATATAAACCTAGAGTTAGGGATTCTTACCCTAATTTCATTCTTCTCCATCTCTTCTTTTGTTATCCGCCGTCCCGCCGCCACAAAGTCATGGCATATGATGTTGATGATCAACAACAACAGCAGCAAATCACTCAGCACAATGATATTTCCTCTCAAACGTAAGCAATTACTCTCTTAATTTATTCGAATCGTTTGATTTTTGTTTTTCCTTTGTCTCATTCAAAGATTCATCTGATTTTGTTTTTAATTCTGATAGAAATGAAGTTAGTGGTAAAGGATCTGAAAAGCGTGAGAAGTGTCGATAGCACAATCAGCATTTCATCCAACTTAATCTTGCTCCCTTCAAGCTAGATGTTCAGTAACTTTACCCTCACATTTCTTATTTCCAGGTAGGTTTAGTTTACTTGTTCCCTTTGATTCCCTAGTTGTAATCAGCATTGATCTTCTTTAAGCTTTCGACTGATGATTCTAATGCACTGATTTCACATTTCAGTTTGTAAGAGCTTTGAAAGAGCAGTTCAAGCAAGAAAATGAAGAAGCAGCGGTGAGTTTTCATATTCATGTGGCTGTCTAAGAATCAGATGATGAAACTGTTGGGATTTGTTCGATGATAAGATGTATAAATTGTTTCATTAATTCCTTAAAATGAATTCTTAAACAAATCAATTAACCAAACGATTAACAGTTGAGGGATAGATTCTGTAGACTTTTTTTATCATGCTAACATTTCAAGACATTTTCCTGTTGATGTAAAACATGTTGGATGGCTATGTTAAATTGATTACTGATGAGGCAGGCACTTCTAATTATCTTCGAAAAACCCATTTTCAAACAATGGTAGCAACATGGCAGAATTATGGGCTGTTTAAAGAATGTTTGTTTTTAGCACATAATCTTTAATCTAGGAATTACAAAATTTCAAGTTGTCTGTGAATGTCTGTATATAAGCAGCCTTGTAAATGGGTTTTGTGGGGTTCCCTGGTTTTCTGTTCACATTCTGAAAGATATTGTTCTCATCTTTCCAGCTGGATGTTCTTTTTACTCACAAGAATTGTACAATTGGTCTTGTGATGTTCTTCAAGAAAATCTTGGAGAGATCTGATCAGAGGAATGGGTTGTTGTATGGGAAGCATTACACAGAGCTGTTGGAGATCAGATCACAGAGACCACCACACAATGGATGGATACCAAAAGCATAATGACCCAGATATGCACTCCACAAGTGGGAATCTCTGGCGACAGATGCAGTGATCTAAGCTGTAAGATTTGTTTCATATCCATTTAACAGAATTGAAACTGTTTGGTAAATGTATAAAATGTCTTCTTTTTTTCTTTTCTTTTTTCCTTAGAATGAATTTCTCAATCCATCATATCATTCATTCTAAATTTCCCTTATAATGAATTGAGATAGATTAGGTAGGTTGTAACGTGTGATTCTTGAATTCCTGAATTTATTTATGAAGTACATTTCAATATTTCCAGACATCTTGGTGTTCAAGACATTATGATTTTTCCTCTCAAGACATCTTGTTATACAATTTGACAGCACTATGATTTTTACTGTCGTTGTTTTAATTTCTGGAGCTTTGTTTTCCTCTTCAAATTCAGTCAGTGAAATCCATAAGAGCTGCCTATGGATTCCAAGAATTAAGCATTGAGATTCTTGTAATTAGTATTGAATTTAATGAGATTTTAAACCAAGATCTCTCAGAAGGAATTAATATATGTATGTTTATGAGGAAATGGCTCTTTAAAAATTCTCGAATTCATGAATTTCTTTTTAAGTACATTTCAAGACATCTTGTTGTTCATGTGAAACTAATGAGTTGTCATTTTTTTAAATGTGGATGTTGTTGGCCTGTCACACAGGTGTGGCTTGCTGGAGGAAGCCAACATGAGCTCTCTTTCTCTTGATTCAATTGCAATGCTAATGTTCTCAGAAACTTTGTGATCATCCATTTCGTCGACTTCATGTAAGTCTAAAACTCTTGTTGTTTTTCATGAGCTAGAATTAAAGACTCATATAGCAGAGTAAAGAATAAGCGTGGATCTAAAATAGTTTTCCTGATTTTTCATATTTTTTGTCAAATGCAGTTACCTTGAAAGGGGCTTCTAAAAAGAACAAGTTGAGACTTCATTGCAAAATATAAAAGGCTATGGAGAATTCGATTTTGTGACTGGTATGGGTGAGTTATGTGTCATTATGTTTGTCTAAGAATCAGACGAAACTTTTTGAATATGGTAGATGGTAGAAAATATGATATGACAAGATACACTTTTGACATGGGATTTGACTGGTTGTATAACGTGCTGGCTAATGAGTGTTGTTCGTCAGTTTGGCAAACAAAATGTAGTTGATATAGTAAGGATTCATCTTTATTCTGTAAGTTGCAAATTAAGGATGCATAAAATGTTTTAGTTTTTCTTGTAATGAATATTTGACGCAATCATTTAGCAACTGAAAGATAGGTTAGGTATTCGTATGAAGCTTGATCAGATGCCTGCAGCTGATAAAATGTCAGGTAGAAATGGGCTCATAAAATGTTTTCTTGATCAGATGCCTGCAGCTAATACTCATTAACTACTTGTTTCTTACCAGGGTTTTCCAAGATGCAAATGTTGAAAGATCAAAATATGCGACCAGTCCTCGCAATCCCTGGTGTGGTCATCCAGGAACGTCTTGGGCTTGTGAAGATGTGTAAGTGTTTCTTTAGTTGAGTGTCACTTCTCTATAGTTTGTTTTCGTAATTTAGGCCTAGTGATTCCGATGATGAAGTTTTAAATTATTGTTTAACCATGGAATTATCTAATAATTATAGAATGTCAATTTTCTTATATATATTGTAACAAGTTGTATGATAGGAATATTTAGTGCAATATGGTTTTACATTAAGAAGAAAAACATTAGGTATCCACATGTTGGTTTGAATTAAGATTCGCCATTAGAAAGGTATTACTGAGGACCTTCATGAAAAATCATAAAAAGGTACAAAAAAAAATCAGAATAGAAAGATTTTGCTATTTGATACTGTTTATGAAAATGTCTTGGTGAACTTTGTATGGCTTTGCAAAAAAATAATCAGTTAACCATTTGGTCATATGTTGAGCTTGACAGCATGTTACTGTTGTTTATATATTTTCTAAACATCTTTGATGGGTGATTGAATATGTAAGAATGTAGATGTGTGCATGTTAGTTTGTAAAGCAAGTAATAAACCAAGTCATTTGTTGTTTGATACCTTAGAATGTGTAGATATTGAGTCATTTAAACATCCTTGATGGATATTACTATGATTTGTCTTGTTCCTAATATTGTGGTTGATGGCAACCTTTATAGTCGTTCCATACATGAAAAGCCTTCCGGAAGACTAGCACCATATACATTTGGTCCTAAACTAATAATCTTCATTCTTCAATTGTGCTAGCTAATTTCATGCATTGTCTATATATGGTGTTTAAAGTCTATATTCTATTCTTATTACTTATTTAGTCAAACTTATTTATATATTCTCATTATTTAGTTTATTTCAGGACGCTTATATTTCTGCCTTAATTATATTCTCTTATTTTGTCTGCTTATTATTATTTCTCATTTAGTAATTTTTTCATATATATGCAAAATTTTAGGTATAATAAAGAAGTAAATGGAAATTGAATATATTAATGATTTATATATATATATATATATAAACCTAATTAGGACCGGGTTAATGGTTTTTATATATATATGTATATAAACCTAATTAGGATCGGGTTAGAAGGTTAACTAATACAAGTTATATTACTAATAGGAAAAGATTTTATTATAATTATTGGAGAAAGAAATAGCATGTGTATTTGTAAGGTTGAATCAGTATAAAAGGAACTCATAAATTAGGCCCAATATTTATTGTTTTTTCTGCCGATAGCTAGGGTTTGGTGAATTAAAATCATAAACTCTTGTTGTATCAGAAATAACATAAGATTTAGATTTAACTCCGCATTCATTATTTACAAACAAAAAGTAATAACGTAACTGTGTTGATTTGATTTTTTTTATTGGTGGTAGTAAAATTTTGTGTTCTAAGTAGTACAATTTTTGTGGGTGGATTTGTTATTAAAAATTGTTTTACTGTTACCAAGTATGATGGGAAATGCAAATATCTAGTAGTTGTGATATATGATGGTTACAGAAAACATTATTAGCAGTCGGAACCGCTAATAGTATGCATCTAGGGATCGACTCTTTTTTGTCTCGAAGTCACCACAAGATCCTCATTCATAGCATACTCTTCTGGGCCAAGTGCACCTCATAAATTTTTTCATAAACCATTCTCCCTTGAATCATTATTCTCTGAATCAACAATAGCAAACGTCAACGGATAGATTTGTTCATTGGCTTCATACCTTATGGCCGACAATATGACTACTTTGCGTTCCCATGTAAGAGATGTCAACTGGAAAGAATCTAAGACAACTGCCAACTAGAAGAATTTAAGATTTCTACGAGGGAACTGTTATCAAAATTAAAACTGATGAAAATGATCATTTTCTATATCTTTTATTTGCTTTTGGTAAGTATACGAGGATTCAATGGTTGTTGCGGACCTTCCTCTTCTATTGATGGTATGACTCTTACAAGGGAACGCAAAAGAGTCCTATTGTCGGACATAGGGTATGATGCTAATGAACAAATTTATCCGTTGGCGTGTGTTATTGTTGATTCATAGAATAATGATCTATGAGAATGGTTTTTGAGAAAGTTATGTGTGCTATTGTTGGCCCAAACGAGTATGCTATGAACGGGGATCTTTTGGTGGCTTCATATATGAAAGAGTCGATCCCTAGAGGAATATTGCTGGTGTTTTCGGCAGATAATCATGTTTTCTACATCCACCATATATCAAGTATTTAACAACAATTTCCAGATATTTGCATTTACCATAGACTTGGTAACACTACAATCTTTAACCACATAAATAACAAACACTAAATCTTTAATAGAAAATCCACCCACAAAAATTGTAATACTTAGAACACAAAATTTACCACCACCAATAAAAAAATCAAATCCAAACTTACGTTATTATTATGCGTTTGTGCATATTGAATGCAGAGTTAAATCTATATCTTATGTTATTTCTGATACATCAAGAGTTTATGATTTTAATGCACCAAACCCTAGTTACCGGCATCAAAAGTTAAATCTAAATCTTATGAGTTCTTTAAATTTCTTATACCGATTTAACCTAACAAATACACATGCTATATATTTCTCTCCTAGCAGCTTACTATGGATCATGAAGATCTGCCAATCTACTAGACGAATTGGAAGTAGGAGCAGTCCATGGTTATTTCTTGTCTTCAAATTTTCTTAATCATGATTACACTAAAATTGATGGTGTATATTCTAATTGTTCCCTTAAAAAATTCCACAACAACGTTAATCAAAATGAAATTAACTAAGGTTTTACTCTTCTGTCCGTTTTTATCTGTCCTAATTTCTACTTTGGTATGTCCATTTTTATTTGTCCGCTCTGTTTATAGACATACTTTTCCCTTAATTAAACTATCAAATATACCCTTTATTTTTATAACCATAAAATCATTTTTAATATCCAAATCTTAAATAATATCACCATATTTATGGAAAAAAACTTACTCAATATCCTTGTATTAATTGTCATTCCTTTTTTTAAATAAAAACATTTATGAATAGTTATAAAATTCCTAATAAACTTCTACTTATTTTAACACTAATAATTTAGTTTTGGTAATAATATAATATTAAATAGGCTAGTCAAGGGCTAGTCATGACAATTTATAGGATTTCCTTAATATCTTGACTTAGTCAAAGCGGACTCTTAATTTAGGACGGAGGGAGTAATTCTTTTCCGAAGACCATTCTCCTAGAACTCCATAAACATAATTTATAAAAATAAAAAAAATTTATAAGATGATTTTTTTTCTCAATCATGATTATACTAAAATTGATTTAGGGTGTTGATTATTCTTAGAAAAAACATTAAGTATGTCAAATATCTTACATAAATTTTATTGATAATTAACTTTCTTATTTTATTTTTTTGTTGATGCTGATTTTGGGATTTATTTTGTTGATGTTGATTTAAGGATTTATTTTGTTGATGTTGATTTAGGGATTTAATGATAATCTTATTATTATGGAATATATATAATAATTATGCGTAATTTCTTGGGCTATATCAAATGATTATAAAGACCTGTTTGGTTAGCTTAAGCACTTATTTTAAATGGGTTATATGGTTAATAAATGTGTGGGCTACATTTAAGAGAAGCCAAAAAATAATTGTGGATCTAAAAGACTTCTACAAAGAACAGGTTGAATCTTCGTCAAATCTTGTGACTAGTGGTGAGTTTTTATATCCTTATAGTTGATTGTTTTAGAATCAGATGAAACTTTGAATATATGGTAGATGGTCGAACATAATTGGAAAAAAAACATAAGATGCACATCCTGCATGATGAGTAGACTTTGTAACAACTGGAAGATAGATTAGGTAGACTTTGTTACTTGTGATTGTGATGCTATAATACATGTTTGCATTTATTATAGTACATTAATAAATATGGCTCTGCTCCTTGCATCTGTTGATAAAAGATTTTAGTCACTTTTCTGGTGGTATGTCTAGTATTTGATACCTTCATTCAGTTATAGTACATTAATAATTGTACACAGTTCATTTATTTGGGTTACGCCTTACATTTGTTACTGAATCAGCTATGTTTACTAGCCCATGCAAATTATGATACTTTCATGAGTTTAAAGCAAATTAAAAAAAAAAATTATGGAAACAAATATCGCACGATTTCTTAATGAAGAGTCATATGTTAACATTGGCACGAAATCACTTGTCCTTTCACGTAGAGACAAGAGGCGCAATCACATGCCTCTACCATATAATTCCATTGCTTTGCTTCATTTGATGTTTTTGACCTTTTTTTTTTATTCATGTCCTTCTTGTTTTATATTTCCTTGTCCGTTTTGAGTATGTTCCTTGTAATGAAACTATTAAAATTCTTACGTTCTTTATTACCTCAATGTCTGTGTGACCATTAGTTGATTTGTTGCAAGCATTTTCAGGATTGGGTGCCCAGTAATTTTCTAGTACCTGGTGGCTCATCAAATCCAGGACCTTTCCCTACTGGTCTGCATTAAAATAACCATTCTTGGTATTGGAGTTGCATTGCCAGTATCCAAACTATCCACTGGCATATCGGATTAACAAGAGCAAGAATGACTATCTTTTCAGTTTCCATGCCTTTGTGGCTTCTTCGCTTCCACCTGGTTCACATCCATCCCTTCTTGCCTCATGTTCACCATAACTTCCACCAGTTAATGCCCCTGTCAAATGTCATTTCATTCTCTGTTTCTCTCGGGTTTCTTATAAAAATCTTTATGTATAATTAATTATTGTAGAAGATCTTGCAAGTTTAAATGGGATTGTACTCAGGGTTCTACCCTTTTTTGTTCTTCAATAGAGCTTCAACCTTTCTACTCGATAAAAAATAGGCCCAAGGGCTGATGTTCAATGAATTCTTTATTTGGACCATGTACTTCGTTCCATGAAAAGTAAAATAGTTCTAAAAATTTCAGTTATGTTAAAAGGTTGTTGATTTTGTATAGGTAAGGTACATAAGTGAATAAGACTAGAGAAAGATGATCTTTCCTGGCGACTCTACTGAGGTTGAGTGAGAAATGATGATTTAATATTTCCCATGATCCAAACACGGCTTATTACCCAATAACGACTTACAATTCAAATGTATCACTGTGAAGCTGTCAAGAAATTAAACAGATACCCAGTACCTTCTGATGTAGGACATTCTATGTTTAGGATTTATTATTTTTGGAAGTGTTTTATTATTAGAATTACTTATCTTTAGAAGTTATAAAATTCTAGAACATTATTTATTTTAGGGATTTCTTATTTTTCAAGTTTGATTATTTTAGGAATGTTAGTTTTATTGTCTTCTCTATAAATAGGGGACAAGTCCTTTGTATTAGCATACACATTATTATAAATCAATATTGAGATTTCTCAACTATTCTTCTACTTTACTATCAAAATTCTTTATTCACGCTTCCGTCCTGCATTAAGTGGCATCACGAGCTTCGGCTTCGATCCTCTTCACTACACCATTTTAAGGGATTTGCAACCCAGTTTTGCAACGGCACTAGTGCCGTTGCGAAATTTCTGTTGCTAATCCCCGTTGCTAATTTTTCGCAATGGCGAATATCTGTTACGAATTCAGCAACCGCGCCAGCAAGGTTGCGAATAGCAACTACTCTGGGTTCAAGCGTGTGAAGCACGTGTGTGTTCGGGAACACTAGGACTGATAATTACGCCCAAGTCAAAGTTCGGTCAAGTATGCTTCTTTTTGTTTCCACCCTTCCGCCAAAGTTATCCTATATCCTGCCCCTTACTTGATTTTATCTTCATTTTTTCTCCGCCACAGACACAGACTCACTCAAGTCTTTCCTCTCCTCTCCATCTTCATCTTCATCTCCATCTCAATCTGCTCAGCTGAGCTCTTTATTCTCTTCTCAATCTCTGAACTCTATCATCGTGTAGAAGTGTATCATCTGGTATAATCTTTAACGAGTTTTTTAGGGTTTACAGATTTTGATATCTAGGGTTCCAGTTGCGATTTTTAGGGTTCAGAGACTTCGATTTCTAGGATTTAATAAATATGATTTTAAGTTTATCTTTTCTAGGATTTAGAAATTTTTGATTTAAGGGTTTGACAAGGTTTTCAGGTAAAGTTCTAAAAGTTCCGATTTTCAGGTAAAGTTCTAAAAGTTCCGATAGATGTTCAGGTGGTTTTTCTATTGAAATTTGGGTTTGCTTAATCATTGGTGAATTTTGATTCTCATTGTTACACATACATAAAATTTGGTAATTTTAATGAAAATGAAACCCTAGGTTTAAAAAAATGGGGGGTTTTGTGATCAATCTGATTTGGGGGTACTTAGTATTTTGATACTGCTGCTTATGGACACAAGGTGTTGTTTTTCTTCACATTCAGATAGTCTTAAGTTTCAATTTCTTTGTTTTATTCTTGAAATATACTTCTACTGCTACTACAATTAGATCTGTGAAGTAAGTTACACTTCATTTATTAGTATTTTTAACACTTAGGGTATCAAAAAGATTTCATTTTTTTCAACTTTGTTGGTAGCGATTGATGTAAAGTTAATGAATTTTACAGTTTGAATTTTAGGATTGGAACTTGGAATTTGAGGGATCCAATTTTAAGAATGTTCAATTTGCAGGAGAAGGATTGTATCTGGAGTACAACTTATTGGTTCTGTATATTTGGATAGTTACCTTGGTGCCACTGAAAATTGAATTGCTCTTCAGGTTGGTTTGGTTTTTGGGTTTTCCTAGAGAACTTACATTGTTTTTATCTGCTTTTGTATCTTGAAGTAATTTCCTTTTTTTTTTCTCCTTGTAGAACACCTATGAAATGTTGTTCTTTATTGTAGACCTACATGCGGTAAGTATTGAGTTTTTAATGATGCTATTGAGCTTCATTCTTATTGGAAGTTAATATTTTGGTTGTAATTTGCTTTCAAGTTTACGGTGAGTAATAGAGAAGTTTAATACTTGAAAGTTGAAATATTTCACGAGATAACTTTGCCTTTTGAACCAAACCAAAAACTAGAATCAACAAAGGGTACATCACTATTTAGTATGTGGTGTTGACACCTTCAAGGTCCGGTACTTGTTTTGATTAATGGTTCCGTTTGACGCCTATTGAAGTTATATGAAATTGTTATCGTCTGTATACTAAAAATTGGCAGTCTTGCAACCATATCCGCTGTCTTTGGTCTTTATGCAGTCTCATGTCTGTGCCCATGCAGAACTGATGTGGCTACGAAGTAGTGTTACACCAATTAGTTGGACAAATAAAAGGATTCAATTCAAAGAAAAGTCTCGCAAGGCAGTGCGTTATTTGCTGTATGGAAGCTCCATTCCTACCTTTCTTTCTTTCAATTATGCTCTTCTAAATTTTTTGATGCTATAGATATGGTCGCTAGTGTCTGTATTGGAATGATTGAGAAAAGTTCTGACTTTTGCTGGTAGATTTTGAAGATGGATTGAGTTAACTCACGATGTGTCACACCTATAGGAGACATTTTGAATCAATTTTGGATTTTTTTTTCCCATGAAAATTTGAGAGAGGAAAAAGTCGATACTTCCTGTCACGTGGTAACTCGTCTGTAAGCTGCTAATTTTCATGTGGAATATGTGATACATAGAGCATGCAATCACAACTGCCAGTTCATGTTGGGATCTCTATTAACTTGCTTTGCTCAAGGAGAGTCTGTGTTGTATGTCCGCATATTTTCTCACTGTTCTTTGAAATGCATCCAACCCCATATCCTTTATAAACCTTTGAGAATTTTAGTTTCCCTAACTCTTTCAAGCACTCTAATCTCTCTTGTTTCCCGAGAATTTTTGTATATGTATTTAGTATCTCATCTCATCTACTGGATTTTGTTTTGCAGGGGAGATGAAAATGTTGGAGCTGGATTTTGACATTTCCTGTTTTGATGTCCTTTGTGATTCTCTTATATCAGGTGGTTGTTTATCCATGAAATATGATCTTAATTTTAAAGATGATACCATAAATGAAGAACTGTGTGCCAAATGCTCTTATTTCTTGTTTTCTCGTTAGCATATTGTCCATAAGAGAAGGAGAAAACCCACATGTCTTGACATTTTATTAACAATTGTTAAGAACTAGGCCAAGTTTGTTTTGATCATTATCGTACCAACATTGCCACCAATTTTTATTTTGTTTCTTTCTCGTTATTGCATTCCTATTTGGTTATCACCTTGCTAGAACTTGAATCTAACCACTTTATAAATGAATTTGCGGTCGGATTTCATACATGTTGGTGCAGATTAGAAACAACACATGGAGCTCAAACGTGAGCTGGCTGAGCGAGTAAATTATCTATATAGAGGAAAGAAATGGAAGAAGATGGAAGGGTAAGAGTGAAGATTTTCCATTTAAAACTGAAATATATTATTTTATATTTTTTGTTATTTCTGCATTATGAAATTAACTGCATATGTATATTACCAAGAGACACCGGACACGGTGCTTCCATATTTAAGTTGGATTCTGTATACTTGATACTTGGTTGATAGTCTTCGCTTGAGTGCTTTAAGTATCATAATATAATATTGGAGTGACCCTTACTTTGATCAATTTTGTTATAGGTACCTTAAACCCTTAACAGCAGGAGCTCGAGTAATGTCTCTTACAGATGGTCTAGCATATACTAGCATGCAAAACTGATTCACTCAGCATATACTCTCTGCATGTTTCTTTCATACCTTCATCACGTAGATTGGAATTTGACAATCCTGATTGACCAGAGTGCAACAACCTTTTATCAATTTATCAGCACATTACACAAAAACAATGGAGGTAAGATAACTAACGTTGTTTTCCTCTTTTTATGTACTCTGCCCTGGTAAACGTTTGACATCATGGGAAAACAAAGCACACCTAAGAAATCTGCCAGGGCATTATTGTGAAACCATTTATGTATGTTGTTGATAACAGTTAGATCTTGTCACAGTAACTAATCCACAATTTCCTAGTTCTGTGGCTTTTGTGGAGCTTATATCCTCCTGATCACCGTATCTTCTTTTTCTCTTACACTTCAGATGCTCGCATTTAACAAAAGTGAATTTCTGTCAGCATCCTTTATAATGAACTTGACTCGTTAGATCCAGTTGACTCATTGTTAAGATATATTTGTACTATATCTAAAGCCCTACGATCCTCTCTCTTTGACGAATATGAGACTGCCCCTTGCATGTACTTTTTTCAGTGGTGTTGTTTTTAGGTTTTCACTTCACAATGTATGCAACCTAATCGTTTATCGGAATATTTTAGTGTGCTTTCATTTGTTTGACCCAAGTGTTAAACATTTCGTTGATACAGGAAGTAGCAAGAGAATTTCATGATATGAACTGGGGAACATTCAAACCCCTTCTTCCGGAAGCTTTGATAAATCATTTGTATCCCATTCAAGTACTATCAAATGATTTTTCTCAATTAAGAGATGTTGCAGTTTTAACATGATATATAAGTACTTCCATGCATGTATGTACTATGTAAACAAATGATTGTATCCATGTATGTACTATGTAAACAATTTCTTTTTTTTATCCGTTACGTTATCATTTGCATTTTATTCATTAATCCATTGGGTCTGGTGGGTCTTCATAACAGTTGTCTTAACTTATATGGTCTTTTTTGTTCTATTTGTGCAGTTCACACTTTTGTCAGACCTGGAACCATCTCTCAAAGCTCTTAAAGATAAGCTCTTAACTTATGAATGTTACTGAGTTGATTGTTTTCATCCTGAACCCCATTACTTCTGCCATGGTACTGAGTTCTTTAACTTGTAAGTCTGTAGTGATACTTGTATACATTTGTAGAACCTACTCATACTTCTCGGCAATGCATCTGAGATATTATTGGTATTGGTCCTATATTTTCTTCATCTGTTCATCAAGTTTGAAACCTACAAGTACTTGTAGGATATTTTGTATTATCATGTCCAGTTACTTGGTCCACAATTTGTTGACTGGAATTTCGATCTTAAATGTTGTGTTGAAGATAAGTTTACTGATACCTATCCAGTGAAGGGGGATCCGTTAAAGTTATTTATTATCATCCTAGGCCATGTCTGTTTTACAGTTCAACCTTACTTTGTGTAGGTAACTCTGCTAACTTCTTTCAATAAAGTTCAAAACCTAATTATTATCTTTTTACTAACTTCATGCCATATCCACAGCTATATCCATGTTGTTTCTTGCCTTGGGTGTATGACACAGTAAAGTGCAGCATTAATCGCAGCTATATCCCTTTTGATGACTAGGTTCCTAGATATCATATTGTTAGTGTTTCAATACGTTTCTTTTGCAGGTATTCTTGAAAGACACTGATGAGATAGCATGTGCCTATATTGCTGGCCCTGCGCCAAACCGCTGGGGACTCCTTTTGATGGACAAGATCTTTTCCAGTCTGTTGATAATAGGACTCCTACAGAAGGTAAGTTACTGGCACGTAATGTATGCGTTATGTTATGATAATAACTCAGAAGTTATGTTACTGATAATTAGTTTCCAACTCATGGCGTTTTATTGTGTGAGGGTTATAAAAGGCCTGGTGTTGCTTTCATTTGAACAGTCAAGTCATGAGTTGCTCTCTTTGGAAAATAAGGAAGTTGTTGATGAGAATCCACTGAAACTTCGTTGTCATCCTCTATTCTTTGGTATCACACTGGGGCTTTTGGCGGAGATAATAAATTCCAGGTATATTTATTTATTTAACAGTGATCCGCTATTCTTTGGTACCATCTTCAGGTGATTTTAATTTGGACAAAGCAGTCTTTACCAGTTTCCTTGACGGTATAACTACAGTTTCTCGGTTGTATCATGATTGAAAATTTGAAGATATCCTTTACATTTCGTGTTGTGATATTCGTTACAATATCATTTGCATCTTATTCATTAAGCCATTGGGTCTGGTGGGTATATTGCTGCTAGTTTTGGAGTTAAGTGTTACCATTAGCATCCCTAAGGGCAAGATGAATTTGTTTTCCAACCACACGCTTATTTGGGAAGGTATATTGCTGCTAGTTTTGGAGTTTTATTTGATAAAAAATGAAGTTTGTTATTTCGTACTTACATAAAGAATGAAGTTAGTTTTGGAATGTTATTTGAATTTGATTTCATTTCTTAGCATGCAGATTAAGCCTGAGATGTGCAGATACGAAGTCATGTCAACTAAAATTGAAATGCGCCTTGCTAAAGCTGAAGCAATCAACTGACATCTCTTGAATATACCAGGGAAAATTCAGTTCAACAAAAATTGAACTCGCCACCAGGTAGGACATTAAGCTTGTTGTATGGACTTGCACCATATGTCTATTGATAGCAAGAATAACAGAACCATATAAGTAGTGATAGGGATGTTTGTGGGTTCTTTTGATTTGATTATATAGTATATTAGTCAAAGGCTCAATCTTTATAAGCATACTGGATATCTGATTAGAAGAATTTGTGATGCTTTGTTCGCAGGTTAATTGAATGATGCTCATGAGATCAGAAAGGTTGGAGAACAAAGCAGCAGCCATTAGGTCTCTTAGTAGCTGCAAGATTTGTAAGTTATAATGTAGTATCTCCTTATAGAGATTTAAGTTGGAAAAACTTAGGAATTTCAAAACTTTCTACAAACTGAACTTAGGAACTAAGTATGTTTCTGTGTATGTCCATTAAATGAATGACATAGTTTGTATCAAATACTCAATACTTGTTGTTAACTTCAATTGATGAATTCTTTTTTCATAATGGTGAATGTGGAAATGAAAGTGAATGAATGTGTCATGGTTTGTATATCTGTGGAATGCTGAATATGGGGAACTGGGAAACTACAGAGGGTAAATGTAGGGGGAACGGATTTTGACCAGGTCAATGAAGACTTGACCTTTTTTTTTGCTGTTGCAAAAAATTAGCAACGTCTCTTTTCTGTTGCTAAATTAGAACCAGAACCAATAACATTTAGTTCCGGGTAGGGGTATTCCTGTAATTAGAAACAGCTTAGCAACGGCAGACCTTGGTTGCGAATAAACAAAGTCGCAACGGCACGGTACGTTTCGAATCTCCGTTGCTGACCGAGATTCGCAACGGAACTTATGCCGTTGCGAAAAAATGCAACACCGTGTTTTGGAACGAAGATCTGCCGTTGCGACCCCAGTCAGCAACGGCCAGGATCCGTTGCTAATTCCTAAAAATGGTGTAGTGCTTATTCTTTTCTTCTAAATTTTCTTTACCCTTTTGTCACCTTTACTTATCGAGATCTCCGCATCTCTTCTTCTAAACCCTATTATCCTTTTATCTTTTAGTTACCCAAAAAAAAAAAAAAAAAAAAAACGCCGACGTTGCTTTGTTCGATTAACGTCTGTCAAGAATTTACGAAGATCGTTTCCATCTTATATCTTACTCACCATTAATTAATTCCATCTCCTTATTCTTTGATTCCCATCTGTTCCTACGTATACTAAACAAAGCAAAACCATTCCATATCTTTTCTGTCTTATTCTAATCATTCAGTCCACCACTTTCTTACCTCCAGCCGTTTACTACTCAATTTCAAGACTCCCCTTGCTTCCCTTGCTGTCCAGTTTCTGTCTATATTACGAGAACCAATTGTGTACCATCATGACCGGCAAAGAGAAAGACGGTGGAAAAGAAACTCGTCCCAGCCTTGAAGACACTGTGCGTAGTCTCGCTGAATCGCAAGCAGCGACGCAACGTCAGCTTGAAGTACTCTCAACCAACCTAACCACTCTTATCGTGAGCCTCACTACTACCCGTGAACCTGTTCACAATGAGGTCCATCAACCTCGTAATGGTGAAAATAATAGCCATCAAAACGGTGAAAATAATAACCATCAACATCGCAATGACGCAGAAAATAATAACCATAAAACTCGCGACGGAGAAGCCAATTTGAATGGTCGTATTATTCAACATCAAAGACAGCAAGATAGTGATGATGATGAAGTTGTTACAGTGCCAATTAATAATCAGGTTAATTATCGAATGGCGAATGCTCTTCCTCAATTTAATGGCAACCGTGATATTGAAAGTTTTCTTGATTGGATAACTGAAGTTGAAAATCTTTTCAAGTTTTACAATATTCCTGAAGATCAACAAGTTGTTTGTGTCACCTCTAAACTCAAAAGTGCTGCTTCTGCATGGTGGGAACATGTGCAATTTGCTCGCACTCGTGTTGGAAAACAACATGTTCGTTCTTGGCCAAAGATGCGTCGTTTGTTAAAGGCTCACTTCCTTCCCCCGTGGATTACGATCAAGTCTTATTCCGTGAGTATCATAATTGCGTGAAGGTAATCGTCTTGTCCCGTTTATGCAACCAATTTTATCGTTTATCTCGTAATGGTTTGCTTGAAAATGACTCCCAACAAGCTGCACGTTTATGAATGGTTTGAGGAAAATATCCAAGAACGCTTAGCTTTACAATCTATCCATACTTTGAATGATGTTGTGTGTTTGGCAATAAAATCGGAGTCCGTTGTGGATAACCATTATGTTTCGGTGTCATCTTCACAAACATGGAATACACCCCAACTTTCAATTACAATCAACCCCATACACCTATGATTACTAAACCTCTTCCACCCCTTTTACCTACACCTTCATTTACTCCATCCGTTGTTGTGAATTAAATCTCAATCAAGTAATGCTCGTACTTCATCGACACCTATTACTAATCCTCCACTTCAAGTTGGTGCATCCAAGTCAAATACATATGCTCGTCCGACTACCGCCGATGTAACAAGTGCATAAACTGTGTCACCAATCTCACGAATGTTGTGGAAATCAATCTCGTCTGCCGTAATTCAAAGCGGTGATAACTCTTTAACGAAGATCCCCTGATGCTCCGGAAATTCACACTTATGCTGAGGTCGGTGAATATCTTTTTGATTGATTTGATTTTGGTAATACACTCGTGGACGAGTTCTTTTCAAAGAAAATGGCGGGCTTTGATGTAGGACATTCTATGTTTAGGCTTTATTATTTTTGGAAGTGTTTTATTATTAGAATTACTTATCTTTAGAAGTTATAAAATTCTAAAACATTATTTATTTTAGGGATTTCTTATTTTTCAAGTTTGATTATTTTAGGAATGTTAGTTTTATTGTCTTCTCTATAAATAGGGGACAAGTCCTTTGTATTAGCATACACATTATTATAAATCAATATTGAGATTTCTCAGCTATTCTTCTACTTTACTATCAAAATTCTTTATTCACGCTTCTGTCCTGCATTACCTTCTCTTTGTCTGCACGAGATAATGTGCAGGTTGAAGCACGTGCAATATTACCTGCTGGCGATACCTATCTTCAGCTTAAACCAAACATTAGATCCTTGTCGGTTTAGATGTGCCCTCAGCTGTCGAATTGGGATTTCGTTATTTGCTGAAGGTAGCCACTGCACTAGCTGCAATATGGAGATGGACATATATGATATCATGCCCTTCACAGCGCTAGTGAGGTCGGACTTACAACGTTAGTTTCACCGCGATCTTGTATGAGATGCCTTCGTTGATATATGCTTCAGAGCTGGAATTTCTTCCAGGAAAGAAGCATCACTAGGTTTCATCTCAGGTGATAACACTACATTATTTCCTGCTGACTTACTAGTTTATAATTGGGAGAATGTAAAGGACACATGCTTTGACATCAAGGTGTCTCGCCTTTCACGACTGACATTCGCTACTTTACACCCGGCCAGGCCATTGCTAGAGCATTTCATCGCAAGCGCAACAAATACCTTACCACATGTGAAACTCTTGGGTACGAGTTAAGTATTCTTGCCTTCACTACTCTATGTGAACTAGGCGAGGACACTATCACTTAGTTGAAGAGACTGAAGAACTTTCTTGCGAACAATGATGCAAATTGTGACTCGGCAATTTCCTATTTTATAGAATAGGCATTGCAATTCAGAAGGGCGTTGGTGCCCGATGGTTTAATGGCTAAACTATCAACAAACTTTCTATATAAGTAACTCTTTGTTTATTTTCCATAAAGACCCTCGAAGGTGACTTTCATAATAAAATAAATAATAATAATAAATAAATTTTTTTTTTTTATAAAATTATTTTAATTAAAGATAACGATTATTACATTAACTAGTTGGAAGCCTAACAAGCTAAGCTCCAACGACATACTACTACATTAATTGAACGGGTTGCTGTGCTAGCCTACCAGCGAGCCTCATGGGGAACCTTGCCAAGGGGAGCCGAAACGGCGGGAGGGGCGAGATTGTGTCACAAGGGGGGCAAACTAACACTACCTTCCATGTTAATTCCTGCAATATCACGCCATTGGGGACTCGAACCTGGGACCTCCTGGAGCGCATTAAACTTTGGGGAACGGGGATGACCAGCTGAGCTAGGGGCCGTTCTTAAATGAAAAAAGTAAATATTTATTTTGGGAAAGGGTAACTTAAATTATTTTGTAATTTTAGCTTAATCAAATCATGGTACCAAAAAAGATCATGGTCCCGAAAAAACTGTTCTCAATCAAAGAGGAAATCGAGATGGACTTTCACAGTGGGTTTAAAAAACGTTGGGCCCAGTAGTTAATGAGCACAATCAGTGTGAAAACAAAAGACAGCTGGACGACATTTTGGCCGAATTATTCGCGAATTCGTATAATTCGAACAGGCAACATAGTTAGCGTACCATGTTCGGAGTTTCAAACGGACGGCCATAAGTTTGTTTCCAAACTATTCGCGTATAAATGCAGGGAAAATCACCTTAAAAGAAAAGGCGAGGAAAGAAATTTGCTTAAATGAAATTGGAGTTAAAGGGGAGCTAATTTTGACGTGTATGGTTTAAATTCTGAATCGGACAAACAATAACATCATTGCAGCTTGAAGGTGAACTTACTTCTTTGCTCTATAAATTGAGCCTAAAGTCACACTACCTTCCTCACTCTTCTCTTGTTGATTAGTATTCCGCAGTGTCCTTTCAATATCAGTACAGTTGCATTAGCACGAAGAAACTTTCAAATGGGTGCGAATGGCAGGAAATTCGTTTTGCTGGGACTTGTTTTTGCTGTTGTTCTTCTCATCTCTTCTGAGGTCATAGCTTGTAAGGACATGCCTGAAAAAACACGTAAGTTTTTGTGCGCGATCGAATTTTAGTTTATGCTTGACTACTACATTTTACATGCACCTTTAATCACTCAAAATTAATTATATATTCACTGTTGTTGTTATTAGTGTCAGAGGAGCCAGGATCGTCAATCAAGAAAAAGATCTTGGTAATGGAGGAATTGAGTATGATATTGAGCATGCAGGGAATGAAGTTGAGGCTGAGCTAAAGAAAGATGGAGATGAGGTTGAGGTTGAGTATGCTGGGAAGGAGGTTGAGGTTGAGCTTAACAAAAATGGAGCTAAGGTTGAGATTGAGATCGGCGGGAAAAAGTTTGAGATTCAGGTTAAAGGGTAAACCGGAGGAGCTAACAGAGATCCCAATCCATAGGTGGTTGTATCTAGCGTCTTGTTAAAGAGTAATTAATAATGAAAATAGACAGACTCTACTGTGTTTACTTTGGAGTATTTGTTTCATTTTCTTTTGGTGTCATTAAAAAAAATGGAAATAATAAGAGCATCCTGCTTGAAGTCTTTTGTAGCCATTTATTTTGGTGTGGAACAATGAACCGTCCGGCAAACAAATTCTTGTTGCTAATCAAGCATAGAACAAGTGTAGATGCCTTTTTCTTTCAATATCAAGCATTTACTTCTCCTGCAGCAGAACCAGCTGCACGATTCACTTACTTCTTTTGTACCCAGTTTCAATAGATGATGGTAAAGAGTAAAGAAGGCCTTGTTTTTAATGTTAGGTTTATAGGCAGAGTGGATGAGGAATATTAAAGCCACCACGAGTGTCTACTTACCGTGGATTGGAGAGAGAGCAGACCAAAACCACCAGAGCCTTTATCCAATCTCCCAGAATTGTTCTTTGCCGAAAAAAAGGTAAGGGTGGACCAGAATTGATGGACCAATTATGAACCATCAAAATCTAGCCAGCGATTGCTGTTTTAGAGTCCCATTCAGATTTTTAAAAACTCCATCCCTATCAAATCATGTGGTGGGCATGCTCTGACAATGGTCCTAAACAGTCAGTATTTAATAATGTAATTACTATACAATCCATGAAAGACCTTAAGGAAGGCCTTCTATGTGATGACAAATCTGTACTTTGTCAGTCACAGAAAATGTACAAAGTTTTTGAAATTGAAATTTTAAATATCACAATTTCATAAAATTGAGGTTATTTTTTGTGTAATCGTACGACCAATGGAGGCCTTCTATATGATCAAAAAAATGCAGATTCTCAGACACAACTAATGTCCCAGCAAATTAAAATCACCATTGTCGCTTTACCAATTTCAGAAAATTGAGACTAAGTTTCAGGTAATTGATCAAATTGATCATAAATTTCGATCACATATCTGCATCAATTTTGGTATCAAAGAGCTACGAACATAGCCGATCAGTGCAAAGAATGCGATCACCTCGACCGCAACAACAACAAGCAAAGTCCGACCGTAGTAAATGCTGCGATCGAGTTGACTATAGGAGATGCTAACATAGATGGACTGCAAACAGTTGGATCACTGGATTGCGGCAAAGAATGAGTAAATTACATCAAAGAATCGATCAATCACCGGACTGGAGGAGCTACAACAGCCGATCGCTGCAACATTTCTCATAATGGATCGGTACAACGAAGAACGAGCAAAGCCGCATCTGCGAAGAATGTGATTAGCCGGATAACAGAGATGCGAACATAGCTAGATGTGAAGCTTCTGCCACTGAATGCGGAAATGATTTAGCAAAGTTTCACTTCAAAGAATAAGCGATCATCCTGACTCCGGGAATCACGAACATACTGGGACTGCGAAGCCTCAATCACCCGAAATGCAAGATTCTTTGAGGAACCGGATTAAAACACTTCGATAAACCCGAGAAAATAGCTTACAAATAAAACTAGGACTGTATCAGTTGCGTCCAACCGAGTACGTAATTGATGAGAAATCGGGTACATCGCTTGCATCCAACTGAGTACAAAATTGATGAGCAAAACTGGACTGCATCAGTTGCGTCCAACCGAGTGTAGCAGTTTCTTTTGAACTGGACTACAGCAGTTCGATCAACTTAACTGTAGAAGTTATTAATGTTACTGTTTGAAATAATTGCATCAAAATGTTATGGTGTATGCTCGCCCCCTATTTATCATGTAACTCGTTGGAGGATTAAGAAGTTCGGGTTACCCTTTGTTTCGATTTCTAGCAACCGAGTTTCGCATCACATTTATGTGCTACATAACTCGCCCCCAAGCGTGTGTAGTGTTAAGCAGCTTGCCTCAGAAGAGTTAATTTATACCATGAGGCGTTACATATCTCGCCCCCAAGTGATGGTTAGTCACGTTGAAGTGATATGCAACTCTCCCCCCAAAGATAGTGAATGTCATGCTGCTCAATTGTGACGGATCGGGGAATCTGGACTTCCAATGACAAGGTTTTAACCGGCTCGCTCGCAAAACTTTGACTCTCCGATACGCCATTCAAGTGACCAGGACCTTCAAATTCTTCCGAGAGACTCGAATCGAATTTCCCAAATCGCATCATAAGCAAACACATATAGCATTTATTCTCCAATTATTAGAGACGGCCAATTGCCGAAGATAGGAGTTGGCCAGTTGCCAACAGTAATATTTCCATGGCCAGTTACCACTCCCAACATTTCCGTGGCCAGTTGCCACTCCCAACATTTCCGTGGCCAGTTGCCACTTATAATATTTCCGTGGCCGCTGCCCACTCCCAACATTTCCGTGGCCGCTTGCCACTTATAATATTCCCGTGGCCGCCTGCCACCTATAATATTTCCGTGGCCGCCAAGCCACTCCCAACATTTCCGTGGGCTGATTACCGCTTATAACATTTCCGTGGGCCGATTGCCACTCCCAACATTTCCGTGGCTGGCCACTTATAATATTTCCGTGGCCAGTTGCCACCTATAATATTTCCGTGGCCAGTTGCCACTCCCAACATTTCCGTGGCCAGTTGCCACTTATAACATTTCCGTGGCCAGTTGCCACTCCCAACATTTCCGTGGCCAGTTGCCACTTATAATATTTCCGTGGCCAGTTGCCACCTATAATATTTCCGTGGCCAGTTGCCACTCCCAACATTTCCGTGGCCAGTTGCCACTTATAACATTTCCGTATGATATGAACACCCTTGTAGGATTGTGCTGGACCGCATAGCGGCTGCCTACGTACCCTCTCCGTTGCTCGAAGGGATCAAGCACGACCGTAGTTCGTCTTTAATTTAGATAGTATGAACTACCCATAATGGAAGCAACTATCTCTTATCAGCTATCAAGTAAACCGATTCCACTGGCAGTATAAATAATAATTACGGGTGAAGTACACCTTGAGTAAGCCCAAGATACCCAAAACAAATCCTTATTTCCCTAAATACTCTACCCAAGAAGTAAATCACATTCAGGTTAAAAGTCAGCTATAAAATAAAGGTTATATCTCAACAACTAAGAAATGAATTCAAAATTTGTTCATAGACCGGGTATATTGCATTTCTATCAACAACAGGATATGACGGATTCTCCAATTTGTATCTGGTCCAAAAAAGGCAATAAAAATACCGTTGTAATAAAAAGAAGCTAGCCATATAATGGTAAGAAATAAAGGTCAACTGGCATATCTTTTTGTAGTGCATAATCGCAAAAGAATATAATGGAGAGCAATGATAATCACAAACAAAACCATTTTCCTCGCAACGGGAATGTAACTTTAACCCTAAATACAAAAGATATACAAGCATTTCCCACGCGCTAGTTATACAGTAACTAATTTACCAAACTAATAATTAAAATACCATGAAGACATTCTGAGTACCATAACGGACAGAAAGTAAAACAAATAATACCATTCATTCTCGCACGGGCATACCGTCCATTCATTGTTAGTATTGTAAACAAAAGAAAAGATTTCAAATACTGGCCAAGTCCCTAGACGTCACCGGCACATCCACTTGAGTGAGTGAAACTGCCTTAGCTTTAAGAAAAACTTGACATTGAAGTTTCTTTCTTTATATAAATATACAAGTGGAAAGTATATAATCCCTCATTCCAAAATCCAACGGCAATGGCCTAATTAAATTCTACAGATTTACACAAATGGAACCACTTACATTAAATATATGTTACTTAGTCTAATGCACATGGTATCGTTGTTTCCCTTTGGAATTCAAAGAAAAGGCCACCATTAATCAAGTTCTCCACCTCTAACTTGAATATAATTTCACAATGAGAGGTAATACGTATATATGGTCAAGAAAACGTACCAAGTACATAGAGTACACACCTGTTGTACTTCAAGTATATGAAACTAAGTATTATAGCAGCCAATCAGCGACATGAAAGTTCACATATAACAATCTTAATCTAAACGTCGTTAGCGTATGAGCTATATACTGCAGTGCAAAATGCACCTGTAAATACAAGATCGCAAACGAGTAGGTACTAGAATAAAATATGCATTCCCATGGATTTTGTGCTAACTCGAGATACCGCCATAGGCATCGTCATTACAATTGCACAATGAACAACTAAGAATACAAAAAGTCATAGACTTAAATTAAGAAGAAGACTAAATCATTAGTCTAACATGGTAGCCGAAGCAATCTAAGGCTAGATAGTACATCTGCCAAGAAGAAATGTCACAAGAACTACAAAATAACCAGCACTAAGTGTGGCGCACTAGTATTGCATTTTAGTGTAGGTCCATAACATGCTCATAATTTCTTATTTTACTGCAAACGCATTTGCTGGATCTTTACATAAAGTAGTGAACTACATTACGAAGACTAGTGAAAATCCCTAACGGCATACCACAAAATGTGACTATCATTAAGAAAATATACGGGGCTCGACCACTCACACAAAGGCAAGCTACTGCCAAACATTACTTGAACTCCTATTAGTCGACTAGATTCTCTTACTTTCCATCTAACCGACCCTAGGGGGTGTAAATGACATTTTATAAGTAATGATCTTCTCTCATTATCATTACAAAAGTGAAATATGTTAAAACAGAAAAGAAGTACAGGATTAGAGAAAGCTCACATGACAAATTTAGGATCTACGTACATAACTAGAATTCCATTCACAGTTAATTTAATATATCTTCCACCAACCAATTTGTAAGGATATGAAATGACTTCCATGCACAGTTTAATTTAATCTTAATTAGCCTAACTTATAGGAAACATGTTCTCTAGGAAAATTAGTTACTGCTAGCCTGTACCGAATGGTCCACATATCTAAGACTAGATTCCAATCATTTTCATATTAACAAGCTAGTGAAGGGATTTCATATAAATGGCAAGCGTAAAGGTCCTGTACAATGCAATCCTACACACATAAGACATAGCCACAATGATCAAATCAGTTAATCAAGACAGCAGTACACGAAGATTAGCATGCCAAGAATATATCATTTATATTAACTTTTTACATCCGTCCAGTATGCCAATGTGCTGATAATCAAAGTGACAGATACAAGGCTACTATTTTCATTTGACATATATTCACATTTGTACACACAGTCACCAAAAAGTGAAGCGTCATTTTATGAATTTAATTGGGAAACATTATGTTTTGTACAAATGATACTAGGACCACTCAAGTTCATTAACAATTAATCTAATCTCAGTTGATTAAAATTAATAACTCAGGTCATAGAAAACATGATTATCATATCCATGGATACCATACTCTTCCGTCTATGATGTCCACAAAGACACTTACCTTCCAGAATTAGTTCCTCTTGGTCATCAAAACTGCTTGTTGATTGACCTCCAAATCACCGGAGCTCGTAAAGCCAAATAGACATAAAGAAACATTTCATTCAGTCATTTCTTCAAACACCCTTAAATCATCCACAAAAATTAAGTTTTATCAATCTATGAGTTCTCAAATGCATGAGAAACCAATCTCATTACCATCACTGAATACATATTAAGTAATTTTTAACAAACCCATGCAAGTGTTTAACACGAATCAGCCGTTGCTAACAAATTTAGGGGGAATTCCCAAAATTAATATGAACCCTAGTTTTCATCAATTTCAATTCAAGAAAGAATTTATGTTGAAATACCTAATCAAGCATTTCTAGTGTCTTATACAGACTGGAAAATTGATGAGAATCATTTGAATCAATTAATTGAAAATTACTTACTCAAATCAAATTCTCAGGTTGAAGAACAGAAATTCCTCTTCCCATTTCTAATCCAACAAACATGCATGAACGTCTTCAGCAACTAGATGTAATTGCACCTCTACAGAGATCACTAACTTTTCATGATCTCCGTCAATTAATCTAAATTTTTAGGGGATGAGGAAAGTCACTTGAGATAAAAGAATGGGAAAGAAGAAAAAGGGGAAGAAGAAGATAACCCCCCGTCCGAATTTCTCCCTGTCTTTCTAGTTTTATTTTCAGATATTTACAAAGGTTCCTTTGAAGATACACGTGTGCATCATGCATGGATGGTTATGAAAGCACCTAGAGTTCAGATTAATACAAACCCAACATTAAGAAACTATCACTTATAATTTGGGCACCAAAATTGTTAAAGGCACGAGAACATTTTTCATTCAGGCAACCTAAAAGTGTTTATAACACTTGACTGTTTGAGTTCTGGGCATTCTAAATTCATAGTTCAACCAACGGGTCTGTTAAACCCGAGAAAAATGAATGGAGTGTTACATCAATGCTCGCACAAGGCTGCACTGCCTTGTTGCATTTGGCTCGTGCATGAAATTTTGAAGCTCTTTGCTATCTGGAATTCGTGACCACTATTCTAGATGTGCGCAGAATTGTAATGTGTGCATCTCCTCGTGAGAAAATGCTCGCCACATTGTAGGTGTCCCATTGAATAAAATTATGAATGATTATATGTAAAGATGCGAAAATATGTAAATTTTATATGTACCATATTAAAAGTGTTATCAAGCGATTTTGTTTATGAGGTGATTAGGATGACCACCGACTATGTTGATGTTTTCCAAATGACGATGACTAGTGTTGCTGCCTTAGCGTCTCATCTTGACTCGAAGAACTAGATCTCACTTTTGTGGGACCGGGAAGTACTAGTTGAATCGAACTGGATTGAAGAAAGTTGACATGGAACTACGTAGTTCGATCAGCATGGACCAAGCATTTGTGAGGAAAACCGAAAACAGTCTTGAGGAAAATTGGACTATAACATTTTGATCAACTGGACTGTAGTGATTATACGAAAAAGGAATACAGCAGCTTGATGTACTGTACCGCTATATTTGCTGAGGAACTGGACTCCAACAGCTCGACCAACTGAACGGTAGTAATTATGCGAAAAAGGACTGCAGCTACTTCGATCAATTGGACTGCAGTATTTGCTGAGGGATTGGACTACAGCAGCTCGATAAACTGGATTGTAGCATTTACGATCATCACCGACCACAAGTGCCTTGAGATTTGAAATCTACACAACAAGCACGAACATTTCATGTTGTGGACTTTAATTGACATAACATCAATTTTTGAGGATTTCGTTATGGCTTCATATGGTGATTAAAATACGCCCCTCTTCGATGTCGCCGCTCCAGTCTCAAGAAATAATTTTTCTTTAAACGTTGAAATTTCGCCTTCATGATGTTGGAAATTGACATACGATCTCAACGGGCCGAAAATCACTCCGTTTGGACGCACGGAGAAGAAGTTATCGAAGAAATAAAATTGGTCAGTTAGCGCCTTGCTCCAAACATGTTGATGACGTGATTGTACCAAAAATATATTCTCCAATTGTAAAAATTTTACCTTCATAATGTTGAATATCGAGATACGATCGCAACGAACAAAAAGTCATCCAATTTGGACGTCATATGAAGTAGATATCAAAGAAATAAGATCACCACCAAGCCCAATAATTAGTGTTAAATGTCAAGTCCAAGAAGTAGAATTTTGCTCAAGCCCACAGAGGGGCGTACAAATCCACAAGCCAAATTCACGTGGGATGAAAAATCCATGACTACGGAATTAAGTTGCCTCAGCGTTGCGCTGGATCGGACGTAAGTTATTAAGTTACTTCGTGCCGCACTGAATCTGGACGTACGTTATTAAGCTATGACGCGTTGCATTGAATCGGGACTATGGGATTATGTTGCTTCGTGATACATTGAATCACCGAAAGTCGCGCCGCCGCCAACCAAAAACCGATGCCGTCGAACGCCGCAGGGGAAGGCCGCTTCGGACTGCTGCCTTCTGGACAGTTCACGCCGGAGAAGACGCAGTCTCCGGCGAACTACTGCTGCTAAGGTTGATGATGTCAGGATGACATCATGATGACGTCCCTCCTGCTGACGCGCTGATGATGTCATTCTTGCACACGTGATGATGACGTCACCCTGCTGACATTGCGATGACGCAACCAATACTGAAGCTATAATGACTTAACGTGGGTGATGAAGAATTTTAACGTGGGTTAACGGTCGCTGAAGTGGGTGCACATAATACTTAACATGGGTGAAAGATGCTGGCGTGGGTCAACAGAATTTTAACGTGGGTGAACGAAATCCAGTGAAGTGGGTGAAAGAGTTTGGCGGGTAGGACTTTGCGCCGTCTTTTTTTTAACTTTTCCCGGTTTATGGAACCTTGGATCTTTCCTCAAATATTTAATGACATTTTGCGTAATTGTTGTATTTACGCTAAGCCTTCTTGCAACGGTTTCCGCTTCAACTTTTAGTGATTTTCTTCAACTCATTATTGTTTCTCATGGAATCTTCTTTGGACTTTTAGCAACGGTTCACCCGTTGTTGTCGCTTCTCATGGACTCTTCCGCCACTTGTTTTGCTATACTTCAGACCTTTTCCAAAACCTTTTTGAGATGCTTTTAAGGGGATCTTACTTAGGGTTTCCGCCTTATGTCTTTGTCGATGTGCAAGGAGTGCGTGTAGCTATGGACTTGAACACTTGACATGGTGGAGGTGAATTTGACAAATACGAACTGTCAATATGTGTGATATGTTATGGATGAACTTATTTTTTTTTTTGAACTTTGGACCGTAACATGATGTAGATCAACATCTTGCTAACGCTTTAGCGATCTTTTAGGTGGAGGTCGACTTTTGGTAACCCGACTATGGCCCGACTATAGCATTCTGCGATCAACCTGGACTTAAAGAATTATGATCAATCGATCACAAAGAATCGCGGACCCATGGATCGGGCAAAGAATCGCTAATGTCTCGCCAAAATGAAAATCAAATCGACCCATCCATATTGCGGATCGAATATCCATCAATAATTTTGATGATGTTTTTACTCCATCTTTTACCGTGGACCAAATCCCTAACAATAGTTTCAACAACCCTTGTAGTGGTATAGATTGAGTGCTTTCCAAAGTAATAGTTTAGAAAAGTTCGTTCCGGTTAAGTCAATCGGATTGAAAGAAATGTCGTCACTTGTTTGCGAAGGATTCGATTTAATCGATTGCGATAGTTTCGATCAACTGATACTGTGAATATTGAAAGCATCCAAACTGGAAATTTTTGGATGTTTTTCAAGAGGTTTTTTCCAGGGTTTTCTCCTCGCTTCCAACAAGAATCTTAAAGATCCTTGGCGGAAATTGCAACGAACTGACCCTATCATTTACTGGATCGAACACTCCTGTACAATTTTGATGACGTTTTACGTCATCATTTACCGTCAGACCACGTCCTAGGGGTTGTTTCATCCGGTCTTAACAAAGATGCGGTTTGAGTGTTTCCAATATAATAGTTTTAGCGGATCCCGAACCGTGAACTGGGATTGCAGTGATTTGCGATCAACTGGACTACAGTACCTGACGATATGTAGTGCAGCAGTCGATCACTGGATCGCAGTTGTTGCTGATCAACTTCCGCGGCGATTACGATCAACCTGACCGCAATGTTGATGATTTTCAAGACATTCAAATCGCTTTTTCATGGACATGATTTTGAAGCATTCTATAATACTTTTCTCAATGGGAAACACGTTTCTTTTCTCAATCCCCTTGAAGTTTGGGGTTTTTAAATGTTTGCACCCAGAAATATTCTCAGGTACTAAACACGATGATTTTGGTGTTGTTGATGAAAACAGGGTTATAAAAGATGAAACAGCATAGAGATGATAGACACGAGTTTAACGTGGTTCGGCATGGTTTGCCTATATCCACGGGTGAATCCCCTTTAGGGAGTGATGCTTTATTGATCTTAGGATTATAATGGAATTACAGTCCTTTTTTTTCACCTTCCACCTTTTTTTCACCTTCCTCCTCAAATGATTTCTGCCCCTCCATATTTATACAGTTCAATATCTAATTTCAATATAAACTTAAATGGCATTTCTTTGCTCATTCATGCCTCCCATCTTCAATTATGCATGAAACCTGACGGAATTAACTCCGCATGCCTCCATCATCAATTCTCGCATGAAATCAAGTAGAATTAACTCCGCATGCCTCCATCTTCAATTCTACATGAAACTGCTGGAATTAACTTTGCATGCCTCCATCTTCAATTCTGCATGAAATTGATGGAATTAACACTACATGCCTCCATCTTCAATTATGCATGAAACTGTTTGCATGCTTCTTTGAATAAATTCTGCATGAATAATGGCTGGCAAAGTATGGGTGGATGTTGGGCCGCGGCCTGATGATAGCATGGGTAGAGGCCGGGTCATGAAGACATCGCATCATGGCTAAACCGGTAAGCGGTGAGGCGTGAACTTGGTACGGGAATTTAGCATCAATGCTGGCAACAAGATTGAAAATTGGTGGAAAGGGACGTGCAACGACAGACAATTGACCAACGGTTGACTTTGATTTATTGACCGAGTGTTGACTTTGAACGTGCCATCAGAATACTGGTAGCCGTGGGCTGCTTCGCTTGGATCGGTGGCAGCTGAATTGTGGCCTAAAACAATATTACGCCCACTATGTGATATTTTTACTCATGGTACAAACAGTTGGTTCCAGAAAAATTTTCTTTCAATCGTAAACTTCTTTTATATAAAACAATGAATTGTTTAGAATCAACTAGCATATTTGATTTTAGAGCCAAAATGTTGAAGTACAACGGTGTTGATTAAATACACACATCTATACATGTGTAGTCGAACCAGATTCATGGAAGCTTGTTGTTTGAGTATAACCTTGCACAAATCACTTAAAAAAAATTCTCATGCCATCCGCACGTTTCAAGGGTGATATGGGAATCTATACTCCAAACAAGGAAAGTTGATAGGGTAGCTTATTACCAAATCCACCCAATATTGACCTGAAGTCAAATAATCTAATACTCTGGCAGGGTATTTTTTGTACACCTTGCCGACTAATATATGATTCCACATTTTTCTCAACAACCGGCAGGGTATTTTCTGTAGACCTTGCCAACTAGTCGACTAGTATTAGTCGTCTCGTGTGTGTCAAAAAAAAAAAGCGTCGGCATTATTATTTAGAAAGAACCTTGCCGGCCAAAGTTAGTCGGCATGGTATTCATTTGTCGATCTTTGCAGGCTTTTCATACTTTCAGAACCGAAAGTGTTGATTTCTGATCTAATTTTGAGTATGATTTCATACAACAACTTTGCAATCCCCTTTTTAGAAGTGTTTGGTGTAGCGCCCCCTAAGCTAGCAGCTGACTAATCCAAGAAATTAACTAAATATAGAGGCAATAGAAAACTAAATCATATACTTAAGCATTCAATTAAGAAATATGCTACAAAACTTAACCAAAACTAACCCACCAAAACATATATATATATAAAAGTCCTAAATGATACATATACATGAAGTCATTTGGTTTTACAACATACAATATGCTGATATAATAAACATAGTGTTATCCAACCAACGAAATCAACCCTGAAGCTTCCTTGCTCCACCTTGATCGCCTTAAAAATGAAAGTGGGAATGGGTGAGAACATCATCCCTAAAAGGGGTACCCGAGAAATAACATTTAACTTTGAAGTAATCATTGGAAATGATTCAAAAACAATTCTGTTTTCCCTAAACACTAAAATGCAACCAATTTCACATAGGTAAACAATCATGTATATGGATCTAACTCCTTCCAAACAATTTACTAATAATGGTGACTCGTCCCAAGCACTCCAGATAGCTATATGGTGAACCTGGGTCTTACCACCTAGTTATTGCAATAAAAGTAATGTAGGTATAAATGAAGGAGCAAGATCCTATATAACATGTATTTTAAATTCTCATTTCCAAACATACAAATGAAAATTTTATTTCCCAAAAAAATTCATAAAGACAAACAAAGTATTACAATTCCTTTCCAAATAATGGAAAGATTAAAAGAATCAATGGTACTTTCTAATTTAAAATAAAACAATGCATGGAATACACAATCGATAATGCATGAATTTGATAAACATACAGCTTTGGTAAAACAAAACAATAATCACAAAAGAGCTAAATATAAATTCCCACCTCTTTTGATGACAAGCCACGCCTACCTCGAGATCCAAGATTCACTGGATCATCCTTTGAATCGATCGTTGTTAATAAAGACTAACTGTTAATCACACAAGAACTCTAAGAATCTAACTAAAATGGTCATACAAGAACCATATAAGTTTATCTAATGGTTTTAAGCCCATTTAGGGTTTTACATCTTTTACTATCTATCTTTAGCATATCTAAAGGTACACTTATTCAATTAGATTGTTTTTATAGTTCATCATCTAAGTCTTATGAATATCTACAACTTTGCGAAGAGGTTAAAGGCTAAATCGTGACCATAGTGGTCTAATACATCAAAATAGGGAAACTAGACCTAAGCCCAAGTCCATCAAACCAGCCCATTAATCTAAGGTCCAATCCACTAGAGTCAACTAACAGTCAAACTGATGGTCACAGGTTAATAAACAGTCCACGTCAGGTCAAATCCCATGGTCAACGGTCAAATGAGTCAACCAGGAATCGGTCAACGATCCAACTCATGTCAATGAGTTAACTCAGTCTACAAGACTGATTCAGGTGAGTCAGCAGATCTGACTCAGCCAAGAACTCGAAATAATCTAGCTAGATAACTGACTGGAATGGCTAACAACCTAATTCTATTGCAGTTACAAGAACACAATTAACCTGATTCTATTCTTTTGATTATTGCATAAATAATTCACTTCAACATAATTCTAGAATTCAAAGTACAATTGTAATTTAAGCTTTACCTGCAATTGCAGTACTAAGCCACACTCATTTTACAGATAATCCATCAGTTGCGGCCAAGCTAAAGACTACTCCAGCAGAACACAGTTCAACACTATCCCTTCTATCAAACATCACTGCTAGAACTACATTACAACTGACTTCAATTTAGTTCAATCACTAAACAAACTGCAGATTCACCAACCACTACATTTCACCACAAATGCAACTTCTTTGCAAGACTCAGGCAATCTCGCTACAACATTAAACAAACCGCTACCAAAAAACTAAACAACTATATCTTGTTTCAACACCACGTATCTGGCCAACATCATCACTACTTCCACACACCGTAACCTGCACAACCACCCACCACTACCACCAATTTACAACTGTACTAATATAATCTTTTCATCTATACACGATAACTACTTTAACACCACCGCAACTTCAAGTCACCGTTTATATTATCTAAATCACATCACTTCTTCCTTGCCACATTAGTCAACTCCAAATCACTAATTAACCAACCACATCTTGTAATCAGAATCTAACCAAAGGCACTACAAAGACTTCTATAACTCAATTTATAATTCTTAAGGAACCTACATAACACAAAGACTCACATCCCCCCATTCCACATAATTCATATTCCTTGCATGTAACTCAAATCAACCATAACTTTAAACTATAGCTATGCCTCCATCACATATACAAGTCCATAATTATCATACCACTTCAATTCCATTTACAGTCTCATAAACTCAATCTAAAAAATTGAATAACAACGATTACCTCTGAATTGATTCATCCATTTCAAGAACAACGGCAATCCCTTCAGTTCTTCCCCGCTGATATCCATTAGAACTTGAAACCCATCTCCTTCTGCTAACCAGTTCAGCTTCAATTGATCAACAAACCCTAATTCTTAATTTGGAAAAGAACAAACACAAACCCTAATTCTCTTATTTATCAATTCATCACCTCAACTGTTAAATTAACCCAATACCCATCTTCAATCTCTTATTCTGTATTTCCTCCAACCCTTAGTTCCATTTTGGGGAAGAACAGAACAGAACATAAAATCTAATTCCTTCAATTCTTTATGAATAGCTCATATCAACCAATTAACTTCATCCCGTTCCTCAATCATCTAAACCCAGTCCTCAATTCATCTATCAATCCCATGCAAGCCTAAAATCGAACCCACAACCCTAATCCTTTATTCTTGTTCTTCACAAAACCAAAACTCTAGAACTTTCTCGAATTGAGATCTTCTTTAGAATCAAATCCTCTAAATAGACATGTCCGACTTCATCTTCAGGTTATAACCTTCAAACCCACCTTTTATCTAGGGGTGCACATACCCTACTCATATCCGCCAATCCTACCCTACCCGCCAATATTTTAACTGTATCCTATCCTACCCACTATTTGGCGGGTAGGGTAATCTGCTAGGAGATTTTTATCCGCCCTTAAATGGGTAGGATGGGTAAACCTTGAAATTATCCTACCCTACCCGCCTACCCGCCTTATATTGAAAAGACAAAATAACCCTTCCAATGTTTTTTTCTACTGTACATTTTTTCGTTGTTTTTAAAGATATCAGGGGTAAAATATAAACAAAATTTGTAAAAACTAAAGGAGGTGCAGAAATAGTGGCATTAAAACCAATTGGTATCTGCGTAAGCGCTCCATCAGTGCAAAAGAAACCTCTGTCAATATTTTCCATCACTTGAGCTACCTTTTGGCGACCTAATTACACCATATCGCTTTATTAGATTTGCAACCAATCCCTTGTTCTTTTCCCTACTAACTCTAGTCGTCAAGAACCGGCGTAACATTTTCATTCATAAAATTCGAAGAATAATGTATAAAATTCACCAATTGAATTACGAGATCAAGTTAACGATGCGAAATCAGTTAATTAATTACCTCCATATTCGAGAACAAGGGATTTTTCTTATTATTTGATTTTGAAGCAGGAGGAGGTTTTGATTGTACAGGAAGGAGAAAAGAGTAGCCGAGGATAGGGGTGGTGGTGGTGAACAGAGGCTTCATAGGCGTGGAATATTACATCCGTACTGGGAAAAAAAAGACAAAAAAAAAAAAAAAAAAAAATGGTTATACCCGCCACCCTATCCTACCCTACCCGTCAAGTGATGGGTCGGGTAGGATCTTACAATTTATCGAAGCGGGTAGGGTGGCGGATAAAAGTTCTTACCACGCCACTAAACGGGTAGGTGGCAAGGGAAATAGGCCATATCCTACCCACCCTACCCGTTGTGCAGCCCTACTTTTATCTCATCTTAATCATCACCAATTGGAAACTCCAATTCTTATTCACAGAAAACCCTAACTTGGCTCTAATTCATCTTTTCTTCTTCACCAACAACAACCTCGACTCATACATCATCTCTACCACTCCATCAATTGGTTCTCTCGAACTGATTCACAACCTCACTCTCAACCAGATAAATCTCTCGCAGAAGAAGAATAGGAGAAGAGAAGAAACTGAAGAAAGAAGAAGAATAAAAAAGCGAAAGAAAGAAATAAAATGAGTTTATCCTCTCGATCATGTAAATAAGACCAAAGTTGGTTAACGGGACATTCCCAAAATTGATAAGGGCCTCTGCCGCATTAATTCGCAATGACTATTTTTCCTTCAAGAGTATCTCCATGATTACTTCTCACCGGTATCCAATTGACAATGCCTGAAAGTAGCCCATTTATCATAACTTTCCGAGATCTACCTAATGATACTAGTTTCGTACTTAGATCGTTGTTAGCTTAATTTCTAATAATTAACGTTCGTGTTAAACTAATCGAGTTTTTAACAACTAAGACGTCTCTTGATTATCGCTAGACCAGTCAAATAACGTTGACGAGCTTGCGGGTCTTTACATTTGGGTAGTGTGCTTTCATTTCCGTTGCAAAAGATTTTCTCAAAATAATTTTTTTTTTCATCAAAAATCTTCCCAAATAAGTTCAATCAAAAACAAAATTTCATAATCAAATTCATAATTTGAGAAGTTTTAATCTACTCAATTAATTAAGCTAATCATATTTTTTAATGTTAATTAAACAAGGGTATGTTAGCCATTCAGAAAATACATAGTTAAGGGTGGCTTCTTTTACAATCTTGGTAAAGGGGCGGCATGAATTGGTAGAGGGGCGGCAAGTGTGATAGCAATGTCCCTCTTATTGGTTAGGGGGTGTCCTATAGGGATGTAGATTGACTAGATTACCCTTTCCAATTTAAATCAACCAAATCAAATCAATTTTTTTTTAAACCTAATGAATCAAAAAAAAATCAAATCGATTTTTCATCTTCTTTTCATCTTCTCTTCTCCTCCATCAATCCTAACCTCCATTAAAACCGAAATTTCATCGTCTTCGATTAATCGGCGATTTGAAAAATGTTTGGAAAAACCCAATTAGGTTTAGTTTATCGTGTTGAATTTAAGTTAATTTTGTATCAAAAATTAGGGTTTTGTATGAAAATTGAAATTGAAATTCTACAGGTTTATCATGTTACGTTGGTAATAACTCAATTACCAACCGTAATCGCAGATATTTTGAAGAACATACGGTTGGTAATAGTTCAAATACGAACCGCACCAAAATTGAGAATTAGGTTTAGGTACCTGTTAATACGAAACCTTAGTTACCAACCGCACCTTTAGGTTCTGTTATTAACTTAATGAAAATTACCAACCGTATATCATCACGAATGTTAAGAATTTTGAAGTAGTGATGTACGGTTGGCCCCTATAGATGACTTACCAACCGTAGTTTAGTTACGGTTGGTTTCGATTCCTTTATGAACAAGTAATTAGTTACGGTTCGTATCCAAGATTTTCTAAAAGAACTGCACCTGTATTACGATTGGGTTTTTCCCAAATTGAACCAGTTACGGTTGAGAAATTGCTACTTATTTCCAACCGTATGTTCTTGAGAAAAATTTTAAAAATTTGATCTTTTTACATATTTTAGATAATTTTGATCAACAAAAAGCTAATGGGAACTAATTTTGATCACTCACCTCTAATTTCTTGGCTTGAATCACTCATTTTGGTTGAGTGAATCAAAATCTGTGTTTCACAAATATCACATAATTTTTTATTTTTTTTATAACTCTAAAAATCTAATTTTAGAGTTATTATAAGTGAAAATTGATTATCAAACACTAATCTTGATTATTAATAATAAGGGTTAATTGGTCATTTCCATTTTTTTTTAATAAGGGGTACTTGAATTTACTTCTAATGACCTTTTTTGTCTTATTAGGTTGCCGCCCCTCTACCGATTCCTACCGCCCCTTTACCAAGATTGTTCTTTTACTTCAAAATGACCTAACTTTTGTCTCATTGGGTATACCCAATTAATCTGGATATACCTCAATCAAGCCAAGATATTATACATATTTCAAACGAGTCAAACACAATCTTTTATCAGTCAAAGTAAAAAAAAGAGTCAAATACAAAGCCTTTATCAGTCAAGAAGATTATATTACACACAGTCTTCTTCGCTCTCTTCCCTCATTCACAGCCACACTCCACCACCATCCACCACCGCGAGCGCTGTCACTGCCATCACCACCTTCAGCAGAAAACTCGAGAAAAACTCAAGGTACTTGTTTCCTGCATTCTGATTTCGTGTTTAATGTTTCGATTTTTGTTTTAATCTTGACTTTCTTTCGTAGAAATCAGACTTTGGGGGTTTTTCATGAATCATCATCAATTGCAGACACGAGAAACTCAGTGGTGCTAGGTATGGATTTCTTTTACTTGTCATTTCGATTTTCTTTTAGTTGTTCAAATTTTGGGGGTTTTCATGAGAATCAAACCCTAGGTTAGGTTTTGTTACTGCCTCTTTTTTCAATTTAGGGTTAAAACAATTGTCTGTTTTACCTGTATGATGATTTGTGGAATTGGATTTTGAATTAGTTTTTAGAAATGGGTAATAATTTGTTTATTGATTTAAGCTTGGGAGTTCTCTCCAACAGCAATCGAAGATACTTTTGGTTGCTAGTGTTGTGCAAGATTGATTTCAATTTGTAAATTTCTCTCTTCATGCACTTTGTATGATTTGTTTATCTTCTCTGTGCGTCTATGGTAAGTCGTCTGTCTAATAGGGTCAAAACACTGTGTACAGAGAGTGAGACGAAATACAAAATGCTTCTCTTCTGTGTGCATGTCTAGGATCTTTGTATACTATGTAGGTGCGCGCGAGTAGAGTCCATTTTCGTTGCCTTTCTGTGTCTTCTGGTGCCCCTCTTTTGGCTAAAACAAGAAAAACAAGTGATAATTACAATGCAACAGAGAGTGATAATTACAATGAGTGAGTAGAGTCAAGTAATTCTATTTTCATTTAGTTTGTGAAGTGGTTCAACTGTTTGTAGTAATATACAGTATGTACTAATGTGTTTTGAACTTCGTTTTCTTTTCATGATTCTGCATTGTTAATATGTTACGAATCTGTTCTATTGGTTTTAAATATTCTTGTAACTTGTTTATGTTGGGAAATGATTGATGTTCATTTCTTACTGGAATTGGGGTTGCCTGCCTTGCTACTTCTTCTTTTTTCTTTGAATTTTGAATTGGCATTGCCTGCCTTACTGCTTAGTTACGCAAATGATTCTCTGATACCTGTGAATGTGGATGTTTGAGTAATAAAATCTCTTACTAGTAACTGAAAAATACCTTGTAAAATGTCCTTAGATAACCCAAAATTCATCAAATCCACTTCTCTCTCATTATCTTCTGCAGTTACAGTTTTTTTTCTTCTTCTTCTTTTTCTCTCTCATTATCTTTTGCATTGCAAGCGAGGATGATGTACGATGATCCACATCATCAGCAGCAGCTGCAGCTCCAGTTCCAACAGCAACAGCAGCATCAGCAGCAACAACACCAACTACAGCAACAACAACACCAACTACAGCAACAACAACACCAACAACAAAGCCCAGGCTTCCATAGAGGACTGCCAACTCGTCAACCATCAGCTTCTTCGACTAACATCACATCTGACAGCAATCCCACTGGTCTCACTCCTTATGATGGTAGCTATTCTTTGCTCCTGATGCATATGTTCATTTCCATTAAATTTTTTCTTTTTCGTCCATTTTCAAGTGTTTGATGAAATTGTAAGAGCTAGAGGAATGTTCCTAGCATTCCTTAGGTGAAGAAGCTTGTACATACCCTGCAAATTGCGATTGGACGCTTGCGTGTTGTTTTACGGTATTTCAGGCTAGCGTAAAGTTACCGAACGCCACTGTTGGAGTATTACATTTTTGGTCTAAGTTGCTAGAAACCACAAACGATATAGATTGAAAAGAACACACCACTCTTTGGTTTCAACTAGGCATAATTATATAAACTTGACACTTGTTGGCAAATACTACTAATTATTCATGAATCATTAGTGCAGTAAAAAATAAATACTAAATGATAATAAAGAAATAGAATATAAATAGTTACTGTTAGGTTTTAATTCTAATACCTTTTGCCCTTTCCTCTAATATGGTATTGATAATGTATATCCTAGCATATTTGATACTCTTTCGGCCACGTTTGGGAATGTGTATCGCGTACCTAAGCTCCTCACAAATTCAGTAACATTGTGTAGGCTTATCCCTTCATCAATAAGTGCATGTCCAAACTACTGAAACAAATTCATATGGTTTTTATCTTTGATGACAATGAAATTGTTCTTGTTAGTTAAAAAGAAACTATTTACAAGGGCCAAGGTTATATGTTCCAGTTTTTAGATTATTTGGCTATGCCAGAATACTAGAAATTCAAACTGTCTAATTTGAATTGGTAATTTTTGTTTGCAACATGCAACTGGTAGCTTTTGAAAATGTCTTGTTCTGATATAATTATCATCAGAATTAAACTGCAGTGGATTGTTATGAATTACACTACAAACCTGGAGTAGAAACATATGAGAAGAACTGGAATACATATCAGTCTCAAGTTAGTTCAACTAGCTGATTATATAATATGATTTTTGGAAAAAGTACGCGCAAAGAATGTTCACATACATAAACTGATCAGTTACTTATGAATATTTGTCATATCATAATCTTGATGCATTTTTCTTTTAGCTACTCTAAATTAAGTGTTTTTGGTGTTATAATGTGTATATGGTAGTTTGGTGGCTTCTCCTGTATCTGTGAAAGTTTTCTTTATCTTCCTTCAAATTTGTCGCAGCTCAAGGAGACAGTTTTGCTGCTAAACGAGGTGGAAAGCTTGTTCAGAGGAGAGCTGTTGATTATACTAGCACCGTGGTTCGCTATATACAGGTGCATTTTTTTCCTCTAGTTTATGCATATTTGAAGACATTTTTTATGTTTTAAATAATATAACGTAAAAGCACTTTACTTTACCTTCTTTTTTTTTGATGTTTACATATCTGTAAGTTGCTATTTGCTTTGTTGACATGCATAACAATGTCGCACTCTCTGTTGTATAAGAACAAAACCTGCTATTTAAATTTATTTGTTTCATTAGATTATCTGTATATATTATAGTGCCTCGTTTTGGATCTTCAATGTTTATAAACAAAGATCACTCTTAAAGTGTAATCTTTTGTTTGAGTGCAACTGATGTACCATTATTTGTTGGAAACTCAATTCCTGGAGTGTCTTGTCAATCATTTGCATCGACTGTTAATTTCTTACTTACCTTCACGGCTTCACCCAGGGTTTAGTTTTATGTATTGGAGTACAAAATCACTTATTTTAATTAGATGGAGGTAGATGCGTACACTCTGGGACATGGTGAGAATGGAAGAGCAGAATAGATTGATACTAGTCTCTGTAGATAGTTTCTGAAATTTGAATTTGCTTGGAATTTCGTTGGAGTGCTGTTGATGGGGTTTGCAAAAACCAGGACGATTAGGGAAATCAGGGGTGTATTTAATCTGGTGCATTTGATGAGATCAGCAATAAGTAAAGGAGTGTTTAGTCTGTCAGACAACATGGGTGTTTGGTCTAGTGGTATGATTCTCGCTTCGGGTGCGAGAGGTCCCGGAGTTCGATTCCCGGAACACCCTTATTTTTTTATTTTTTTTTTTTTTTTTTTTTTTGCCAACTCCTCTGTCCAGTTTACTTGATTATTTTGGATTGTTTTTTTTTTTTTTTACTCAGTGTCTGTGAAGCCATAGACTGATAGACTTACCAACATCTAGTCTAGTTCATCTTCTCAGCAAACTCCATTCTCGTTACTTATCATAATTTAATATTATGCTCAGACAGATCCATAGGAGAACGCAAATCAGATATTAGAAGCCATTTCAGTATTTCAGTAATAATGTGTCTATATTAACATGTGACCATCAGGATAACATATCTTAAGTTATCAATAGTATAGTTATCTCCCGATTAGGGTTTTACTCTTTACATGTTATTCTAAGTCCACATACTGGAAATGTTGGCTTAAATATGTTCTTATGCGTGTGTTCTAATTGCAAAATAAAGGCGCAAATACGATACTTACATCAGTCTTTTGCAGATCCGTGCTTGGCAGAGAGATTCAAGGGATAGGACTGTGTTGCAACCTGCCCCGCCTGCAGCATTTGATGTTAGTGCTCTTTTCTTTTTAAATTACTTTGTTGTTCTAAAGTGCATAGGTGAACAGTAGCATATTATTTGCTACTGTTCTGGTTCGTTTTCTGCATGTTATTTGCTCCTCCCTTGGTCATTCATGCTTTCTGACCATTGGCTGTGTCAAAATTTACATATTTGATTGTGCTCATTGCCTGTAGATGTGAAACTAAGTAATAGCAAATTGAGTACTCACTGCATCTTTGTTTGTGGTCATGGGGTTAAGATAGTTGGCATACAAGTTAAGGTCTCTCTTCTTTGTCTATGTGCAGATGCTGCCAACAATTGCTTACACGGATAATCCATCGACTAGCTTCGCTGCAAAGTTTGTTCATGCATCTACTAACAAAAATAGGTGTTCAATAAATTGTGTGCTGGTAAGTTTCTTGTGTAATATCAATCTTCATCAATATATGAAATTCTTAGTTTCTGCTGTTATAAAGCACACCTGTCTGACTATGGGAGAAGCAAATGCTACTATGTTATCAGTACTGAGCGGGGGACTGTATCACTGAAACATGAATTGGTTAGTGTGATACAGTAAATGTTATTGGTTAACGGGTATCATCTTTTCAATGTCTAACGGAATCAATTATCGTCTACTATAGTGGACTCCTACAGGTAGACGTCTCATAACTGGTTCTCAAAGTGGTGAATTTACTCTTTGGGATGGACAGTCATTTAATTTTCAGTTGGTCCTTCAGGTCTGCAGTGTTCACTTCACCTGTTTGTTTCATTTTGAAGATATTTGTTCTGATCTAAGCAATTGCATACTCAATATTCTTGTTGTTGGATGTCCTTTCATACAGGCTCATGATCAAGCAATTAGGTCTATGGTATGGAGTCACAACGAGAATTGGATGGTTACTGGGGATGATGGAGGCTCAATAAAGTGTGATTTTCGACCTATTACATATGATTATTTAGTTACTCCGATTCCAAAATTCCTGATTTCTGTAAAACGACGATACAGTTTATGGACTTCTTTTTTTAACATACTATATTTGTATACTTGCTATCGGCTTAGGTATTGGGAAAATAGCATGGCTAGTGTCAAGGCAAAAAAATCTGCTCATAAGGAATCAGTCCGTGACTTGAGGTACATCTTTGTAGTTTTATATGAATTTATGAAATCAATTGCATGTTAGCTTTTTTATGTGTGGATTTTTAAAGGATGTATATTTTTGCTCAACAGCTTCAGTAAAACTGATCTGAAGTTATGTTCCTGTTCTGACGATAAAACTGTTAAAGTTTGGGATTTTGCGCGGTGCCAGGAAGAGCGTTCTTTATCTGGTAATGTGCCTTTAAAAACTTGTTTGTTTTGTCAGTGACTGGTGCATATGTATCCACAGAAGTGTCATTCGTACATATTGCTTATTGTACCATGTGCCCATGCTTTCATCATAGCAATTGGGTTTGTTCTCCTTATCAGATTGCAAGTTTATTTGTTAACCACGTCGATTACTGTATTATCACCGAATAGTGCTGGGGATCCCTGAAGATATACATTAAGCAAGCACAAGCGAGCCAAACAAACAGCAAATAATGTTGATATTTCATTTTTGCAAGTTTGCTTTTTGAAATCATGTCACCTGTAAACTGGAAAAATTGCCTGCAGAAGTTATTAAGATTTGTTTCAGAATAAATGGGATTGATCTCATTACTTTATCAGCTTTATGCAGTGGTAATATACTTTGACATTGAATATGATGAAGATAATCCCAGTTTAGAACGATTTGTTTTATAAACCAGTGCATTAATTTTCTAAATGGCAATTTATGGTTTCGATTCTAATTATCAGATTTTTGTTAGCAGTGTTGGTTCAAGCATTCTTCCCTGTTTTTGTCTCTATAAGTAAATAACATTATTAATGTTTACGGCATCTGATGAACTATTTCACATCTCTATCTGAAAAGTGTTTTTGCTATCTGCGACGTAGTACTGCTTTCTTCTGCATGTGTCAGAGTCAGAGTATCATATGAGCTTTAAACATGAATGAGAAATGCTAAGAGATATGAATGTGTTTTGAACTCTGGCAGGCCACAGTTGGGATGTTAAGAGTGTAGATTGGCACCCAACGAAGTCGTTACTAGTTTCAGGTTAGTACATTTTTGCATACATTTATTACTACAATTGTTCACTTGCTAAGTCGTTGCTAGTCTCAAACTGACTTTGTTACCTTTGGATTAGGTGGCAAAGATAACCTTGTAAAACTCTGGGATGCTAAATCTGGGAGAGAGCTTTCTTCATTGTAAGAAAATTTTTGTTATTTTCTCATTGGAAGCTTAATTGTTTGCATTTCCATATGCTGTGTGGTTTTCCATGCACATTAATCTTAACTTCTTTTGCAGCCATGGTCATAAAAATACAGTGCTTCGTGTTAAATGGAATCAGAACGGCAATTGGGTACTAACAGCTTCAAAGGATCAAATCATCAAGGTGCAGTTAACGGGTTACAGACAATAATAATGCAACTATGCTATTGTCATTTTTTACCCAGGGCGTAAACCAATTTTTTTTTGCTAATTTATTGGTCGACACTTGACACACCAATCATTGCCTTGTTGATGCCCAGCTTTACGACATAAGAGTTATGAAAGAACTTGAATCGTTTCGTGGACATCAGAAGGATGTAACTGGTTAGTTACACCTCTTCACTTTTCCTTTATTACTTGCTTTCCTATGATGTTTCAGTTCTTGTATGTCTGTTTGGACATATGGATGTGTAACTAAAATTTGTTTGGTTGTGCAATTTAAGATCTGGATAGTGTATAGCGTCACATATTATTCGTACCAGAAACTCTTTTCATTAGGACGAGTTCTTTTTCTACTAGTACTAAGGTCCGAATTCAACATGTTATAGTATTTGTTTGGTACGAATCACTTTTCAATGAGGTAAGTGGAAGTATATTTCGGTCACATAGAACTTTCGTTAGGTTGTTTGTCAATGATAATGGGAGATATCTATTGGTTCTTCTAATGTAACCTTATGAATTATTTAATTCATGCATTGGCTTACATGAAAAAGTATTATTTTAGCGATTTTAAACTAAGCTGTCTTCAAATAGAAGTTGGACTCAAGGTAACATTATTCTTAGCATATAAATGTTTCCTAAAACACCATAATCTGAGACAATAAGATTTCACTTATTAGAAACAAAACACAGGTGTTGAATTCAGTTGTCTGGTTGGGGCTATTGCCTAACAAATTGTATGTAGCTATTGTTACTCTCCTACACCTTTGACCAGGAAAACATTGGTTTGCAGTAAAACTTTTAATCTCTTCCCCACAGAAGCTAATTTCAGAACAAATGCTTACTTTCATTTTTGTGCTTATATAGCCAAATAATATAGAAAAATAAAGTTCAAATGTGTATCGCTCGATAAAGCATCTATTTTCGGTAGTTTTTTTGGATTTAAGTGTCATTGGCAGTCAAATAGGTTGAACGAACCACATGAGGTTTGTGCTTTTCTTTTTAGTCCGAAGATGAAACTTTCTCCCCTTATGCTCTTTCTGTTTTGCTAGCTCTTGCATGGCATCCTTTCCACGAAGACTACTTTGTCAGCGGCAGTTTTGATGGCTCCATCTTCCATTGGCTCGTCGGGTAACTATCTTTTCCATGATCAAACTGATTACTTCCATTGTATCTTTTGTTCTTTTCTACTGACCCATGCTAGTAATGCTTGAATTTTCCTATTAGGACGTTTTTAGTGATACAAGTGTTCCAGTTCCTAAATTATTGATTGTGGGTACTATGTCGATGAACAGGCATGATACTCCTCAGGTCGAAATAACTGGGGCACATATAAACAGTGTATGGGACCTTGCATGGCATCCTATTGGCAATATCCTGTGCAGGTAACTTTTCATGGTTGTTTTTGTAATTATTACTGAAAATGAGCTTTTGTCTTGCTTTCTTACGTTAAATGATCAAACTGAAGTGCACTTGAAAGATACACAACATTTCGACTATAGTTGCCTGCCAGTTTGACTAGCAACTAGCTTGATCAACCTTTTGTTAGTGGCAAGCAATAGAATGCCGACTAGCACTTGTTAGTCTCAAACGATACTGGTATTTGAAATTGTGATACTTGCTTAAAAAGAAAATAAATAATGATGTCAGGTTCTGTGTGCTCACAGGGTGGGATTAAGCTCACCTGTGATTACTACACTAGTGTAGGTACTTACCTTTTTCTTAAAATGGTGCAGCGGTAGCAATGATCATACAACAAAGTTTTGGTGTAGAAATAGACCAGGAGATACTCCTGGTGATAATACGGGATACAACCAAGGTTTCTCTTACACCTTCTTTATGGTCATTTTAATGAAATGTTCATCTTGTCCCTTTACGCTGAGACAAGAGGCCCATTTGTATGCCTCTCCTCCATACCATATGCTTTAATTCCTTTTTTTTTCTTTTCCTTTTCATGTCCTTCCTGTTTGATCTTTCGGTTTGAGAATATACCTTGTAGTGAATATATGGAGATCCTTTCTTGTCCTTATTACCTCCATTACTTGGTGATCATTATATTTGTTGCTAGCATTTTCAGGATTCGGTGAGCACAATCCTCCTCTGGTGGGTCTTGTGCCCAGTAATTTCCCAATACCTGGTTTGCCTCGAATTGAAGGAATCATTCCTGGGATTGAAGTTGCAATGCCGCTATCCATACCATCCATTGGCACATCTCATCAAGGAGAGCAACAACAGCAATCTTTTCCAGTTTCTATGCCTGTCTTTGTCGGGGCTCCTCCGCTTCCACCGGGTCCACATCCATCCCTTCTTGCCCCAGGTCAATCTTATCAGCAATTTTCTCATCATATGCCGCCTCAACAACAGCAACATCAACCATACCAACAGCAAATACCTTCTTTACAAGTCCCACCCTCAAATATGCCGCAGATGCGGCCACCACCATCTCATTTGTCCTTCCCACCACATTCTCATTCTCGCCCTCCCCCAATGTCAGGTTCTTCTCCCATGCCCTCGATGTCTAACTCACCACAATTGCCACCAATGCACGGTCAAATGGTATTTTATTCTCTCTCTCTCTCTCTCTCTCTCTCTCTCTCTCTCTCATGTTATGCATAAGTTTAGATCTTCTTATAAAGTTGCAAAACCCTAATGTAGTTCATCTAGGGCTGATGTTCAGTGAATTTGTTATTTTCACCATGTATTCCATTACTTTAGGCCGTCTATGGATTATCACACATTCAAAACCATCTTTCATTACTAAAAGGTATCTTGGCCGTGGTGATCTCTTATTTTTTAACTAAGATTTAAAAGACCTTCCTCACACCCTTGGATGATCCAATCTTGATGGGTCCACATAAATTTTGTATAAAAGTTCATACATGTTCATTCTTGAAGGATGCTGACCCAACTTTTGGATGCAAGGTTAATAACTTTTGATGCATTTTCTCGTTTAGGGGATGCAAGGTTCGATGAATCAGATGGTCCAGCCAATGCCACAAGGACATATGATGGGTGTGAATCAAATGCATTCAGGATCTGTACCAGCTAATGGTCTACAGCAACCTCCATATGGTGGTTATGCGAGTGGGATGCCTAATATTCAGGGCCCTTCAGGTCCAAGTGTACCGGGCCAAATGTATCCTCCAATGGGCGGTCCATACAACCGCGGACAACCTGTGCAAATGTCAATGGTACCAGCACTTAATCCGCACCAGGTAATACCCATTGCAACTGGTTTTGTTTTCACATTCATGTTTCGTATTGCAACTGAAGCTCCATATACTGTTGTACTACGAATATATGGGTTGCCTGAGTTGATCATTTGGTTCCACTGATGGTGAGATAATTTGTTGCAAGAATCTGTCATTTTATTGTTGTTCTTAACATTAAACTCCAAGACCTTTAAAGTTTTCTTTTGCCTGCTAATTATCACAGTTTAGCCAGAATCAACCTCAAGAATGTTAGGATAGTGATCTGATCTTGATCTGATATAGAATTTCCCTGTCATGATATGTTTAAATGTGGAAATTGACAAAAGCCTACTGGCTAATTTATTTGTTTCAAAGACTTTCCAGTTTGGTTTGCTTTTCAAAAGGAAATTGTGCTATCGTAGATCTTCTCATCTGCAGCTACCATCTTTGTGTTCTTTTATAACAGGCGGGAAATCAAAATTGGACTGGCATGAGGCAAGTTGGAATGCACATGACTCTTTCACCTGGTATGCCGCCTCCACCACCACCACCACCAGTTCCACAACAACAACATGGTTCGAATTCTCAGTGACCAGTAGTTAAAAGGTTTTGTAGAAGTAAGGTAAACAAGTGACTAGACCAGAGAAAGATGAAGATATAATCTAGTATCAAGAGTTTATTTCCTGTTTGAACATTGTAGTACGGCCAAGTCTTATGCTCAGTAAATTCAACTTTCAAGTTGCTTGACAATGGTTGGGCACAGAGAACTTGATTCAACTTTACGTTCAACCATTTGCTTGAACCACAACTTGAATCAAGGGAATAGGCAGGCAACTGCTTTTTCAAGTTGAATCTTAAAGTTGAAGAACCATAAGACTTGGGGTACATATACTTGGGTCTTAGGTTGAGAACTGTGCTGAGGCGTACCTTTAAACCCAATCCTTTTGTTCATTGTAGCAGTTTAGATGTACGAAGTAGCAAGCTTTTTTGGCCGGTGTGCGCCTCAGGACCCACAAATATTTGTCCCCTTCTAAGTTTTGTCGACGAATCCTTTTTCTATTTTTAGTCTCTTTCTTCTATCCAATATTTCTTCGAGCTCATCTATTTCTTTGTAAATATGACTGCTAAAGCTCTGGGTACTGTTATTGCTAGCTTGGGTAGGTAATCTAGAGTTCTAGTGGTCCAGATTATTTTGTTTTATATGGATTGAGTGCCTCCTCGTGGCCATCATGCAAAATGAAGCATAATTGATGTAGGGGCAGCACGATTTATATAGGAGAATACCACCGTCCTAGCGGTGGTTACCGATCCATATAAATCAAAACCACCGATTCATATAAATCAAAACAATCTTGTCCATGGGATTTCTGAAAATCAGTTGTCTCAATACACATTTTAAGTATAGTCATGCAGGGTCAAATTTTGTCCGACTTTGCCAAAGCATTAAAACTATAGTATGGTCTTCTTTGTTTCCTTTCACTTGTTATGTTAATAAAACTAGCATTAAAGGACGCATTTTCGGCATTTGCTTTGGGAATTGCGGTCTCAGGCCTGCCGTGGTGACCCAAGCCAGCTATACACGTCGCATTTTCGGCATTTGCTCTGGGAATTGCGGTCTCAGGCCTGCCGTGGTGACCCAAGCCCGCTATAGAGGGAGCGGTCAAAGTTAAATAAGCCAACCTGGAGGTCCGTCCCTGCATGTATTGTAGCTCCAACTTTATGTTTAGTTTGATTGTGCTGAGTTTGATTGGTGTATATTGAAGCTTTATGCAACTAGTGATACGAAAATTTCATCAATCGTAGAAGTTGTCATTGTGGTTCGAAATTCAATGTGCCACTCAAAAGTTCGCTAATCCTTCCGCATTCCACCACTAAATTCCAAAAAATCTTCTCGCAAGCGTGTTCATCATGTAGCCGAAAAATATTGCCTCATGACTCATGAGTGATGAGTCTTGAACTAATATTGTCTATGGCATGTCTACTGAGCCCAACACTGCCCAGTGACCCTGTTGTAAACAATGGTTCCGTATGAACTGTCTCATCAGATTAGGCAAAAATCGCTCTCACATGGGACTCAACACACATGGAGTTAGCAGGGGGGCCATTTTTGGTGCACCCACTAAGAGGTTTGTGAGGGTACGGTTTTGCCATAGTTTATTTAGGCGGTCACATAGAATTTTTTCCCTGTAAATTACATTCTGACTCCAAATATACACCTTAACCTAGTATATCAAGGTAAGTCTGCAGTCCAAAAATTACAATATTTGTCGTATCTTGAGCTGAAGTCCCCCAATGTGACCTTAAATTCACTTTGTGAGGATTCAGATATATATAGCTAAGGAGTCAGTTACAGCTAACTCAGTTAGCATATGAGTCAGTCTGTAAGTGTGTGTGTCACACAAGTCTTGTAACTCACACGGCCAGATAATGCATGATCTGTCATGACTTTATTGTCTGTATCTAACAGACTTTGTTTGTATTGAATCCTGTAATTTTGAAAAACTTAATAAAAAATCTGATTACCAATTCTTTCATGGTATCAGTCTTCTTAGGAAGATTTTGATTCTTCATATTTCGATCCAATTTCCGCTGCTACAATCTCTAATCATCTCTACAATTTCTAATCAATTTCTACAATATCTTAAAATCACTACTATTTCTTCATCATTACTACTAATATTTCTAGATCTACATTCAATTTCAAGAATTAAATCTTATTCCTTCACATCTTGCAACATTCTCAGAATCAATTGGTTCTGTCTGAGTTCTTGAAACTTCTTTACAATGGCTGGTAATACTTCTTCACTACCGTTTCAAAACATTACTAATTTTGTATCTGTTACTCTCAGAGAAGATGGCTCTAATTATCTGATTTGGAAGAATCAATTTGAGTCGATCTTGATTACTACAAATCTGTTTGATATGGTTGATGGTTCGAGCGTACAACCGGTTAAAACTATTGATCTTGATGGTGATATTCTGCTAAATCCTTTGTTTATACATTGGCGCAAGATGAATCGCTTTGTTATGTCTTGTTTGAATGCTACATTGGATGAAACAATTTCCAGAGGGATTATTGGTCTTTCAATCAAGCTTCGACAGATTTGGGTTCATCTTGACGCCTATTTACTCAACAATTTTTCTCGCAAAAGTCTGCATTGCGTGATCAACTTCATTCAATCAAGAGAGGTAATAAAAGTATTTCTTCTATTTTAATGAGTTGAAAGTTATTACTGATTCGTTAGCAGCTATAGGAGAACGAGTTGATGAATCTGATGTAGTAATGTATGCTCTAATCGGGTTAGGTAAAGAGTATAGACAATTTGTTATAACTGCTCAAAATAGAGATATTGGTTTTTATCTTAGTGAGATTATGTCAAGACTCTTACATCATGAACAGTAGCTAAAGGCAGAAGAGGATGAAATTACATCTGTTATTGAATCTAATAATTCATCTTATTATGCAAAGAATAATAATGCATCTACATCAAGATCAAGGTCTGATAATAGAAATGCTCATACTGTGACTGATTTTAGTCAAATTGAGTGCCAGATTTGTAAAAAGAAAGGTCATACTGGGAATAGGTGTCACTTTAGGTACATTCCAAATAAGGTCACTGCTTCCACATCTACTTCTGCACCTTCATCTTCAAATACTGGATCTGGAGCATCTACCTCTTTACAACAAGCCTTTGCTACAATTCTTATTAATTCTGCAGAAATTACTAATAAAGATCCAAATATTGCTTCAGTGTGGTTACCTGACTCATGTGCTACAAATCATTTAACAAGGGATGCTCATCTCTTAACAAAAACATATTCTGGTTCTGATAGAGTAATGGTTGGTGATGGTACATTGTTGCCTATTGAGAAGACGGGTAATATAATTCTTGACACAAATACTACCAATTTCATTTGGATGATGTTCTATATGTTCCCACTATCAAACATAATTTGTTATCTATAGCAAAGTTTTCAAAGGATAACAAGGTATCAGTTGAGTTTTTTTGAACGGGGATATGAGATAAAATGTGAGAACAAGACAAGTTAGATACATTCGGGCTCTTTCATGAGAGACCAAAACCCCGACAATGTGAGGAGGAAAAATCAAGAATAATTTGTATCCTATGGAGGAATTACTTTTTGCTCTCACCGCCTCTACTACAAAGACCATAATACACTTCGCACGAAGATTGGGTCATACATCTGCTTCAGTTCTTAGCAAAATTGCATCTACATCTTCTATTCAAATTGATTCACCAAAGAACTGTCTTTGTGAAGCTTGTCGGATGGGTAAAAATCATTGAGACTCCCTTTTCCTTGTCAAAAAGAACTACAACAACACCTCTTCACTTGGTTCATTGTGACATCTGGGGACCACCACCAACTACTTCATACATGGGCTTTAAGTATTATATCTTGTTTATTGATGATTACTCAAGATATCACTGGATATATCCTCTCAAGTGTAGAACATAAAGTTTAGCTTGTTTTCAACATTTTAAAGCCACTACTGAGAATATATTGTCTGTCAAGATTAAATTTTTTCAACGTGATGGTGCACTGGAATTGGTTAAAGGGCAGTTCAAAGCTTTTCTTGATGAATCTCGGGATAGTGTATAGAGTTTCTTGTCCACATCTACATCAACAAAATGGTCTAGCCGAAGAAAGAAAGCATAGACATATCACAGAGATGGGTAATACATTGGCTTTCAAGCATCTCTACCAAAATCATTTTGGTATGATTCATTCTTAATGACTTTCCTACATAATCAACATGCTTCCAAACTAAGGTACTTCACTCTCAATCACCTTATGAAGTACTTTTTAATACATTTCCCTGATTACTCTTTCTTTAGAGTTTTTAGTTGTTGTTATCCCAACCTACAACCATATAAAGCTGATAAACTTAGTGCCAAGAGTACAAAGTGTGTGTTTACTGGATATAGTCCAACTCATAAAGGATATAAGTGTTATGATCTTCAAACTAAGAAGATTTATATTTAAGTCCATGTGAATTTTGATGAGACATGTTTTCCTTTTGATTCTAATTCTTGTACTTCAACCATTACTTTGGTTCTAATTCTACTTCTCAAGATACTCCTACAAGTCTTCATGATACTTCAGATGTGGTCTCTTCTTCTCGTCTTGCTATTACTTCATCTACTTCTTCATCTCCTATAGTTACAAGGTCCAAAACTGGTGTCTCAAAGCCAAAAAAGCTAGCATCGACTTTGTATCTCACCGTGTAGTTAAATATCCAGTTTATTCTCGCTTTTGTTGCTAAGATTACTTCTTTGAGTGACTAACGTCATTCAAAACGCTATACAAATTCCACGATGGAAGACTGCTATGAGACAAGAGAATATAGCTCTAAAGGAGAATGATATTTGGGACTTAGTTCCAAATGATCCAAGTTATAATGTTTTGGGTAATAAGTGGGTTTACAAGATTAAATTGAAAGGTGATGGAACTATTGATAGGTGTAAAGCTAGACTTGTGGCAAAGGGTTATAATCAGTTAGATGGAGTGGATTACTTTGAGACTTTCGATCTGTGGTGAAAGCTACAACAATGAGAGTTGTTCTAACTATTGCACTTACAAGAAAATGGTCTATTAGAAAGTTAGACATTAGTAATGCTTTTCTCCATGGGTTTCTTGAGGAGGATGTTTATATGGTGCAACCAAAGGGTTTTGAAGATGAGGAACATCCTGATTATGTTTGCAAGCTCAAGAGAAGTTTGTATGGTCTAGAAAAGGCACCTAGGGCCTGGTTTGAGAGGTTTTGTGGCTCTTTAACTAATTTTGGGTTCTCTAAATCTACTTTTGATCACTCACTCTTTGTCTACCACCATGCAGATAATATGGCTGTTATATTGCTATATGTTGATGACATTATTCTGGCTTGCTCATCCACTACTTTGTGTGATCAGATTCTTACCTATCTAATGAAGATTTATCCAGTCAAGGATCTTGGTATTCTCAATTATTTTCTGGGAATAGAAGCTAAATTTCTTAACAACTCTCAACAGATTTTACTCACTCAGCAGAAGTACACTCTTGAATTGTTGCAAAAGTATGATTTAATTGACTGCAAGCCCTCTAAGACTCCAGTTACAAAGGGTCCAAGACTATCTGTTTCCACTGATGTACCATTAGATGATGTTACTATGTACAAAAGTCTAGTAGGAGGATTGCAATATCTTACAATAACAAGACCAGATATAAGATTTAGTGTTAACTATGTTGCACAGTTCATGCAGTCTCCTACTGATGAACATCTCTTGCTGGCAAAAAGAATTTTAAGGTACTTAAAAGGTACTTTGGGGTCTGGTGTTCTTCTCTCTGCAGGGGATATCTCTTCTATCAGTGCTTATAGTGATTCTGACTGAGCAGGTTGTCCTGATACTAGAAGGTCAACCTCAGGCATGTGTGTATTTTTGGGATCTTCTCTAGTATCTTGGTCCTCAAAAAAGCAGCCTACTATCTCTAAATCTTCAGCAGAAGCTGAATATAAAGCCTTAGCTATTACTGCAGCTGAGGTAGTCTGGATTTCTTTCTTGTTGGGAGAGCTAGGTGTGTCTCTTAATACTCTATTTACTCTTAAATGTGATAATATGTCTGCTAACAGCTTAGCTACAAATCCAGTTTTTCATGCAAGAACAAAACATATAGAGATTGATTATCATTTCATAAGAGAATTGGTTAGTTACGGGTTCTTGAAGGTCGGTTATGTTGCTTCTTCGGAACAATTGCGATTTGTTTACAAAGGGCTTAGTTCATCATGTTTTTCTCTCATTGAAAAGCAAGATTCTCCTCGTTATCGACGTCGGCTTGGGGGGGCTGTCGAGATTCGTATATAGCTAAGGAGTCGATTCATGACTAACTCGGTTAGCTTATGAGTCGATCCAGTAAGTGTGTGTGTCACACAAGTCTTGTAATCGGCTCACCAGATGTAATGGCGATCTGTCATGACTTTATTGTCTGTATATAACAGATTTTGTCTCGTATTGAATCCTGTAATTTTGAAAAACTAAATAAAAAATCTGATTACCAATTCTTTCACACTTCATAAGCCAAAACACGCCCCGTGATCCTAAAACAGTAGTGTCACCATAAATATGCCATTGTGCTGCATATGGATAATCTGTATATTCATTGATCTCTCTTTCTACACGAAATTTGAATATACATCTTGTCTTGTAAATCGAAACCAACTGTCTAAGACCAAAATTTATCAGTGTAACCCGAAATATGTGCAAAAAATTTGCCCAACTTTTGAAAATATTAATGATGTAACCAAAGTGTAAATAACCTTTTTTCACTTAACCTAGTATTTAAATGTTTGTGTTAGGTCCTTAGAGCAATTCCTATGGCAATGAACAAAAATCAAAATTTGTTCATCCAAATGAATGAACAAACTGCATTTTCCACTATGGGAAACAAGGCAACATGAACAAATCTGATATTTTAGGGCCCCACTATTGATTTTATTGACATAAACTAATAAGAGTTGGTCCCACTAATCATTTTATTTATATAATCTAATAAAAGTTTGGTCCACAAATTATTTAACTAATAAAATAAAAAATAAAAAATAAACCACAATTATAATAATCAGGGTTTGAGAGAGAATATGTGAGGGGCGACATCCACTCTATCTCCAGCGACATCCACTCCAACTCAGGCGTCAGCCTTGATGTCGCCATCGCAATTATCCATGTCGCACGTTCTTGCACCAGACGCGCGCCTATTGGAAGCAGGAACAGACCATGGATTCTTTTCTCTTGATTCAATTGCAATGCTAATGTGCTCATAAACGTTGTTGTCATCAAATTTCTCCGCCTCATGTTCTGTCCTTCATGTAAGTTTATTATTCTTGTTCCTTTTCATGAGCTAGACTTAAAAGATGTTAAAGCAGAATAAAAAATAGTTATGGATCTAAAAGACTTGTTCCGGTTTGTACTGTCAAAAAATTGAAGCCTTTTCCAACTGCATTGTACCTTTTAGATTGTGGTTTACTTGGATCTTCATGAACTTATATGCCGTTAGCAGCAATTTACATTGAGTATTGTTTCTTGAGCAGTTTAACATTGAGTCAGTTTTGCCTCAGACATTTAGTAAAGTTACTGAATTTAGCTGTCTCTGATTCCTGCTCCCATTTTAAACCAATAGTTAAAAATATGTTGGATGGAATTTTCCACCTGCAAGTTAAGTTAAACACTTAAACTGAATACTGATGCAGTAGCCACTTCTGATCATGATGTAGGTACGTGTCGAATACTTCAATCAGATAATCGGTACTTTCACTGCAGCATTTGCTAAACTTTGCATAACGGCAACCACGTGACAGAATTGTGGGCCACTAACGAAGTTTTCGGAGGCTTAACCTGATGTAATTATCAGTCTTGTAAAATGGGTTCTTTGTTATTATTGTATCAGCCTTGGTTTTTTTGGTTCACTTTCTGAAAGATATTGTTGATTGGCTCATCTGCTTCTGTTAGTCATCGATGATTTGCCACGTGACCTATATTGTCTATGACATTGATATGTCTACAGTCTGATCCAAACACTGTCTAATGACCCTAAAATTACAACTCATCTAATGTATATGAATGTGTCTGCAACTCAAATTCTATAGACTTACAATTTTTTAAATTCTAAAACACGACCATAAGTGGCTCCTTGTGATCCACAATCAGTAGGGCACTATAACTGTGCCATTGTGCTCCAGAGTTTTTCCGCATTTGAGAATTTGAGAATAGCATGCTACTAGATGTAATCGAATGGTGATGTAATGGAAGTGTAAATATATTTTATATTTTTCACTTGTTTGTGAATATACCCTAGTATTTAAAGGTTTGTAGTAGGGCTCATTACCCTAATTCTCAGTTTCCTACTGCCTCCACCCTCTCCTTCTCTTTCCTCTCTTTCCTCTGTTATACGCCGCCGCCACAAATCAAGATGGCATCTGATGTTTACGATCAATCAACAACAACAACAAGATCAACACAATGATTTCTCCTCTCAAACGTAAGTAAGCTGTCTTGAATTTAACTTCATGTTCCGTCGTCGGTCAAGCAAGTAAGTTTGGTTTACTTGAATTTAGCTGTGTCTCAGTTTCTAATGTGCTGATTTCATGTCTATCAAATGCAGAATCTAGGTGATCTGGAAGATCCCAAATGGTTGCAGATAACCCTGAAATCCGGTGAGATTTGGTAGATAATAATAAAAAAATTGAGATAAAATATGTATCCATAGAATGGATTTTTGAAGTAATCATAATTTGAAAATTGATTAGGTAGATTTTAACATGTGATTTTTTTTTATTTGTTTTGTACGTGATTTTGTATTCCTGAACTTTTCTTTTAAGTACACTTGGAGATTATTGTTGATATGAAACTAGTGAGTTGTCAATTTCTTTGATTTGAATGTTGTTGGCATATCATACAGGGGTGTCATTCTCCTGGAATGAAGGGGTGGAATGAAGTTAGTGGGGCTAGCTACGCAGTACACGGAACACTCGACTCTTCAGCTATCGGGTTAGTCTGTATGTATCGAGAGAACGGCCAATTTACTAAAGGTATTGGAAGCAGGAACAGCCCATGCTAATGTGCTCAGGAACTTTGTCTCAGGAACTTTGTCTTCGTCAAACACTCTACCACTTGTTTCTCCTTCATGTAAGTTGAATAATCTTGTTCTTTTTCATGAGCTAGACAGATAATAGAAAATAATTGTGGATCTAAAAGACTTGTTCTGATTTCATATTTGTCAAATGCAGGTACTTCGAAAGAGGCTTGCAAAAACAACAGGTTGAGACTTGGTCGCAAAATTAAAAGGCTATGAAGAATCAAATTTCATGACTAGTGGTGAGTGAGTTTTATATCTTTATAACTGTCTACCAGATGAAACTTTTTGAATGTGGTAGATGCTAGAACATAAGATCATTAGATGAGATGCACATTCGACATGAAATATGACTTGTTGTATAATGAACATATGACTTATCGCCCTTGTACCTAGAGGTGAACTCTAAAGAGTCTACTGCATTGCATGTATGTTTGCCAAATAACATCAGCCAAGTCACAAATTGGTATGATCCTGCATAAGGCGACACAAAGTGGAAATAAGGGCGACATTGAAGGAGGGAATCCAAAGGTAGAGCAAATGTAAGCAGAACAAAGTTGTAACTTCTTGCACTTACATTTTCCCTACCTTTTGTTTCCCCTCCTTCAATGTAATTTCTAGATCTTACATTTGCTCTGATTTTTGGATTCCCTCATACAAGAAACAATTTTAGTTGAGGGTGACTGAAAAATTCAGCTTTAGTTTCTCCAAACAGTGTCATGTGAGGAAAGCAGAACAAAAAAGTGGATTACCTTTTGTTTCTTGTTTCGCATATAATGAAGCTTTGTTACATTTTTCACCTTAGCTGAAGGTACCCTGTATTCGTAAAGAAAGAAAAACTTTGCATTATTTCCATTTATGAGGCTCTGTGTAACTTGATTCTTGTTTGATAAGTAATTTTGCTAGTTGACTGATCATTAAAATGTCGCAAGAGTAAATCCCATTTTTGAGTAATTTGTCTTGTGAGTTATCAAAGGCTTAGTATTTGGTACATTAGCAAAACCTTGGCTAATTTATTTGTTTCAAAGGCTTTCCCGTATAACCTTTACGTGAGGTAAACGTGATAGATAATGGGCCTCAGATGCATGAAATGGAATCCGAAAACCCGGATTTGCTCGTTTATGCTAGAAGAGGAAAATCAAATCCCCATCTTCAATTGGAATCAGTTAGGGCATCAGAAATTAACAGAGACCTCCATGTCACAGAATCCAGCTATTCTAATGCTATGAATTTGGAGAACGTCAACATTGCGGACTCCACTGCAAGAGAGGATGATCTTCCATCAATTTTAAGGAAGGGGTTTATGTCGTTGGGAGCAGCTGCAAAAGGTAGAGCTGATGAATTAGATGGAATTATCAACAAAATTGTAAGTTCTCAGTCAACAATCTCTCCTTCTCTTCAAATTCATTAGATGATAGAAATGATAGAGAAGAACCTGTTCTGGGTTCTGTAGAAATTAGGGAGATTGAGGCATGTAAGTTAGAGTCGAGAAAGAAAAATAAAACAGAAAGAGAGCAAATTCGTATAGCTTGGAATGGTGAACAAGCAGATACTTCATTGGGTAGAAAGTAGAAGAAAGTCATCTCGAAACGGGGAGAATTGTTCTAATGGATTGTAATATTGTCTCATGGAACATAAGAGGATACAGAGCAACAGGAAGAGCTGAAGTTCTGAGAAGGTTAGTTAGACAAGAGAAAATTTCCTTTCTTCTACTTCAGGAAACACAAACAAATGCCATCTCTTCAAGTAGCATTAGATACTTTTGGGGTTCTGATTCTTTTAATTGGATTCACTATCCGGCAGAAGGAAGGTCAGGTGGTTTACTAACAGTGTGGGATGATTCTAGGTATGAGCTTATAGATGATCTGCAAGGTCCTTGTTCCATAACATTAATTCTGAAAACTAGAGCAAATGGGATTATGTGGATGTTAACAAATGTCTATGGGCCAGCAGAAAATGGGAAGAAAGAGCCTTTATGGGAAGAACTCTGGGATACTAGAGGCTTATGGGATCTTCCTTGGATTATCGGTGGAGACTTCAATTGTGTTCGCTTGCCTCTGAAAGAAACAAGCCAACAAATAAAGTAAAAGATAGAAATCAATTCAACAGATTCATCAACAAGACGAACTTGGTTGACCTCCCTCTTATCGGAGGTAAATTCACCTGACTAGCAAGAGACGCCATCCTACTCTAACGCGTATCGGCAGATTTCTTTTTTCTCAAGATTGGCTTACAATATTTCCTTCGATATGAGACAAACTGCTCTAGTCGGGGTGGCTTCGATCACGCTCCTATCACTTTGCAATGCGGCCCTCAAAAATTTCGAGAGCTCCATTTAGGGTGGAGAAGTACTTGATGGAAGATGAGTCCTTCTTCACTTAATTTCTTAATGGTGGCACTGTGTTCTCATTCTCCGGTCAGCAAGCTTCATTTTTGCAAAGAAACTTGTGAGCTTGAAACCTATTTTAAAAAATTGGAGTAAGGATAAATTCTTTGGTATGGAAACTCGTTTGTCGAGTTTTGAGAGAGCCATAGAGATTTTAGACTCAAAAGAAGAAACTCAACAACTCTCTCAACATGAATTTAGTGAAAGAATTTCCACGATAGGAAAGCACAATGACATTTCTCACCTTGTTCACCAAAAAAATGGAATCTAGAGCTAAAATTAGTTGGGTAGAGAAGGGGAAAGAAACACATCGTACTTCCATATTGTTGCTAATGGAAGGAAGAGAGCTAATTGGATTCACAAGATTGAGGTGGATGGTCAAGAGTTTGTAACTCCGCATATTCAAGAAGAAGCAAGAAAGTTCTTCTCCGAGTTGTATACGGAAAATTAACAATGGAGACCAAAAGTGGATCATTTGATATTCCTGTCCATTTCGTCGGAAGAAAAGCGGGCGCTGGAAGCTCCTATTTTGCAAGATGAGGTTCTGAATGTTATCAACAAGCTTCCAGCCAACAAATCTCCGGGTCCGGACGGTGTATGACGAATGAGTTTTTTTAAAGCTACTGGAGTATAATTAGAGAAGATTTTATGCGGGTAGTGAAAGAATTTCGGAATGGGGGCAGACTAGACTGGAGAATGAATTGCACCTTCATTTGTTTAATTCCGAAGAAAGTGGGAGCATCATCCTTCAAAGAGTTCAGACCCATTAGCTTGATCGGTGGGTGTACAAGATCATCGCCAAAATTCTCGCCAACCGTCTTAAGGTAGTAATTCCAAAGCTTATATCTAATTGTCGGGTGCTTTTGTTAAAGACAAATGATTCTAGACAGTGTTCTAATTGCGAATGAGCTCATCGATTCAAGATTGAAACAGAGGCGCGCCGGGTTTATTTGTAAGATAGATATTGAAAAGGCGTATGATAGAGTCAATTGGGGCTGTTTAGATTATATGTTGGGAAGATTTGGGTTTGGAGGGATTTGGAGAAGATGGATCAAGGGTTGTCTCGAATTCAACTCATTTCTCAGCCGTTAATGGTATCTCCACCGAAAAATTCAAAAGCTCGCGGATCGCGACAGGGAGACCCCCTATCTCCCTTCCTGCTTCTGTTGATAGCTGAAATTTTGGCAAAGATGTTGGAAAAGGCGAAAGACGAAGGACTCATATCGAGGTTTTCAAGTTAGTCCCAATGGTGAGAGTATTACGCACCTACAATTTGCAGACGACACATTGTTATTTGTCGATGCAAGCTTGGAAGAGATTCAACAATTGAAAATCATTCTTTTGTGCTTCAAGCAATCACAGTGGTTGAAGGTCAATCTTTCAAAAAGTAGTCTTATGGTCATAAGCAATAATCCTCAAGACAAGGAGTTAGGAATCCAAGCTGCAGAGATATTGTCCCCGTGCCTTAGGGAGCTTCCTTTCTCTTACTTAGGCTTGCCTCTAGGTACTAAAGCTCGTCAAAATCAAATTTGGGACCCAATTTTTGGAGAAACTTGAAAAGAGATTACCGCCATGGAAGAAGAAATATATCTCAAGAGGAGGTAGACTTGTGCTCATCAAGAGTACTTTGGCTAGCATTCCAATTTATTTGCTTTCTTATTCTCTATTCCTGTCTCGGGCCGCAAACAAAATTGAAAAGATCTAGGGACTTTTTGTGGGGGGATACAATCAAAAGAAAGTTATGCAATCGGATTGATGGAAAAAGTCTGTAGATCTAAGCAAAAGGGGGTTTAGGGATCGGAAAGTGAAGAAAACTAACAAATCTCTTTTAGCAAAGTGGGTTTGGAGATATGGCAAGGAAAAAAATCATTTATGGAGAAGGCTAATACATGATAAATATGGGGTAACGCGCAGTAGGTCCGGCTCCTGAGAGAGGTCAATACTGGTTCAAGGTACGGGATTGTGGAAAGGAATCATGAAATCAAAATCATTAATCCAAGCCAATACAAAGTTCACAAATAACAACGGAAGAACACAAGTTTTTGGGGAAAGTTGGTGCACTCAAACTCCTTTGAAGGACAAATATCCTCAACTCGAAACTTAGTAGAGCGAAAGAAATAACTATCAATCAAGCTATCGAGTGGGCAAATTCTAACTCGCTTGGAATTTAAATTTCAAGCGTCATCTTACGGATTCAACTTCGCAGAATTAATTTGTTGGAGGATATTGGCAATCCAGATCTAATAGAGGGACAAGAAGACGACAGGTCTTGGTTACCTACGATTTCGGCAACTTCTCCACCAAATCGTGCTACGAGATTCGATGGTGGACCAAGACTCATGTATCCGACTTCACCAAACCCAAACTGATTTGGAATGAAGTAGTTCCAGCCAAGGTTTCATTTTTCCTATGGTTCTTGCTCTTTGGAACTCCACTCCAACTCGGATAATCTAGCTAGAAGAGGAGTTCAGCTTATCCTCACAAAGAAGTGTTTTTGTGTAGACTAGAGGATGAGACGATTCATCATGTCCTCATTCATTGTAAATTCTCTACTGTGGTGTGGGGCTATTTTCTCAAATTTGTGGTATTCACTTTGCGATGCCGGAACGATGGAAGGATGCATTAAAGCATGGAAGAAAAGATTACCAAATGACATGCATAACTTCATATGGAATTACCTCCCTTACGCGGTGGTGGGCGTTGTGGGCTGGAACGGAATAAAGAACCTTCCACAACAAGGACCAACCAATTTGAGATCATCATAGTGTTAAAGCTTTCTTATATCAATGGGGGCTCCCCTCGCAAAATTTCAAGGGATTATTCTTTGATGATCTAGTAGCGAGATGGGATGGGAAAGTATACAATTTTCATAATATGTAATCTTTTGTTTGTTTTTTTTTCCGATCTGCCCTGTTGTAGCTCTTGCTCTTCAGGTTTTTAAGTCCTGAGGGTTGTTGTTTTCTTGTGCCTTCTTGGCACTCTGTTATCAATCTTAATCTTCTTCAAAAAAAGTTTTCTTTTCAAATGGAAAAAGTGCTATCATAGATCATTTTCGTGTTCTTTTAAAACAGGTGGGAAATCGAAATTGGACTGGCAGAGGCAAGTTGGAATGCACATGGATCTTTCACCTGGTATGCTGCCTCCACCACCATCACCACCACAACCACAACAACATGGTTTGATTCCTCAGTGACCAGTAGCTAAAGTTTTTTTTAGGGGCCGGTAAGGTACACAAGTGACTTGATCAGAGAAAGATGAAGAAATAATCTAGTATCAAGAATTTATTTCTTGTTTGAATCATTGTATTAAAGGCAAGTCTGATGGTGTGTAAATTCAACTTTCAAGTTTCTTAATTTGTTAAAATTGTTAAAATCTCCCAGTGCCACAAGTCATATGACAGAATTATGGGCCACTAAGGAAGTTTGCAGAGGCTTCAAGTTGTCTGACTTAATGTATATTACTATCAGTCGTGTAAATGGATTCTGTTGATTAGCTCATCTCCTACTGTTAGTCATCGATGATTTTCCTCATGACCTATATTTCTATGATATGTCTACAGTCTTTATCCAAACACTGTCTAATGACCCTAGAATTACAGCATGACTCAAATTCTACATCTCATCTCATCTAAGTATTTTACTGTAAGTCTGCAACTCAAAATTTTATAATAGAGACTTACAATTTGTTAAAATCTCCCAGTGTGACCTTGAATGAGCTTCAACGCGACCATAAGTGGCTCCTTGTAATCCAAATGCAGTAGGGCACCATAACTGTGCTCCAGAATTTTGCCGCATGTGTAACCGAAATATGTCGTCCATGATCCAAAATTGTTCCAAGAAAACGGAAAAAATGCTCCCCATTTGAGAATACAGGTGATGTAACGTAGGTGTAAATATATTTTATATTTTTATTTCACTTGTTTGTGAACTTACCCCAGTATTTAAAGGTTTGGTGCGTCTTCTTCTGATTTGAAAACTAATTACGTTCAATCTCTATAGACTATGTGATATGTCTACTGATTCGAACACTAACCAAGAACCCTATAATTACACCGTGACTCAAAATATACACCTTATTCAACTATGTCATTGTCATTTTGCAAATCTGTGATCCAATATCCACTAAGAGACCTGCAACTTATTGTACCTTGACCTTGAGCTGAAACCTCCCAGTTTGACCTTAAACTCACTTCACGATAAAAAAAACACGCCCTATGATCCTAAACTAGTAGCGTCATTATAAATATTCCATTGTTTTCCAGAAATCGCCATAGGACTTCTGGAAAACAATTTCTGTTTAAATTCAGTGCTCAACAATTTCTCTTTTAACATGAAATGAGAATATAAACTTTGCCTCGTAATTCAAAACCTACTGCACAAGCGACTCCATGATGAAAAATTGTGCAAAAAAAAAAAAAAAAAAAAAAATGTTCCACAATGATGTAACAGAAGTGTAAATAACGTTTTCACTTATTTGTGTATTTACAACCCTAGTGATTTCATTATTGAAATTTCAATAATGAGTTCATACATGTGTGGTATGCTACAAGCAGCTTCTGAAAGATTTTTGAACAAGAACGAGTGCAATTAGTGGCTCTGGATACACATTATATGGAATACTGAACTCCTCGGATGATATCGTAGTGTGTTTGTATCAAGAACTGCCAATCTACTAACAGGAACAGACCATGGGTTCTCTTCTTTTGATTCAATTGCAATGCTAATGTGCTCAAATTTCTCCGCATCATGTTCTGTCCTTCATGTAAGTTTACTATTCTTGTTCCTTTTCATGCTAGAGTCAAAGATGTTAAAGCAGAATAAAAAATAATTGTGGATTGTTCTGGTTTCATATTTGTCAAATGTAGGTACATCACATGAAAGAAGCTCCCAAAAGAACAGGTTGAGACTTCATCTCAAATTCCATGAATCAGATAAAACTTTCTGAATGTGGTAGATGGTAGAACATAAGATGCACAGTCAGGAAAACAATCAGATAAAACTTTCTGAATGCTCGCAGCTTACGAAATATCATTGGAACAAGGGTGGAATAAAGTTAGTTGGCCTAGCTACACAGTAAACGGAAAACTCAACTCTTCGGCTATCGGAAGGAACAGCCAATGGATTCTCTTCTCTTGACCTTACAATAACTTCATGAGCTAAAGCATGCCCCGTGATCCAAAATCAGCAGTGTCGCCATGTTCATCTTGTAGACAAAAAAATTGCCTCTACTGATCTAATGACCGTATAACTACACTATGACTCAAAATCTACACCTTATCCAAGTATACCACTGTTAGTCTGTAACTCAAAATCTTACAAGAGACCTAAAATTTGTTGCATCTTGAGCGAAATCTCCCAATGTGATCACTCCATGATCAAGGTCACCATAAAAACTATATGCCATTGTTCTCCAGAATTTGCCGTGGGAGTTATTTGTTTAAATTGTCTTGTAATTAGAAACCTACTGCACAACCGACTAAAAATGTCAATGATAAAAAATTATTAAAAAAAAAAGAAACAACTAAAATGCTCCACATTTCAAAACGGTCATTGATGTAACCGAAGTGTAAATTACTTGTAAATTACTTTTACACTTTATGTATTTACCCTAGAGTATATAAAGGTCTGTGTTAGGGCCTTTAGGGTTCATTGCCCTTATTTCACTGCCTCTTCCTATCTTCCTCTCTTATCTGCCTTCTCAAAACTCACCACCGCCACAAATCACTAGGGCGTGTGACGTTGATGATCAACAAAAGCAACAACAAGATCAGCATGATGATATCTCTTCTTACCCCTTTCCATTTTTTTTTAGTTTAATAATATTTATTAAATATCATTGTTTGTACCATAAGTAAAAATACCACTTAATGGGCCAAATTGATACTTGAATCATGTTTTGGTCCTCATCCAAGCCCACCAACCAAGCAACCAAGGCAGCCCACCGATGCCGCACGCACAGGTCAATGGTCAAAGTCGGTCAACTATCAAAGTCAACTTCCGGTCAAGGTCAATGGTGAACGGTCAGTCAACAGTCAAAGTCAACCGTCGGTCAACTATCGAAATCAGTCGTGCCCCTAGCCAATTTTCAGTCTTGTAGCCAGCAATGCTGCTAACCAATTCCTAGCCAAAAATTCTTCCGCATCGCCAACTGGGCCTCCAACCATGTTGCCGCCCGGCCTCTCATCCACGCGCCAACCTATCATGTCTGTCAACCATCAAGCGGGCCTCGCCTATGCAAATAACTGCTCCCAAGAAATGTCCACCAATATCGCCACCATCATTTATGTAATTTATCATGGAAGCATAAATGAGCAGCTGCATACATAAATCATCATAAAGGCACGCAACATTGATTCCAAAGCTTTCATACATAAATCACCATGAAGGCATGCAAAGATTGATTCCAAAGAATTTCATGCATAAATCACCATGAAGGCATGCAAAGATTGATTCCAAAGAAGCCATGCATAAATCACCATGAAGGCATGCAAAGATTGATTCCAAAGCTAGCTTTCATGCGTAAATCATGATGGAGGCATGAATGAGAGTTAATGTTATTTATGTTTACATTGAAATTAGATATTCAATCGTATAAATAGGAGCAGTAAATTATATGAGTAGGGAGTAGCCAAAAGAGGGGAAGGGGAAGGAGAGATATACTTTAATACAATTATCAATAAAAATCACTCCCCAAGGGATTCACCCGTGACGTAGGCAACCATGCCGAACCACGTTAACCTCTCGTATCTTTATTTGCTTCTCAATCCGACTCCAAACCCTAATACACACCAAACTACCCGTTCATCGTGGTTTCGTGCCCAAAAGTATTTTTGGGTACAAACATTGGCGCCGACTAAGGAATTACGAGAAAATAAATCGTGTTTTCCCATTGAGAAAAGTTGTAAAAATGCATCAAAATCGTGTCCTTGAAAAAGCGCCGAGCGTCCCGGAAAGTCATCCGCACTCAGCTTGGTCGCAATCGGCCGTACTCAGCTTTGATCATAATCACAGAATCAATGATCATAGCATGGCCGACTGTATAATCGCACATACTATACCCTGCTTGATCGCAATCAAGTGTAATCAAGATTCGCGTTTGATTTGGTTGAAGCTATTACTCCGGATAACAATAAAATCACATCACTACAAAATCGATGATAATGTTGCTGGGACGCTTGGCCCCAAAAAAAGATGTGGTGAAATACCATCAAAACCGTTGTAGGATATTCGATCCACGACATGGTCAATCCAGTTTAGATTTCTATCACCGCTGCCCAATGATCGCACTGCTAGATTAAGTTAATCACAATTATTATAGCTCAAAGATCGCAGCCGGGAAGCCACCAAAACTGATTCATTCTGCGAAAACCACCAAGGTTGTTGTCAGGATGTTCGATCCGCAGCATGTTCAAGTCCAAAGTCCAAAAAAAATTGCTTCTCAAGTAACGCATTATCCACATGTTCGAGTTTGTTGTATGACAAAATCAATACTGTTATGATCGCAAAGTGGTCAAGTTGTCCACATCTCAAGGTGCCTGAATACCCGAGGGAAAACCTCCAGAAAAGCATCTCAGAAAATTCCAGAAAGGACCACAAAAGTGCAAAGAAAATCATGGTGAAAATTCCATGAGAAATTCAGAATCAACAAACCCGTTCAATCAAATTGTGAAGGAAAAGACAACAGCCCAGTAAAATCAAGCCGCAAAGGTCAAAGAGAAAAGATAACACCACCAATGCCAGTGCAGAAATTTCAAGACAAAAGGCAACAGTTCGTGAAAAGCGTGGCAAAACGTTTCAAAATCAAAAAAAAAATCAAAAAGGCAAAAAACCTCGGCGACGGCATGGCATGGCAATAAAGAAATGGCGGCGGCAGCATCCCTCAGATCTGTTCACCCACTTCAGGGGTTTCGTTCACCCACTTTACCTTTCACTCACCCACGTCAAAGGTGTCCATCACCCACTTCCATCAACAAGAAAAAGGTTCGATGCTTCTTGTTACATCAAATTTCGATGTTCGCCCCGTATATGTAAACCGTTGATGCTCATTGGTACATCAAAGTTCGATGCTCCAAGATACATCAAAATTCCAATTTGAGCAATGGTTCGATGCAATGGTGGTGCATCAACCTTCGATGCGCTGAACACACAGAACATTGATGCTCCCCGGTACATCTATTTTCGATGCTCTCTAAAACATCGAAGAAAAAAAAAAAAAAAAAAAAAAAAAAAAAAAAAATTCAGTAAAGCCGGCGGCCATTACAAACGGTGGCGATCGGCGGCGGCGGCGGCAGCGGCGGACAAGCCGGCGGCCACCATCGAGCGGTGCGATTAAATGGCGAGTAGTTGGATGGTGCGATTAATCGCCGATTAATTGAGGCTCCGATTCCGTGCGGTGCCAAGAGGGGGCGATGTTTGTACCATAAGTAAAAATACCACTTAATGGGCCAAATTGATACTTGAATCATGTTTTGGTCCTCATCCAAGCCCACCAACCCGAACCAAGGCAGCCCACTCACCAACATGAGACTACCAATGGTCAAAGTCGGTCAACTATCAAAGTCAACTTCCGTCAAGGTCAATGGTGAACTCAATCAACAAATAAAGTCAACCGCTTGGTCAACTATCGAAATCGATCGCGCCCCTAGCCAATTTTCGCTCTTGTAGCAAAGCGCAATGCTGCTAACCAATTCCTAGCTAAAATTCTTCCGCATCAAGCAACCGCCTCCAACCATGCCACGCCACCTCCATCCACGCCGCGCCATCATGTTCTCCAACCATCAAGCCGGCCTCGCCCATGCAATCACTGCTCCGCCAACAAATGTCCACTAATACGCCATCATTTATGCAGAATTTATCATGGAAGCATAAATGAGCAAATTTCATACATAAATCATCATAAAGGCATGCAACATTGATTCCAAATAGCTTTCATACATAAATCACCATGAAGGCATGCAAGCATTGATTCCAAACAGCTTCATGCATAAATCACCATGAAGGCATGCAGCATTGATTCCAGCAGTTTCATGCAGAAATCATGATGGAGGCATGAATGAGAGTTAATGTTATTTATGTTTACATTGAAATTAGATATTCAACTGTATAAATAGGAGCAGAAATTATATGAGTAGGGAGTAGCCAAAAGAGGGGAAGGGGAAGGAGAGATATACTGTAATACAATTATCAATAAAAAAAATCACTCCCCAAGGGGATTCACCCGTGGACGTAGGCAACCATGCCGAACCACGTTAACCTCTGTGTATCTTTATTTGCTTCTCAATCCGACTCCAAACCCTAATACACACCAAACTACCCGTTCATCGTGTTTCGTGCCCAAAAGTATTTTTGGGTACAAACAATCATAATTCAAATAATTACATAATCGGAAGATTATCTTCTCGGTAAGAAATTGGTCGGAAGCCTAGCCACAAGCCGAGCTCCTACACCTTTTTGAATAACTACACTTAACCTATGAAAAAGAAATTTTCCGACTAGAACATTGGCATCATGGCTAGCAATATAATTGCGCAAGCGTTTCAGAAAGTCTATAGTACCATCAGCCAACTCACCTAAGGTGGTAAAAGCAAGTGTCCCAAAACCATAACCATGAGACGTGCACTTTTCTAAATATTTAGCATTCTTTGCGAGTAACAACATTCTTAATGGCAAGGCACGAGGAAAATTACGAACTCCACCACTAGTAAAATGCGAAACACTACCACGCCCAAGCACACATCACGTCCATTCTCCTAGTTATGCACAAGTATGTCTCCATGGCCTCAAAGCAGTGCCATTATTCGCAAGTAGTCCCAAGTCAAATTCCTTTCTAGCTGGCACACCCGCACGGTAACATATGTCAGCAATAGTATCTCTCACCAAATCATGCCTGAATTTAAGCCCAACTTCATTCGCACAATGCAGGGCATGATCACCAAAAACATCCATATCTCTTTGCAAAAGGGACATGTGCCATCTACTTCAAGAGAGGGATCCCTAACGTGTATCGGAGAATTTCACTCAATCGCCTAGCTCCAATATGTTGATTAAGCCCATCAATTGGAATTGCCATCAGAAAATCCCAGACAAGTTTTGTTTGGTTGCAGTGCCATAGAACAGAATCACGCTCCGTCAAATTATAACTGGTGGGTATGTTTTCCTTCACTGCGTCAAAGTAAATAGTTTCCAAGGAGTGGGTGGAAAAATTACTAGAGCAAAGAGGAGAAACAATAACACACAATGAGTTGAAGGAATCTAAAGCTCACGAAAAGTCGCCACTACCACTCCAAGATTCCTCAAAATCGTGGACTCGCAACTCGGGGTCTCGTAAACAAGAAGCAAGGAAACAATATCGTTTGGTATCCTACATAGTATACACACCTAGACCACCATGTTTAAATGGAAAGGTAGAAAGCCTTTGTTGAAGGAGCCGAAGCCAGGGCCATCTCCAGTGATGATGTGTCTAAGGAATTGAAACATACGAGCGTCGAACAAGTCTTGAGCTTCCTGTAAAATATCAGGTCTAGTTGTTCTCAAGGTGAAATAAAGTCTCGATACACCAGTGCAATTTCGAAACAAAAGCAATTCACATTGAGGGTCTTCTAATTTTTCTATAGCATCAATAAGAGCCATACTCTTGTGCACCCTATTAACAACCAAATCTTTGTTGAATTGAGCGTCAAGGCTGACTGGACCACCCAAAAGTTTGACTCCCTTAGTTGGCCTACTAATATTTTGTTTATTTATTTAAAAATTTTATTTTTATTTTTCCTTGAATTTTAATTTTAGTTTAATTGAATTTTTTTTTCTTCTCAACCAATAATTCCTCTGAAAGAGTACTTTTTTTTCTTTTTTTTAGAAATAAGGGTGCTGAGATGTGTCAATAAAGCTTCAGTTACATAATGAATTTTTGAAGCAATCATTTAAAATATAAGAGATAGATTTGGTAAACTTTGTAACATGTGATTCTTGAATTTCTTTAAGTTCATTTTAATGTTGACATCTTATTATTGATGTGAAACTAGTGAGTTGTTAATTTGTTTGATTTGAATGTTGTTGGCCTATCATACATGTGTGGTATGCTACAAGCAGCTTCTGAAAGATTTTTGAACAAGAATGAGTGCAATTAGTGGCGTTGGATACACATCATATGTAATACTGAACTCTTCAGATATTGCGGTGTGTATCAAGAACTGCCAATCTACTAAAATTTTTGGAAGCAGGAGCAGACCATGGATTCTCTTCTCTTGATTGAATTGCAATGCTAATGTGCTCAGAAACTTTGTCATTATCAATTTCTTGCTCCTCTTCTTTTTCCTTTTCATGAGCTAGATTTAAAGATGTCAAAGCAGAATAAAAAATAATTGTGGATCTAAAAGATTTGTTCTGGTTTCGTATTTGTCAAATGTAGGTACATATCTTGAAAAAGGCTCCCAAAAGAGTAGGTTGAGACTTCATCTCAGATTTCATGACTAGTGGTGAGTTTTCTATCCTTTTGATGACTGTCTATGAATTAGATAAAACTTTCTGAATGTGGTAGATGGTAGAACATATACAATCCAATATGAGACTTGACTTGTTATCTGCTTGTTGAATAATGTTGTGGTTAATGAGTGCTGTGCCTCCTCAGTCAGACAAACAAACCTAGTTGATTATTAGTTTTTTACAGTATATACCTATGAGGAAGAGTGGTGACAGCTTAAAATTTTAGCATGTAACCTGTCATCCCTCTAGAATATCGTTGTCAGTTGAATTTAGGTTCGTAGCTGACATAGGTAAATTCGTCATTATTCTGTAAATGAAGGACGCATAAAATTCTTTCATTTTTCTTAGAATGAATATTTGATGCAGTCAATTAACCGCAGAAAGAGGGATCAGGTATTCATATGAGATGCGCTCATAAACTGTTCTAGATCCATCTTTAAATAAACTATGAAGAAAATTCTTGTGGAAAATAGAGAGGGTCAGCT